>JANAVB010005598.1:20466227-20772367 GCA_029216955.1 Iris pallida
TTGATGCGTATCCGTCAAAATTCACCGTATCGGTCTCTGTGCAAATTCTCTAATTACTTTGTGCACGCTCGTCAGATCGAGACGAAACTTGCACCAATAGGACCATTTCATTTTTCTGGTCCTTTATGCCAAGTTTGGTCCAATTCTGAGACAGTCGAATCGGAACACCGTTTTGCGGGCCCCACGGTCCGACTCAACGGGTGATTTTGTGCACGGCCTGCCGGAATCCAACTTTGGACATACGATTGGGTTCATATCGAAAAACTGGATCCGTAGACATGTAGTTTAACGACTTTAGAGGCCATTGACTCTGGCACGCTTTTTGGTGCAAAGCGGGTCCAACGATAGACATCGTTTTTGCCCGAAATTATCGTTTTGCCCCTGTGTCCAGAATTGGACTTAAGGACAGACAATCCTAGCTAATTTGACTATTCTGAGAACATTGGTAATATTTATTTCAGCTTTCGGAGACAGTTGTGATGACTTGGACTGTATGGCTTACCAGTCGACTATATATTTGTTGGATCTGCGTGCAACCACCAGGCAAGTATACCTTGCCTTCCTCTATAGTTTTATTTACATGCATTGTATTTTATTTTCCAGTTTTCATTATTTATGGACATGTGCTTTTCGTATTATATTATTTTTGAGTTGTTTTTATTGCATATATCCGTGTCCATGTTTGGTCTTGTGGTTCACACTTGGAGTTTCTCGTCAGTACCTTGCTTGAGTCATGTCATAGAACGAGTACGTGTATTTGAACTGCTAAATCTTTGATATTTTTCTTTGGCACCAGAGAGTCCACACTCGGGACGAGGGTGTTATTCTTGCTCTATTTACATCCGTGAGTCCACACTCGAGACTAGGATGTCGATTATTTACACCAGAGAGTCCACATACGGGACGAGGGTGTTGACTTGACTTGACTTACACCAGAGAGTCCATACTCGGGATGAGGGTGTTTACATCAGAGAGTCCATACTCGGGACGAGGATGTAGTACTTGCACCAGAGAGTCCACACTCGGGACGAGGGTGCCTTGCCATGAACTAACCAGAGAGTCCACACTCGGGACGAGGGTTAGTGTTTAGTTCAAATCCGTGAGTCCACACTCGGGATGAGGGTTTGGTTTCTTCCATTGATCTCGTGATTATCGTTCATCCGGCAGTTCATTTATACGTAGTTGTTCTAGTGTTCGTGTTCGTGTTCGTATTCGTGTTAGTGTTTGTAGTCATTTGTCGTATTTCTGTTTTTCTTGTTTATCTTCTTGTGCATGATAAAACTGTTAGATAGGCATGTATATTATGTATCTTGCTATGTCCTCTGAGGACCTGATGATCTCCTCAGGTTTAGCAATTGCATGGAGTTAGCTAGTAGTTCTGGATGGCGGAGGATTTACGGTTCTTGCAGGATTCAGGTATCGTTATCGTGTTTATTATCTGCTCGTGCTTTCATACCTTATCATGAGATATCCTGTTTCTTGATTCAGTTTTAGACTCTTGTTAATTCCTTTAGAGTCTTATCGGATATATATTCTAGTAGGCTGCAGACCATGGCCCATAGTGTTCATTCATGTTTTGTATTCTTATTATGGATTGAGATATAGATTTGTTTGCCATGATTTGGCAGTATACCATAGCATTGACAGCGTTTGCGTATTTGAGTCGGGCTGGAGTCCGTTCGATACGTAGCTGGCTTGCTCACGTGCTCGCGTCCGAAAACTAGGTACGGGTCGTGACACGCAGGGTGCTGGTCACATGGAGGGTCGCTGGCAGTGGGTCGCGAGGATGATTGAAAGGGCGCAGAGACAGGGGGTCGGCGGTTAGGGCGGCCGTGGAGAGGGTCGGCACGCGGGGTCACCGGCGAGAGGCTGTCAGAAGGGCGTCGGACAGGGTCGCACGTCAGGGGGCCTGTAGGACAGGGCCACAGTGGTCGAATGGGGGTCGGGCGCTGCGAGGGCTGGTCAGAGGGGACCGGCCGGCCGAGTGGTCTGGAGTTGGAAAATGTGTGATGGGGAGTGACTTGGAGAGTGTAAAACCCGTAATTTTTAATTAATTAATTTAGTGTTTATTATTATTATTTATTATAGTTAGATTAAAATTATTATTTTTTTACAAAAATGAATAAATTAGATTTTTGTTGTCTGGCCCAGTCCCGAACCCATTTTCGAGTCCAAATCTATTTTTAAATTATTTTTGGAAATTATAAGTGAGTTTCAAATTTTCTAAGATAAACATATATATTATATGGTAAAAAATTTATGCAACTATTTCCTAATAACTACTCTCAGCTCACTTTCTCTCTCTAACCCGTAGCCCTCACCCTTTTTTTTCTTAAACGTCTCTTGGCCGATCGTTTCCATTCCCGAACATCCGAGACCCTCTCTCTTCTCGTAACCCCCAAAACCTTCTCTATAAAACTCCTCCTCCTCCTCTTCATTCTCTTCATCCACTCCCCAATCTTTTCCCAAATCCCAGCCCTAGCCGAGCTCCAGCGCCGAACCCGACCCGGCGACCCCCGATCTGCCTTTCTCCGGCGCGCATCGCCCGAGCAGCCTTCCGCCGTTGCTGCCCCGATCCCGCCGGCCGACCGCCCCCTTCGCGCGCCCCGTTCCCCGGCCCAGCGTCTCCCCGCTGCCGTTCCCGACCCGCGGCCTTCCGGTGACCCCTCGGGTTTTCCAGATCCGCTATTTCTATGGCTGATCTTTGCTGTTCGCGTATTCTGGAGTTTTTCTCGAGACCGCAGAATTCATTTTTTCTCCTATTTACATCTGAAAGCTTTAGCCAGCACCCGAGGTATATTTTCGTGTCCCTGTGTCCCTCCCATAGTGTCGATGATGACATGTCCCCGATCCCGCTATGAGAATCGGATCGATTCGTTGCGATTGTGGTTTCGGATTTTTTGGACCACCTTTTCGAATCATTCTGTGACCTTTCAAAATCATTATGTGACCTTTCGGAATCATTCTGTGACCATTCTTCTTAGAATGGTTCTGAGTTTTCGGTTTTCCGAATTTTATTTTTGAAAAGAGTTCTGTGTGCTGTGATTATTGATTTTGGTTTTGGAATAAAAATCTATATTTAGATTGGATATTTGGTATCTCTGATTTGGGATTATTTTGTGTGGTTTGGAATATTTTGGTGTTGGTTGTTATCTTCCCATTATTGGGTTATCCCAATTACAGAGGAGATGCTGCCCAATTTTCCCTTAATGATTTAAAAATATTATTTCAAAAAGGGCCTTTACAAAAGATTTATTAAAAGGATTTCCAATCAGTTTTGTTGTTTGGTTTTCAATTATCGTTTCGGGCGACGACCATATCGGTCCATGGGCCCTAGCGAAATGCAAACGAAACGGAAATTTTCGGACGTTGAGGCATAAGCTAGAATGCAACATGACACTTTGGACCAAGTCAGAGACTTACCATATTTTTATAAGTTAAATTAAATTATTATTTTAGAACGTGTTACTGGCCAATAGTATTTTGGGTGCAGGGCCTCGGCCTGCTGAATGGACCGCTTTTCGACGTTCAGAGTTCACCAGAAATTTATACTTTAATTCATTTAATTTATGTAAAGTGTTGTAAGGGCATAAGCCCAGTCTTTATTTCTTTCTCTGTGTTTTTGTAATTGTATAATATAGTTTTGGTTTCTTTTTGGTTTTTCTGGTTTTGTTAGTTATCGAAAAACGCGTAGAATAATAAATTGAATATTTATTTTATATAGAAAATTAAATAATTTTCCCACATTAAGTTAATAATAAAATATAAGTTTGTATTATTTAAACAAATTCACATTTTTCTAATTTAAAAACATAGATTTAGATATATTACAAAAATACAAAGTTTTGCCAAATAATCAGAAAATGCAAATTTTTCCAATAAATGTTAACTTGACTTTTATTTCGTTAAATTAATGATTTTAAATCGCATCGACAAACGTGTTATGATAACATAAAACTTGACTTGGATTAAATTTAGAGATTGTAACTAGCACACCAAGATATGATTCAATGATGATGGTTCTAAGTCAGAACTTCTCAACTGTAGGATTTCGAGGACAAGTTTGACTTTTCCGATACCGACTCCCAATCCAGTCATAAACCAAGGCAAGTACGATTATATTTATTTGGCAATTTAATTAGTAATTATTAATTTGCATGCTTAAACCACATTGCTACACGGAACTCTCTCCTATAGTATTGACTGTTATTGATTGTGGGATATTGGGGGAGTAGTGTGGTGTTTTATGACCAATACCTTCATATTGCATAATTGTGCGAGCTTACCCCTCTTACACACGGGGATAAGCCGTATCGTATCGCTAGGATACTATTGTACAACCCAAGCCGGTCATATACATTACCTATTCAAAATCACATTATTTTCAATTATTGGAAAATTACATAGAAAATATTGTTCAAATATTTCAAACTGTTAAGATTGCAATTAATACATTATTATTTGGATTGTTAGATTTTTATAATTGTACTTTGCTCCTTTCTTGACTGGATCCCCTACCACCAATATGTCCCATTGATGAAGCCGAGCTATTGATTAATAGCTATTACGATCCTGAGCTTTACCCAGCTGTGCTGCCAGAGTTCCAATCGGAGGATACTGATCTCGGGGCTGATGTACCAACTTTATAGATGATGACATTTCTTTTCTAGTTATTATGTTTGAATTTAAGACAGTTTATTTCAGTTTTATATTATCAGATGTATCAGATGTATCTTTCTGTTGGACAAAGTTTTTAATATTCATAATTTTAGAAGTTGTGACAAATATAACATGTTATTGAGATTACCTGCAAGTGGATACAGCTTACTGCCGCCGTCTCACAACGGTGCAGGCTTGGCATGATCCGATTCGACCCAACAATTTGGGACCGGGTCGTGACATATTTTTAGTGGTGGCCCATCCAGGTCTGATCAACAACTTAGGTAAACATATCTAGAAACAATTAGAACATTAATTTGTCACAACATAGGACCGAAATATATTATAAATAAATATTTTTGTTTGTTATAGACTGGTAGGCTACCTTGCTTATGTTTTGCAATCCTAAACCTTCCAGAGTATGGCCACAGACAAGACCAACACTGCTGGCGATGGGTTGTCATCACCCGATCACACCCCACTTCCTCAATCAAGTTCGGATCCTACACCTCGACAGCTGACCGATCGTCCCCATAATGCACCAATACCCCGTGGATTTTATACTACTACTCAAGTGACAGATCCTACATCTTCCCGGACTGAACAACAAGCCCCTACGGTAGTGCCTGATTCAGCTGCCCCACCAGTGCCCGTGGACCCCACCGACCTCGTAGGCCTATTACGAGGAGTGCTTGAGGCCCAGAGAGTCCAAGCTGAAGCTCATTGCGAACAGACTACGATTATGAGAGAGGGCATGGAGAATGCCCATAACGTGGCTATGGCTGCCCTCGAGAGAGGAGAAGCGGCGCAATCGGAACCAAGGCCTGCTAAAGTCGGAGATATTGAGAAATTCAAGAAGTTGGGCCCTCGACCCTTCAAGGGAACCGGGGGAATTATCTATGCTGACAAATGGCTCAACAGCATGGAGTATCTCCTCAGTGTCGCCCGACTTCCTGATAACCTCCAAGTTAAAGATGTGGGACTCCAACTGCTAGATGTAGCAAGCACCTGGTATCGGAATGAATCCCGACTCAGGACAGGCAACTTGACTGGAACACCTTCAAGAGGTTGTTTCGCAGGAAGTTCTTTCCAACATCAGAGTTGCGAGAGATAGAAAGACAATTCCAGAATCTGAAGCAAGGGAACATGATGGTTGGTAAATATGCTGCAGAGTTTGGTCAACTTAGTCACTTTGCCAAGAACTTGGTTGCTGACCCCGCCGATCGTGCTGAAAGATTCAGGTATGGGCTGAGAGAAGAGATTCGCACCCCTGTGATCGCAGGCAGCGCCAAGACATACGAGAGGATCCTAATACGAGCTCAGGAGATAGAGAAGAATCAGCCTGCTCGTTCAAAGAAGGAATATTCTGGAACTATCAACTTCCAGAGTAATCTGAAGAGGCCCAACCACAACAATAACAACATGCCTCATCACCACCAGCAGCAGCACCATCAGGCGAGGACCAATGACAGAGTACCTCAGAAGTAGATTGCTGTTTGGGATTTCTACAAGAGGCCAGGACATCAGGCGAACATCTGCAGGAAAAGGCTAGGATACTGCTTAGTTTGTGGGTCTGCCACCCACCAAGTGAGAAACTGCCCCACGGCATTCAACCGGACCGGAACAACACCACACAAGGCTCCCCTACCCACTCAGCAACAACAGTTTGGACAATACCAACAGAAGACTAGGCGAGCTTTTGCCCTAACAGCAGATGAGCAAAAGCCAGAGCAGGAACCCACCGCTGATGTCATCACAAGTTTTATTTATGTGCATTCACGTCCTGCTTTAGCATTATTTGATTCGGGTGCATCACACAGTTTTATAGCAACAAAATTTATCTCTGCACATCACCTAGTTACGGGATTTAGCAAGAAGATATATAGAGTTATGACTGGTGGTGGACCCATACCCATCACTGAGACCTGTAACTGCCCTATAACTATCTCAGGACACAAATTCTTAGCACCTTTACTTATGATGCCCTTACCTAACTATGATATAGTCCTAAGAATGGACTGGCTAAGTAAGCAGCATGCGCTGATAGATTGTCACAGAGGATGTGTAGTCTTTAGCCCACCTGGAGAGCTGGAGTTTGAAATCTCTCGAGCTCCAGAAGATATGGAGGGTATTACCTACTCCTCTATCACCGAAGAACCCGGACCTCCTCACCCTATCATAGCAGAATTCATGGACGTCTTCCCTGATAGTCTTCCAGGATTGCCCCCGGATCGAGATGTGGAATTCACCATCGACCTAGTTCCCGGCTCTTCCCTTATTTCTCGGGGATGCTACAGAGTCAACCCTAAGGAGGCCAAGGAAATGAAGGACCAGATCAATGAGCTGAAGGCCCTTGGATTTATCAGAGATGGAGCCTCACCCTGGGGAGCACCTGTCTTGTTCGTGCCCAAGAAGGATGGGACTGTACGGATGTGCATTGACTACCGAGCGCTGAACAACATCACCATCAAGAACAAGTACCCTCTGCCCCGGATCAATGACCTATTTGATCAATTAAGTGGAGATAAAGTATTTTCGAAGATAGATCAAAGATCCGGCTACCATCAAATCAAGGTCAGGAAGGAGGATATTCCAAAGACGACGTTCAACACCAAATATGGTCAGTATGAATTTTTAGTCATGCCGTTTGGATTGACGAATGCTCCTGCGGTATTCATGAAACTCATGAATAAGGTCTTCCATGAATTCCTGGATTAGTTTGTTGTTGTCTTCATCGATGACATCCTGATCTACTCGAAGACCAAAGAAGAGCATGAAGAGCACCTGAGGAAAGTTCTAGGAACCTTAAAGAAGGAGAAGCTATATGGTAAGCTATCTAAATGTGAATTCTTCTTAGACAAGGTAGATTTTCTAGGCCATGTTGTCACATGAGAAGGAATTTCGGTGGATCCAAAGAAGATAGCTGCTATTGAGAAGTGGAGTACACCAAGTTCAGTTGCTGAAATCAGAAGTTTCTTGGGCTTAGCTGGCTACTATCGGAAATTTGTGAAGGACTTCGCCAGGATTGCTGAGCCGATGACGAAACTCACAAGGAAGAACAAAAGATTTGTGTGGACTGAAGCTTGCCAGTCAGTATTTGAGGAGCTGAAGAAGAGACTTATAACGACACCGATACTTGCGCTACCCGCAGGTACCGGCAGTTTCTCAATTTACAGTGATACTTCTGGTAAAGGATTCGGTTGTGTTCTTCAACAACACGGGAAAGTAATTCCTTACGCATCTAGGCAATTACAGACTCATGAGAAGAACTATCCCACGCATGATTTGGAGCTTGGAGCAGTTATATTTGCACTGAATCTGTGGAAGCATTACCTCTATGGAGAGAGAGTGGAAATATTTACAGACCACAAAAGTCTTAAATATGTTTTCACTCAGAAGGAGCTGAACATACGGCAGAGACGACGACTGGAGCTGATAAAAGATTTCGACATCGACCTGCAGTATCATCTGGGTAAGGCTAATATTGTTGCAGATGCACTTAGTCGACACCCGATAGCAATGTTTTTGACCAAGGAGTGGCATTTGCTGGAAGACATAGAGAAGCTTGGGTTGGAAATTGTACTGCCTGAAGAGAAAATGAAAAAACTGGGAAGAGAAGCCATTGTACCAGGAGATGGTTCATCAATGATGCAGTTGCAAATGCGTTCAAGTCTGATGGACAAAGTCAATGAGACACAATTTCAAGATGAGACGCTCTGCAAACTTAGAGATCAAGTGCTAGCAGGAACACTTAAAGGATTCTCAATCTCCAGTGACGGAGCACTGAGGCATAGTACGAGACTTTGCATACCAAATGGCAAACTGAGGAATGAGCTGATGCAAGAAGCACACCAGTCGTAGTATTCCATACATCCAAGAGCTAAAAAAATGTATCGGGATATACGTACTGTAGTATGGTGGTACGAAATAAAGAAGGACGTATCTAGGTATGTGGCTAGATGCTTAATTTGTCAACAAGTGAAAGCTAGCAGACAGAGACCAGCAGGACTGTTACAGCCACTAGACATCCCGGAGTGGAAATGGGAACACATAACGATGGATTTTGTGTCAGGACTGTCTCGATCCCAAGAAGGGAAGGACGCTATTTGGGTTATTGTGGACCGACTGACGAAGTCAGCTCACTTTATCCCCTTCAAGGTTGGTCTATCCACCGAGAAGTTGGCAGCACTGCACATGTATCATATCTACCAGATTCATGGAGATCCGGTAAGTATCATATCTGATAGAGATACCAGATTCACCTCTCAATTCTGGAAGAGCTTGCACGACAGTCTAGAAACACAATTGAAGTTCAGCACCGCCTACCATCCCCAGACTGACGGACAATCGGAGAGAACCATCCAGACGCTAGAAGACATGTTGAGATCCTGCATCTTGGAATTTGAAGGGTCTTGGAAAGACCACTTGCACTTGGTAGAGTTCTCCTACAACAACAGCTACCAAGCTAGTATCGATATGACTCCGTTTGAGGCACTCTATGGACGTCGTTGCCACACTACACTTGCTTGGGACGACGTAGGAGAAAGAGTATTGCTTGAACCTGAGATGGTGACCGATACAGCAGAGAAGGTAAAGGTGATTAGAGACAAGCTCAGGATTGCTCAGGACAAACAGAAGCATTGGGCTGGTAGCTGTCGCCGACCACTGGAGTTCGAAGCAGAAGATAGTGTCTTCATCAAGATTTCCCCTACCAGAGGAACTATCAGATTCGGCAGAGCAGGAAAGCTTAGTCCCAGATACATCGGCACATTCGAAGTTTTGAGCCGAGTCGGAGAAGTAGCATACCGATTAGCTCTACCAGCTAATCTTGAGGGCGTGCACAACGTCTTCCATGTTTCACAGTTCAGGTGCTACATTCCGGATTCGAGCCACATCTTGGACCATTTAGAGCTGGAGATTGGACCCAGCCTCACAGTACCAGAGAAGCCAGTAGCAATTTTAGACAGAAGCGAGAAGAAAACCAGGAACTCTGTGACGCCCATAGTCATAGTTATGTGGCGGCATAATTCCTTAGGCGAGTCTACCTGGGAGCGAGAAGATGAGATGCGGGAGCAGTATCCGTATCTGTTTGAGACCTGAGGTAACTCCTAACCATATCCTTTAATTTCGAGGACGAAAGTTTCTAAGGAGGAAAGATTGTAAAACCCGTAATTTTTAATTAATTAATTTAGTGTTTATTATTATTTATTATAGTTAGATTAAAATTATTATTTTTTATAAAAATGAATAAATTGGATTTTTGTTGTCTGGCCCAGTCCCGAACCCATTTCCGAGTCCAAATCTATTTTTAAATTATTTTTAGGAATTATACATAGTGAGTTTCAAATTTTCTAAGAGAAACATATATATTATATGGTAAAATTTTTATGCAACTATTTTCTAATAACTACTCTCAGCTCACTTTCTCTCTCCAACTCGTAACCCTCACCCTTCTTCTTCTTAAACGTCTCTTGGCCGATCGTTTCCGTTCCCGAACATCCGAGACCCTCTCTCTTCTCGTAACCCCCAAACCCTTATCTATAAAACTCCTCCTCCTCCTCTTCATTCTCTTCATCCACTCCCCAATCTTTCTCCAAATCCTAGCCCTAGCCGAGCTCCAGCGCCGAACCCGACCCGACGACCCCCGATCTGCCTTTCCCCGGCGCGCCAGCTCCCTGCGGCCCCAGGCCGACCGCCCGGCCACCGACCCCCTTCGTTCGTGCCTGGCACGCACCGACCGAGTAGCCTTCCGCCGCTGCTGCCCCGATACCGTCGGCCGACCGTCCCCTTCGTGCGCCCCGTGCCCTGGCCCAGCGTCTCCCCGCTGCCGTTCCTAACCCGCGCCCTTCCGGTGACCCCGCGGGTTTTCCAGATCCGCTATTTCCGTGGCTGATCTTTGCTGTTCGTGTATTCTGGAGTTTTTCCCGAGACCACGAAATTTATTTTTTCTCCTATTTACATCTGAGAGCTCTAGCCGAGCACCCGAGGTATATTTTTGTCCCTGTGTCCCTCCCATCATGTCGATGATGACATGGTCCCCGATCCCGCTATGAGAATCGGATCGATTTGTTGCGATTGTGGTTTCGGATTTTCCTGACCACCTTTCAGAATCATTCAGTGACCTTCAGGAATCATTCTGTGACCTTTCAGAATCATTCTGTGACCATTCTTCTTAGAATAGTTCTGAGTTTTCGGTTTTCCGAATTTTATTTTCGGAAAGAGTTCTGTGTGCTGCGATTATTGATTTTGGTTTTGGAATAAAAATCTATATTTAGATTGGATATTTGGTATATCTGATTTGGGATTATTTTGTGTGGTTTGGAATATTTTGGTGTTGGTTGTTATCTTCCCATTATTGGGTTATCCCAATTACAGAGGAGATGCTGCCCAATTTTCCCTTAATGATTTAAAAATATTATTTCAAAAAGGGCCTTTACAAAAGATTTATTAAAAGGATTTCCAATCGGTTTTGTTGTTTGGTTTTCAATTATCGTTTCGGGCGACGACCATATCGGTCCATGGGCCCTAGCGAAATGCAAATGTAACCGGAATTTTCGGACGTTGAGGCATAAGCTAGAATGCAACATGACACTTTGGACCAAGTCTGAGACTTACCATATTTTTATAAGTTAAATTAAATTATTATTTTAGAACGTGTTACTGGCCAATAGTATTTTGGATGCAGGGCCTCGGCCTGCTGAATGGACCGCTTCCCGACGTTCAGAGTTCACCAGAAATTTATTACTTTAATTTATGTAAAGTGTTGTAAGGGCATAAGCCCAGTCTTTATTTCTTTCTCTGTGGTTTTGTAATTGTATAGTATAGTTTTGGTTTCTTTTTGGTTTTTCTGGTTTCGTTAGTTATCGATAAACACGTAGAATAATAAATTGAATATTTATTTTATATAGAAAATTAAATAATTTTCCCACATTTAGTTAATAATAAAATATAAGTTTGTATTATTTAAACAAATTCATGTTTTTCTAATTTAAAGAAAAACCTAGTTTTAGATATATTACAAAAATACAAAGTTTTGCAAAATAATCGAAAAATGCAAATTTTCCCAATAAATGTTAACTTGACTTTATTTTGTTAAATTAATAATTTTAAATCGCATTGATAAACGTGTTATGATAACATAAAACTTGACTAGGATTAAATTTAGAGATTGTAACTAGCACACCTAGATATGATTCATTGATGATGGTTCTAAGTCAGAACTTCTGAACTGTAGGATTTCGAGGACAAGTTTTACTTTTCCGGTACCAACTCCGAATCCAGTCATAAACCAAGTCAAGTACGGTTATGTTTATTTGGCAATTTAATTAGTAATTATTAATTTGCATGCTTAAACCACATTGCTACACGGAACTCTCTCCTACAGTATTGACTGTTATTGATTGTGGGATATTGGGGGAGTATTGTAGTGTTTTATGACCAATACCTTCATATTGCATAATTGTGCGAGCTTACCCCTCTTACACACGGGGATAAGCCGTATCGTATCGCTAGGATACTATTGTACAACCCAAGCCGGTCATATACATTACCTATTCAAAATCACATTGTTTTCAATTGTTGGAAAATTACATGAAAATATTGTTCAAATATGTCAAACTGTTAAGATTGCAATTAATCCATTATTATTTGAATTGTTAGATTTTCATAATTGTACTTTGCTTCTTTCCTGACTGGATCCCCCACCCCAATAGGTCCCATTGATGAAGCTGAGCTATTGATTAATAGCTATTACGATCCTGAGCTTTACCCAGCTGTGCTGCCAGAGTTCCAATCGGAGGATACTGATCTCGGGACTGATGATCCAACTTTCTAGATGATGACATTTCTTTTCTAGTTATTATGTTTGAATTTAAGACAGTTTGTTTCAGTTTTATATTATCAGATGTATCTTTCTGTTGGACAAAGTTTTTAATATTCGTAATTTTAGAAGTTGTGACAAATATAACATGTTGTTGAGATTACCTGCAAGTGGATACAGCTTACTGCCGTCGTCTCACAACGGTGTAGGCTAGGCATAATCCGATTCGACCCAATAATTTGGGACCGGGTCGTGACATAGAGGAAGGAGAGGAGAGTGAGGGAGTGATGGTGAGGTTCTGTGTGTAGTTTTTGTGAGTTAAAGAATAGGAAGAAAGAGGGATGGTGGTGGTTGTGAGTAAATTGAGGGAGATTGGGAATGTGGAGGAGAATAAGGAGGAAGTAAAAAAATGGTCAGGGAAGAGGGGCTGGATGTATGTGTGTATGTTTTTTTTCCTCTTCTTTTTATTAGAATGGGTTTGGGTCCAAACCAAAATACAACCCAACAACAATAATTCCAACATAACTAAAATATAATTAATTAATCGACTAAATATAATACTAATAATAATAACTATTATTAACTAAATTACACTAATCGAATTTAATGGTCAAACAAAAATTCTTGTAATTCCCAATTTAGTTAACCTATTTAGAATCAGGGATTTACAAATATCCACATGTATATGGTTCATGACTCGATTATGGAGCAGAAGCAGTTGACGATGTTGCTATTGCTTCGATTAATGTCAGCTCGGACTCTACTTTATTTCTTGCTTTACTTTACTTCTATAAGCAGTGGATTTGTCTCCACCAGACTTATCATCTATCTTTGTTATATTTGTCTTGTTGCTGGTTTGTCTTATCAATTATCTTATCAGTTGATTCCTTGCTTACTTTGTGAATTATATTATTCTTGAGACTTTATAGACAGCATAAATGCATGCTCGAGGGGTTTCCCAATAATAGGTTTACCCTTAAGTGTGTACCAGCTAGCCAAGCCACGTGCCTAGTCCTAAGTATTTATGGGACTCGAGCGTGACAACCTATGTTGATATCTTATCTGTAGCCCAAGACATAGAGGTGAACCTAGATTTTAAACCTAAAAGGGATCGTGATAAAGGCATGGATCCTAATCCTGTATCGCCGAAGCGCCACCTTGGCTAGTAAGAGACTTTTCAGGATCAGGTCTTGATTCAGTAGTTACAGATGTTCCAGGAGCCAGCGTGCACAGAAGCAGCTTGAGGTCACTTGCAATTTCTGTAAAAGACCAGGACACAAGTAGAAAAAATATAGGGTGAGATTGGGACAATACCTCCATTGCGGATCGAGTGATCATAGAGTCGGAGACTGTCCACGCAGAAGATTCTAGAGTCTAGTGACAGTAGAGTGATGAATTCATTATTAGCATTTCTAATTTATAAATAAAAGTTAGATTAAATTTTTTTCTAGTCATCAATCATCTTTCTGGTACTGACTAGACTTTCTTTATGCTTGTAATCATCCTTTTACTTTCAATATTACTAGACTATGATTTTGATCACGACTATATTGATCATATCTGAGTGATTTTTCTCTTCATGCCTAAAATTTGATTCTATTATTGCTCATCATACCTAGATTTTAAATTTTTGTAACTATATTTTGACTTGTCCTTAAATCGTGCCTAAGTGACTCTAATCGTTCCCAGATTCCTAATCACGTTTAAACTTTGATTTTTAAATAATTTTGATCCTTAGATTTTGATCGTGCTAAAATCTTTGATCGTGCCTAAACAATTTGATTTTATTCTTGGTCATGCCTTAATCATGGTTAGATCTTGATCGTCCTAAACCATACCATTTCTTGATTTATTTATTTGATTAATCTTAGTCATGCCAAATCACATCATTCCTGTATTTAATCATGCCCAAGTGATTTTGATTATATTAATAAATGTACTTAGATTTTAATACTATCTTTGATCATATTTACATTTTAATTCTTTTGATCATGTTTTTAAATTTCGAGGACAATTTTTTTAAAGTGGGAAGATTTGTAACCCCTTATGATCGATTTTCCAAATTTTTTTGAAAAGTACAATATATTTTTCCTCGAATTTTGGGATGTGAATAATTTTTTTTATTTTCAAAATACTATTAATTTCATTTTATATAGTCATGACCATAACTAATCATAACTTAATTAGCCGTATAATGTATTATATACTTTACTTGAATTTTTATAAAATCTTTTTGAATTATTAAGTTTTACTAAATAAAAATAGTAGTATAAATAAATTATTGTTATTTGTTGTGCCATGTGATGGGTAGTCATGGCTAACTAGTTATTGGTTAACAAATTAGTCATTAGCTAATTAACTAATTGGTTAGTGGCTAGTCATGGATAGCTAAGCCATGTGACCCTCCTAGACCCTTCCACACACCCACACATTTTCTTATTTCTCCTCTCCTCTTTACAATTTACATGGATTGCCCATGACACTTGCTTTCTCTCCAAGCTCTCCTAAGCCTATAAATTTGGACTATTCCCATACGTTTTTCCACACCAAAATTCGTTACAACAATTATACAATCACACACCCCAATTTTCCCCTTGCTCAGCCCTTTCTCGGCCAACCCAAGCCAGTGACAGCAGCACTACCACCATAATCAATAGCATCCCCATCGCCTACACCACCACGACACCAAAACCCTCTCATTGCCACCCAAACCTCTTGCTATCAGCCGCAGACGCCACCACGTCTCCACCCGACCGTGTGACACCACCAGCACCACGTCTCCACTCGACCCCGTGTCACCACCAGCACCACTCTCAACCGCCATCACTAGAGCCACCCAGAACCACCACCAATAACAATACCACAATGCCACAATTTAAATTCAACATGTGGTATTGTTATATGTTGTATAAAAAAATAATATTCTCCTTTTAGCCTATTTGATCAAATAATAATACCACACTGCCACATACATATACCACACACACACTATATATACATATATATTCTCCTCTCCTCTCTCTCTGTTAAATTTGTTCATTGTTTTTTTATACCACCAATAACAATACCACATATATATATAATAATAATATTTTTTTGCAGAACTATTATAATAATAATATCAACAATGTTATACCACAATATTCTTCTTTTAGCCTATTTGATCAAATTGCGGTCATGACTAATCAAATCATTTTTTTTCTCGATAATAGTGTCGATTTCCAAATCTGGACTTTCATATATCAAATTGGACTATTTGGACTATTCTAGACTTCATGGAATGGTCTGTTTCATCATTTGGGATCATTCGTTACAATTTAGATTCTAAGTTATTCTGTGTCGACATGTTCGTGTCGTGCACGTCGACTCCAACTAATTAAGACAAGTACACTCCCTACTTATTTTTTTCTATACATTATAAATGTAATATTTTATTTACTTTTAGTCATGACATATTTTATATTGCGACACAATTTAGACCCGTTATCCTATTTATCGATTATAATCGGGATTATTGATCATGACTTGCGTTTATTAATCGAGTTTCGTGTTTCATATCATGTTGTTCGTGTCTTGTGGAAGGAAAATGCAAGTAGATATGTGGTCTCATCCATATTATCGTTTACACACATACAACTCACGTATGTCGTGTCGTATTTCTATCGTTAATTGCCATCATCGGATATGCCATATTATCCTAGCCGACCACATATTGAACACATTATTTCAAATTTACACATAGATCATAGTTATGTTTATTCTTGATCATGGTTACATTCTTAGTCATTAGTGTTACATGTTACATTACATTTTAGTATTTTATATCACATTACTTGTTTTCACTCACTGCATTTATTTTATTGCTTTGTTTTATATCGTGCGACATTTGTTTGGATGTACTTGCTCCTTTTCTGACTGGATCGTTGACACTTTAGGTATACTTCTGATGAGTCAGGACGAAGCAAATTCCTGGATGGCTTTGTTATTTTTTTCATTCCTTAGTTTTACTTTCCTAATTTGTTTATATTAGCTGCTGCCGGATTTGTCTCCGGGTAACTTTACCTATTGTTGTAATTTATTTGAAATTAGACTTTTGATTATTTGTTTATAGAAAAATTTGTTTATTTCCTTATTATCTGCATCTCTTTAGTTTTTGTAATTGAGTAGTTTGCTTGACTTGCTTGAACATCGCGCTACGTCACTTCCCTGTCGTAGGCTGGGCATGCCTCACGCACCCGTACCTGAATATCATGCGAGCACGAGTCATGACAGACCCCAATTCGGGTCGGGCCACGTTTAACCCTTCAGGCTCAAGAGGCTCGACTCGGACTAGCCATGGCAAAGGCCCATCAGTAACATGTTTTTCGATAAGAATCACCAAGGAGAACTTGTATTGATTTGTAAATGATTTACAAGAAAAAAAATTTCAAGTGGAGTTTACAATGAATCACTACAACTTAGATTTCTAGAGAAGTGTACCAATGGAATTCTGATGTGCGATCACTTTGTTCCGTTGAGGATCTGAACTCATGACTCGATCTACTTCTTCTTTACTATCATACCCTGCTGGTTGTTCAGATGCTTCGCTCCCGTTGAAATTGCTTTAGAGAACTCTTGGTAAATGCTATCGGAACATAACATTTGTTTATGGAATCAAAATAGAAGTTTTCAGAAAGTTAAATCAATAAAAATTTAGATAAATGAGAGTTCCATAAATGGACATTTGAGCAGATCCTCCATCCTCTGAACGCAAATCCAAACTAAAGCATTTGTTGCAAATTAGCCTATAAAAAATTGTTCATGCTAGTCACCTAAATCATTTATTCCATTCAATTAAGGGTCACGTCATTTATTCCGTTTAGAATCCAACGTTTCAAAGTCAAGGATCACGTCTTGTCCGTGATTTGTCCACATGAAACAAAGGAACTTTAGGGTTTCGCTATATATCGTAGCCGAAATAAAACTTTTGAGCCTATTAGCTATACATTTAGAGATGACCTCCACCTCGACTTCGAAATGGAATCGTCCTCCAGCTCGACTTTGCTGCTCATCTGCTGGTAGGACTAAAAATTGAACAAACGAGGACGAACAAAGTGTTTACAGACTAGGTTCGACTAAACTATCAAATAAGTATGATTCGAGCTGAGCTTAAGGTATACCCTAAAAACTGGTGTTTGAACTCGATTTGATTAGAGACTCAAAAGGATCAAGCTTGACACGAAAATGATAAGCCATTAATACTTGATAATAATATATTCTTATCACAAATCCTAACTTGGAAAGCAAGAAACACAAGGCCTATATATAGCAAAATGGTATCAGAAAAGATTGGGACCTACTTAGCCTATTTTGTATATCAGATCGGGTTGGGTCTTCTAATCCATGACCTGGACCTGGCCCTGTCCGATCCTCAATTGGGGTCGGGTCGGGCCGGGTTTAACCCTTCAAGCCCAAGAGTCTTGTCTCGGACTAGCCATGGCAAAGCCCCATCACTGACATATTTTCTGAAAAAAATCACGAAGGAGAACTTGTATTGATTTGTAAACGATTTACAAGAAGATATTTTTTTCAACGAGAGTTTACAATGAATCACTACAACTTAAATTGTATATCACGAACATGAGTACAAGGGCAACACCCAACAAGATGTTGAAAATGAGGGTATAATGAAAAAAAAAACCAAAAATAAAAATTTAGAATTCAAATTTCTAGTTGTGCATGTCAGAGCTTAAACACTAAACTAGTATAAAATATATGATCTAAACCCTAATTAGTCCTAATTAGTTTCCAATTAGATATGTCAGAGCTTAAACTCTAAACTCTAAACTAGTATAAAATGCAGGATCTAAAAGCTAATTAGTCGTATAATAATTATGGAGATGCACTCTAAACTAGTATAAAATGCAGGATCTAAATGCTAATTAGTCCTATTAAAACTGATTATGGAGTTGCAGGTATCAATCCCCGTACCTCTCGTATGCTAAGCGAGCGCTCTACCATCTTAGCTACATCCCCTTTGATGCTACCATTTGCCACTGGTTTTAATTTTGAAGTGATCTGTCCATCTCAACTATATGTCCTAACCTATTAATCTATTAATCTCCTCCATGGCTTTGTACTGCAATTGAGCGAGCATCAGCATGGGTTTGAGATTAACTAGTCAAGAAACAAGAAATAATTGAGTGATGATTTCGAAATCCATCCTAAAGCCATTAGACGGAATGATATTAGCACTTTGAGAGAGAAAGGCCACCAACTCTTTGTGTAGTGCTTAATATTTAAACAAAAGAATGAATTATATTGCATAATCCCTCAAGGTCTGCTTGGATTGAGGAGAAAATAAATAAGCAGAATTTAATGGGGGTTAAATGAAGAAAAATTAAGCGAGGGGAAAGGTAATCAATACACATAACCTTGAAGAATATATTTGATGTGGCATACAATAGAGAAGACGCACACAATATATTTGATGTATCAAACATGCATAAGAAACAATTTTTTGAAGGCTATATATCTCTCCTCAACCTATCTTATGACACAAAAATTGTACAAAATATATGTGTTCATCAACTCAACATACATATAAATTTATGTGGTCATCAACTCTCTCCTCCAATTTTTTGATGTACTTGGATGGTTTTATTTTGATGCATCAAATATATGTGGTCATCAACTCAACAGATGTATCAAAAACATCCGTTGATTTTTTTCTTAGAATTTTCAAAGATGAGTAATAAGAGAAAGCAAGAATAGACGACACACCCTGGACGACAACATGTTGAAAGTAAGAAATACTTAGCAACACGTTGAAAGAAAGAAAAAATGGAGGAAAAAGTCACCATATTTTATGTGACAAACAAGATGTACTTATGACTTTTTGAACAACTCCCTCATTTTCCCTTGTTATCCTCCCCCCTCCTAATTCGTAAAATTAAAAAAAGTTGACAAAAAAGATTAAAGAAATCCTCACTTAATCCCCTAAACCCCTAGGTACTGTTTGGGAAGGGTGGAAAATGGGAGGAAGGAAAAAGTTGAGGGGAAAGTGAGAGGAAAATTTTAAATGATGGTGTTTGGAAAGGGGGGAGAGAACATGGGGGAGGAAAATTTGAGAGGAAAAAGTAGGTGGGTCCCACCAAAAAATTTTCCTCCCAAATGTGGGAGGAAAATGGAGAGAGATGAGAGGAATTTGAGTGAATTTACCCCACCACCCCTCAAAAAGTTAATATTAAATCATCATTTGAGAATACCAAGGAGGAAATAGTAATTATACCTATATCCATAAACAAATAAAAAATTGTTTTTAAACTTTTCCTTCCCCTACTTTTTGTCCATCCAAACAAAGGAAGGAAAAATTAACTTTACTTTCATTTTACTCTCCTCCATTTTCCTTTCCCTCAAATTTTCCTTTCCCTCCCCACAAATGTTCCCAAACACAATGCTAGTCTCAAACCACACATGAATTTTTTCCTCACTACTTCCTCTCACTTAACTCTCTTTGCCTTCACTCCAATCAGACACTTAAGCTTCACAAGGTACAGCTCATAAAATTGACAATTGCCATCTTTCGTTGGTGGAGTATTAATTAGGACTACTCTTTGGAACTTTCAAAGCCTAGTAACTCCTTTTCCATTGACCGACGTTGAACCAAGCATTGGGTTGAACCAAACCTAACTAGTAATTGGATAGCTATGATTTTATTACTTATAATTTTTTTTTTCTTATTGTCAAGTTGTTATTTTATTTAATTTTTGTCTGTAATATAGTCTTAGCTGGAAAAGATACTTGAAAAAACAACAACATAGGTTTTGGAACAAATAGAATTATAGCTTTAGAATAGGCAAACCTACTTTACATTTTGTCGTATCATTCTTCCCATTATGCTAGGAAAATTTAATATCATCCAAATTTATGAATCCCACCCCCATAAGTCCTTTTTTATATATATCTTTCTTGACTATGTCCCAGATTTCTTCGAATATTTGCATCTATTATTATAATTATGTCCATCTTATCCCTTTCAGTTAGCAATGGTTCAGACTAGGCAGAGTACGACTTGTCAGGGAGCAACATTTTTGACCCTTCTTCAATCTTTCTCAAAAGAATGGGTTGCAGGTATGATGGCACTATGCAAATGGGTAGGCGTCAGCCTAAAGCTTGGTGGAAGGGCGTCAGGATAAGTAACTGGGCACTATCTAGGCCCTCTCTGACCGAAATACATCACCCCAGAGCCTAAGACTTCCACGACAGAGGCTAAAGGGACTTTCATAGTCCTCACTTCAAGATCATAGGGGAGCACATAGGGAGGAGCCCCCAGCACAAACTCATGGAGTATTTATAGATGGAGCTTAGATCCTTAGCATACTGCAAATCACGATGAGACCTAGAAGAAACACACAAATATACTCGAGAGGAGCATGGAGAATACACAAAAGTACATAACACCACAACATTCGGACGTGGGCACTGAGAAACTACTCAAAGCATCGGAGTTTCCATCGACAAAATGGATGACGATAGTTACACTGCAGCTTATGTGTTTAGCTCCCAATGACATGTACTTTCTCATAACTGTCAAGAAGGAGATAAGAGACCATTTTATGTGTTTAGCTCAGGGAAACAAGACAAGTCGAAGAGTATGACGTAGAGTTCAACAGACTTGCTTTACTCTAATATTTATACAGACAGAGGAAGACAAGACAGTGAAGTTCCACTTAGGTTTTAATTATGAATTATAGATGATGATAAAATCAACAGATCCAACTTCGTATATAGCTATCCTGAACGTGTGATAGGTGTCAACTCCCGATCCCACATAGTCCTTTCGTGTCCACTTTGGACTCTGAAAACCGTTCGTCCTCGCTTGGATGTGATGCCGTACAAGCCTAAGTTGTGCTTGCATAAGGCCAAGACCTGTAACAAGACAAGATAGACAAATATCGATAGCAGCGCAGCGAAACTTTCATAGCAAAAAATTGAACATTGACAATACTACATAAAATAGAACTGAACATAAGATACAGAAACAAATCGCTTTATTGATAATCTTTAAATCAATTACAAGGCTCTCATTGTCTCTCTGATACATGCCATACTTGGCTTACTATCTCTCAAAGACATTTACAGATTACAATGATCCCATTCCATACATTACATTGCTTTATGTATAAAATCAACTCTTTGTAACAGATGACCATGGCATCTCTTCTGATTTCTGGCTCCTGAGTATGAGGCTCGGGCTATCGCTTCGGACTATCCATCTCGATACATCTTGCACCTGCGTATAGACTGATGGTGGGTCAGTATATCAACATATTGGTGATTGTGAATAAATGCTACATCGTCTGAAACGATCACTAATTCATTTAGTGAAAAAACATTTATGTGATGTGATCTTACTACTTTTACCTATATTCATTTCATGCAGATCAGAGTCAGATTACATCTTTTGAAAACACCTTTGAAAAGCCATAGTTCATTTCTATTCAATTCAAGCATTTAAGGGACTATTCATTTCTTGTGAAGTGTGTAGCGTGTTTCATGAGCCATATGATTTTATTAGAGACTTTAGCAATAGTATCTCATTTCTTTGATGAATATATAGCAGCAATGTACACATTTCTATATCTTTAAATTGGACAACAACAGTTCATGATTTTATAAACTCAAACATTAAAATGCATCACTTATTCAGTGATTCTTACCCATAGCCAACAGTTCATCCCTGCACAAGACAAGGATTAGCATAAACATCATATAACCAAGATTCTTATTTCCTGTTCGTCTCTGTATTTTTAGCTCGTAACCAAACTTTCTGTATGCATGCCATCGATTAGCAGTTGTGACTCAAGGCTCAGCTCTACATACACTACCAGAATAAGTCGTTTTAGCGACACCTAAAGACGTCGCTAAAACAACAAATTACGTCGCTAAAAATACTTACCGACGTAATTACTGACGTTTTGGACTTGTCGCAGAAACGTAAGTTGCTGATATTTAAAACGTCGCCGAACGTCGCAAATACCGACGTTTATCGACGTATATTTACGTCAGTATATCCTGGGATATTACCGACGTCTACCGTCGTTTCGTCGGTGGATTAGCGACGTGTTGAAAGTCGCTACACGTCGGTAAAATCCTGGGAACTTACCGACGTTTACCATCGTTTAAAATGTCACTAAATATCGGTAATTCCTGGGATTATTACCGACGTTCACCGACGTTTACCGACGGTGTCCGACGTATAAGGACGTCGGTAAACGTCGGTACCCTAGAAAATTTTGCAGATTTACCGACGTAAATATACGTCGGTGGACGTCGGTAAACATCGCTAAATCTGCAAAAAAATAAAAAAATAAAATACATAATGTCCTTTTCTCCCTGCAGTTTAAAAAGATAACCATAAAGCACAGTATAACAGATATCCTTTTCTCCCTGGTTTCGCCGACCCCTTCGGTGGAACACTCAACACCGGTAAACGTAAACCACAGAAGCACATTAACATCCAATTGAAACGAATAATAACATAAACAATAGTATAACACAATGTAGCAGGCAAATAGAATGTGATCCAACAAATAGAATAGGATCCAATAAATATCCAAATAACCAAGTCTACACCAAATAACAAAGTCTACAACCAAATAACCAAAGTCTACACACAACCAACAAATAGAATAGGATCCAACAAATAGGATCCAAACATCCAAGTCTACACAACCAACAAATATCCAAGTCACAAACAAAGGATCAAACAAACACAAACAAACAGTCCTAACTAGGACTACTAGAGATCTGGTGCAGGAGGGGCACCGCCGCGACGAAGGGATAAGAACAACTCATACTCCTCAAGTGAAATCGATACCGATGGAGTAGGCAGTGACGTCGGTGGAGTCGGTGTCGCTGAAGAAGGCAGTTGAGGCGGCAGAGTCGACGATGATGAATGCGCACCCGGAGGACCAGCAAGCTCCGACGCTGTAAGTCGCTGGTGGTATGAATCCATGGTAGATAACAGTCTATCACTGCTCTGGACCATCGAATCCGTCACCAATCTCAGCCTATCGGTCATGGTCACCTGTGCTGTCTGCAGCTCCGTCACCGTGCGCTCTAACCCTCTAACACTGCGCTCTGTCCACTCAGTCGTCTCTATGAGCTCCATAATGCCGCGATCGAGCGCATCCAATCGTGCTAGCAGCACAGGATCGTCCGTAGGGTGCTGAGACTGCTCCTCGATCCGTCGTAGCAGGTCGTCACGGAGAGACTGCATCATCAGGTGGACTCGGACAGACTCCTGGGACGGCTGTGGACCATGCACACTAGTAGGAGATGCCCTAGAGGACTGGGTCACAACTAGGACGCCATAGGATCCCGTACCGTAGTACGTACCCCTATGGAGTCCACCAGCGGCGGTCATCCACAGCTCGTCCGCCGACGGAGCTTGAGTGGGCTGCGAGGAAGTACCGGCCTCTCCTGCATTAGGTGCACTAGCAGCCGCCCGTTCCCGCAGCCTCTGATACTCGGCCTAGAAAGTATGGATAGTACTCTATAATTTCTAATTTTTAACTAATGTACTTATTATTACTAACTACATGAATATTTATTTGCATCATATTTACTAAGTTATATTAAAATTGACACGAAGTATTAAATTAAGATAACGTATTGTAATACTTACATAGGTCTGCTCGGCCCTCTCATCAATAAGGCCTTCGCCCTTCCGATGGGTGGCTAGGAAGACGGTCACCATGTCGGTGTTACCGACCTTCCTTACCTGTAATTAAATATATTATCTTAGTAATAATATATCGGTTTTGCATTAAAATAATATTTCTAAAAGAGAAAGACATACCAGACGACGAAAATATTCTGTCATCGGAATCGACCCACCGCACCACTTCGAGGCATGTTGCCTAGCCGCCTTGGCCTTCTCCGACTTCTCCTTGTACCTTGGCTCGTCGAATCGAGCCTTCATCGCATCCCACTGATCAGGGGTGATCCAACCTTAGATCGGCTTTCCGGCACGATTACGATCCTTCTGATCATTAATAGCGTCGCGGATCAGCTTGGCAGCGATGGCAGGAAACATCCCCTCGATAAGCTCGGCCTGGTGCGGTGGATAGAAAAATATATCCTAGAAAAGAGCAAACCAAATATTTATCAGTTATATATAATATGAATTAATTATATGATTCATATTAAAAGTAAATCTATTTTAACCTTGAAGCGCGTAAACCAGTAGTTCTTCCTTTCGTCTGGAGCATCAGAGTAGTTAATCCAGGGACCACCATAATTATGCCTCAGCATGTGGCCTAGGCGTCTCTGTACCTCTTGGGGGACGATATCTATACAGACATATTATATTAATGAAAAAAGTTAATTTATGATAAAAACAGAAAAAAATTTATAGACCAAAACACCTACTTTATACCGTCGGCCCAGATCTCCGTCCTCCTCTCCTCCGGAGGTGCACATGCATCATCTGCATGATGCTGGTCGGCCGTCGGCGTAGCTGCCTCGGCCGTCGACGCAGCCGCCTCGGTCGTCGGCGCAGCCTCCGCCATCTGCTCATCCGTCTCCATCGTCGTATCAGCAGCAGGAATGCTAGACGGGCGAGCACTTTTATTAGGCCTAGAACTACTCGTCCCAGGAGATATGCCATGTGACGTCATCCCAGCATGCCCAGCTACTGTCCGATATGGAGGAGTAATCGACGACGAGGATCTAGAGCCGGTACCAGTAGGAGGTACCGAAGGAAAACCCCATCCTCTAGCTGTACCTGTAGGAAGTACCGGAGGATCATGACCTCGTCGTCCCCCTTTTCGGAACGATCCGCGATGACCTGCCATACCTGATAACAGCATATGATAATACAACAAATAATAGAGACTAGAAATATGAAAGTACAACAAATAATAGAGACTAGAAATATGAAAGTACAACAAAGACAAGATAATAACCAAGACAACATATGATGATACATTCTACAATAAACATCTAAGTCTAGATAATATATTCTAGAAGAAACATCTAAGTTCAGATAAGTAGATCTCTCTCAATCATCTTCAAAATAATCATCTTGTTCGTCTTCCTCGACCTCATCTTCCTCTTCCTCCTCATCTTCACTTTCATCTTCGCCTTCGTCTTCCTCTTCGGATAATTCTACATCTTTTACATTATGTGTCGTGTAATGCGTAACTTCCGTGGAGTCCACATCGACAATATTGGTTACAAGAGGTAGCTCGTCCTCCTGGTAAGCTTTTTCGTCAACATCAAAAGTATCTCTAGCTTTAGTCTTGCATACTGCCCACCAGTCAGACTTCGTTGCTCACCGTCTCGGATAAGCTGTGAAGTACACGAGCTAAGCCTGAGTTGCTAGGACAAACGGTTCGTAGCCTTGATATCTACGCTTGTGGTTTATATCCACAAGACCATGCTTGTCAATTTTACAACCTTGATTTTTAATCGGATCGAACCATTCACACTTAAACAACACGATCTTTGCAGGTTCTCTGCCATTATTATATGACAACTCTACAATCTCTCGCAAGATGCCAAAGAAATTATTTCCTGGATCGACGTCTTTGTAGTTCGAAGACTTGATACACAAACAACTGTTTTTCGTAGAATCAAGATGTAACTCTCCTTCCCGAAAAATTTTGAAAATATTTTTATTTATTATTTAATTATATTATTGAGTTTCAACCCGGTTGTACCGAACTAGCCGGACCCGACCCGGACCAAACCCAAGTCCATGTAGTGCAACCAAAGACGTTCGTGTTGATATACGTTTTGTATGAATGTACGTATTTCGTAATTTGATTAATGGTCTAAAAATTTATATTTAGAGTTGCTATATGTGTAAAATAAGCTATTTTGATATTAACCGAATTAAGATGTTGAATGTATGTAGGTGTGCTAGTGTGTAGTAAAGTCTTCTGACTTTTAGCCATCTATGTCATTTTATCTATTTATCTAAATATATTGTTGGTATTTTTAGCTTATTGAAAAATATATACATATAGTATTTATAAAGAAATTATTTAATTATATTTTAATGTTTAATTATATTTTTAATGTTTAATAAAATTTCTAGTAGTTATAATGTTTGCTTAATTTATATTTAAATTTTATGTGGCTTAGGATCTATACAGATATGGGTTTACCATATATTAGGAGTTTCTATGGTTATATATATGTATATATAATTATTCTAATGAGTATTTGTTAATAAATAAATAAATAAAAAAAAGAAGAAAACAATAAATTAGTAAAACTAAACCACTAAGCCAAGTGACCCAGCCATGGGTTTTTCCCACAGCAAACCCATATACAGCGAGCTCCCCAAACAGACTCAACCAATTAAGTTCTCGACCGAGCACTGAATATATATAGTGATAGTTTCTTAGCGAGTGCCACAGCAGACCCTAAGAAGTCGAAGCTGAACAGCCATCCCAGCCTAAACCACTGGTTCTTCCAAGCCCAGCCCACAAGTCAGCCCAACACTAGACCCAAGCCCGAACCCTGTTTTTTTTCCCTACAGAACCGAACGAACCCCTCGACCGATATATATATGCCGAGAGAGCGATAACAGAGGATTACTCCTCGAAACCTAAAACCGCCTCCACACCTGCGCCTCCCTCCCCCACACGCGCGCGCGCGCCCGCGGCGGGTCGGCCGCCGTGCGCCGCCGCCGACGGCCAGGCGCGCGAAACAGCAGGCACGCGCGAGCCAAATCGGGAAGCAACAGCAGTTTCAGCCACGAAGGAGACGGCTTCGTGACGACGTTTCATCGTGCACGCTCATCCTCGTGACGAACCGATTTCTCAGGTACGAAGCCCAACTATCCGACTCCAAGTCCCTTCAATTAGATTTAATTGTAGAGCCCTAGGTTGTCAGAAAAATTGACGCAAAGTCGACGAAAAACCAGCCTAAAACAGAGCCTTAAAACAGCCCAATCACCGAAGTTTGTCGATTGATTATGATCGATCCAGTGATTCATTAGAAAATCTTTTTGAAGAGACTTTTAGAAAACATGTAGGGCTTCGAATCCCTTCTTGCAGAATTTGAATTGATCGACTGAGCGTCGAGAAATCGAATCCCGAAGTTGACCAAAAACCTGTTTTGAAAACCTTGAAATTGTTCCACACGACGTGCGTCACGCCAATCCGGACGACGTGGTCGCGAACCGAAAGCATCGAAAGCTGCGTAACGGTTTCGTGGTCGTGTGGGCTTTGACGGAATTCAAATTGGTCGCGTGTGCGTGACGAATTTGATGCGTATCCGTCAAAATTTCCCGTATCATGCACTTTGCAAATTCTCCAATTACTTTGTGCACGATCGTCAGATCGAGACAAAATTTGCGCCAACAGAACCGTATCATTTTTTTTGGTCCTGTATGCCAAGTTTGGTCCGATTCTGAGACAGTTGAATCCGACGTCGTTTTGCGGGCCCCACGGTCCGACTCAACGGGCGATTTTGTGCACGGCCCACCGGAATCCAACTCTGGACATACGGTTGGGTTCGTATCAAAAAATGGATCCGTAGACATGTAGTTTAACGACTTTAGAGACTGTTGACTCTGGCACGCTTTTTGGTGCAAAGTGTGTCTAACGGCGGACATCGTTTTTGCCCAAAATTACCGTTTTGCCCCTGTGTCCAGAATTGGACTTAAGGACAGGCAATCCTAGCTAATTTGACTATTCTGAGATCATTGGTATTGTCTATTTTAGCTTCCGGGGACTGTTGTATGGGTTTTGACTATTGTGGTATATTGAGTGATTTGGATCATCGGTTTCACCAGCATAGGACCACAGGCGAGTACAGTTTATTGTCTGCATTTCGATATTGATCTTTACTATATTTCATTGATTAGTCATTGGTTATGTGATTATTTTCTATTATAAATTGTTGAGTCGGGAATGAGAAGTACCAAGGATGTGTGATCCGACCGTAGACCGTGTTTTTTTCATGCAGTAGACCTCGTAGACATTGTTTATTTTCATGCAGTAGACCTCGTAGACATTGTTTATTTTCTGCAAGTAGACCTCGTAGATATTGTTTATTTCTTGCAAGTAGACCTCGTAGACCGTGCGGTGTAGTACCCCAGACCGATCACATATCAAAGGTACTTCTAACGGTGGAAAAGTATATTGGTCTATTTATTATTATTGATTTTTCTTACGGCTTTACTGTTATTTTTAAAACTCATGATTGATGCCTAACCTTTGTCTTATAGTTATTTTCTTTATTTGAAATTGCATTCAGTGAATTGTGCTCGTTCCATTCCTGACTGGAAACCATATTTTCAGGTTAGCCGTTGATTCACTTAGCTTGGGGATTGACGGGAATATTTACAGACAAAGCCTAGAAACTAGCTAGATAGCGGAGTTGTAGTCATTCCAATAGTTGTACAAGTTTATATTTTCTGTAAATGTAAATCTTGTGATTATTGTAAATTAAATTAATGTTATGAATGAGCATATTTGTGATTTCGATCTTCATGGCCGTGACAGCATTCTACCGCCGACACTGCGGCGTAGGCTGGCTTGGACACGTCTCGTATCCGTAAAAAAAAACGGGTACGGGTCGTGACAAGTTTTTGTGGTGGCCCATGCAGGTCTGTCTTCGCAAATAATGCGAACTCGTGATAGTACTTAAGTTAGTCGTACTATTGCGAGCCTGTGACTTCGAAATGCTCATTCACATTTAAGGATTAATTTAATTTAAGAGAATGACTAGGACTAGGAGTCCCTTATACAAATTTACCGATGGGGTAGTCTAGGCCATGCAATTTTGATGAGGAGTTATTAATTTTGATAGTTGTCAGATTTTCATAGGTACACTATTACCACTTGATAGGACGATATGATCCAATGTGGATAGATTATTCACTTAGAGTGGCAGAGCTTTCTAGAAGTAATGATCTAACCTAGATGAATTGTTCAATTCCTTTTCTTTGCCTCTTTAGATATCATCATCACATTTTAGTCCGAATTGCCTATGTATTTCCTATTTTGCCCTAAGAATTATTATTTTTATATAGCTTCTGATTATGTTATCCATATTCGAAACTTGAGTTAGTTTCGAACCAAGTTTTTCCTCAATGGTTTGGATGCACATGAAATAGATATTAGAATGGTTGTATTTCTTTTATCTTTATTCCTCCCTGTTCAATCTTTTATTGTAAGGTTGCGATTGATAGATACTTATGTTTTATTTCATAGTCAACTTGTTTGAATCTATAGAAGCCCATGAAGTTTTACAGATATAGTTAAAAGAATGTTAGTTGACTCATAATGGCAGGACAGCAGCGCACTATCGCCGTTTATTTGAATTATGGACTCACTGCAGCCAGCAGCGTACTGGCGAGACACGACCCTAGAGTTGAAATTTTTAAGGAAATTATAGGTTATAGAATATTCCTAAAAACTATGGCTGGTGGTCCTCCTTGATCATAGTCACCCGGGTGTCGAGATAAGGTAGAGTATCTGATAGCATATCACATCTGAATCACAGAACCAAGGGTTTACCACAGCCCGAGTATACGGGTGAAGCATAATCCTCGGTGAAATAATTTCAGACATGATTACAAGTTTAGGGTACTATAGAGGATAGGACCGTGCCATGTACGTCCCATAAGATACAAAGCCAATAGTAGTGGAAGTTTGTAAGTTTGGTAGTATGTCTCCCGACCTAGCACTCCGTATGATCCTCGTGATCTATAGATGAGGAAATTGACTGACACTAATAGGTTACCTAGGATATAGAATTCAGAAGTCCATAAACCATTAGTCGACCAATGCCTTATGGATAAGAAGATTAGTAGGAAGACTGTATAAGCAAGAACACTAGATGAGTTTTTAATTCTCACAAAACTCAAACTACTTGTAACTCCTTTCAAATTCTCGTGTACTTGTAATTTGACTATTTTGACCAATGTTGCTATCACAACCTAGTTTTGCAAGCTTAATATTTTATCGAGCTTGATTCAAGACATATGCTTATTGGGGACGCCCACTAACTTATTGTCAAATCAGAATCAGTGTATTATGGTCTGATCAACCATGATGCTTTGGTTCGCTCTTCGTTTAATTATACTACGTGGATTGAGATATAGATGTCTCTAAGATCTCGTCCACGACTGCTTTGACAATTCCTTTTGAATTATACATTCGCCCTTGAATCACGTAATTGTATTCTATGACATCTTTCTTGAACTCCTTATTGCGTTTGTCTTTCACTAATTGGAAAGACGAAAGCTCGTAATTGATAGATAGATACCTAGTATTCCCATGACCATGATGGTCGTATACGCAAGTGTAGCTACCATCGGCCAACCCTGTGACTAGAACCTTGCTTTAAGTGACTCATCCTCTCTGCGACACTAAACTACTATCTTGATCTTCTAGTCATTGGAGTCCGAGAATGATTAAGATCGTTTCCCTTGACCAAATGCCAACCTAGGAGACTGTCTATTCTCAAGAGACCAAGTGTTGTGAGCTTCTAATCATTTGTTTGAAGCTTGGTTTAATTAGAACCCTTGTGACAATAGTCTGACAGGTTTGACACAAATAGAAATGCAGGACTCAGTTGTTGGGAATCTTTTCATGAGATGTACCTTAGAGTTGGCTACCCCGTCGATAACTCTTGTATACTGTGGACGAGTAGGTCATTCTATTTTTCGACCATGTGACATTGTATACACCCGTTTTCCATTTATTGAAGAACAATCCTTGACTTGACTTAAATCTATCGTATTCCGTTACGTCGTGTCTTATTCTTATTTAACAAAAGTCAAGGCACCATATCCGAACTTTGGAATCCCTACAACAACATAATTTCTAAAAAACCCTATCCTAGCTTCTAAGGTGGGTAGACTGTAAGCCTCCTACAATTTTAGGATATACGAAGATCACCGATTGATTAGAACAAATTTTTATTAGAATGATAGTTAGTGCCTTTGGACTCCCACTTTACATTTAGATCATTTTGTGTCCCCGGCCGTGTCATTAATATTTGGAGCACGAGACCAGCTGTTATCTTCCAACAAATTGCATATGCAAGATCCAGACGAGCCCACCTTCATCTAGGTATATCATGTCCCACTCAAATTCATCCCCTTGTACTTTATTTTTGTGCTACGACTTTCAGGTTAAAAGGACTAGCTATAACCCTTACCATAGTATCGGTATATTTTCGACTCTCTCTAGAGCCTCAACCTTGACTCAACTCATTCGACCCAATATTTGGTTGTGATCTACTCGAAACCTACTACGCCCATGCCACTAGTATGTCACCCAATTGAGGCCTCATGTGCTACTTAAACACAGGAGTCACCAAAGGCGCACTTTGGACTATAGAACTGAACTATTAGAAATCGACCCTTGTACCTATTATGTAAATCTTCGCCCCTTAGAATGTGAATCCATTTGTAACTTTTACCCCATCTGCCTGGAAGTCGAGATACGATCTTGTATTGCATTTATGTTCCTTGCTCGTGTGTTTAAATAACCACGAAAAAGATTACAACCTTGATTTCCCAAATTTTGTTCTATTGTGAAACCTTGTTTAGAATTTCGGGAACAGAATTTCTGTATTGCATGAATTGCAAGCCCCTCTAAGTAACGAAGGGCTCTTCGACGTAGCAAGTGACTGAACTAGAGTAGCCCAATCTAGCAAATAAGGCAGTGGTTCATAAACTCCCTTTCTATCTGTAACATTAGGTACCCTCCACTACTCTTGAAACTTCATAGTTGCTCCCGATTATTCTGCCTGATCGTCCTGTCCTCCCTACTTCGGAGCGACGAATGGTCATGCTTACTAGAGTTTATCTATATTTTTAGCTACTCGTATAAATTCGTTGCTTGTTAAATTTTGGGTTATTTGATAGATACGAGAGGATTATAGATGTCGTATGCCCTAGATATCGGTTGCTAGGATTGTTAATAACTAGTTAGATGGTCAATAGGTTTTAATGACCTGTGTTTCAAGGGAGTAGTGTGACCAAAGGTGGGTAGAAGTCCTCAAAGGATTTGTAGTTACAAAATGGCTAGGAGGAGAATATAAATTAGTTCGAGGAATTAAAATTTAAGGAGATTAAAGTTCAGGTAAACTTCTTATTGTAAGGAATAGTTATAAAATTAGAATTTCGAGGACGAAATTATTTTTAAGGTGGGTAGATTTGTAACTCTCCTTCCCGAAAAATTTTGAAAATATTTTATTTATTATTTAATTATATTATTGAGTTTCAAGGAACCCGGTTGTACCGAACTAGCCGGACCCGACCCGGACCAAACCCAAGTCCATGTAGTGCAACCAAAGACGTTCGTGTTGATACGTTTTGTATGAATGTACGTATTTCGTAATTTGATTAATGGTCTAAAAATTTATATTTAGAGTTGCTATATGTGTAAAATAAGCTATTTTGATATTAACCGAATTGAGATGTTGAATGTATGTAGGTGTGCTAGTGTGTAGTAAAGTCTTCTGACTTTTAGCCATCTATGTCATTTTATCTATTTATCTAAATATATTGTTGGTATTTTTAGCTTATTGAAAAATATATACATATAGTGTTTATAAAGAAATTATTTAATTATATTTTAATGTTTAATTATATTTTTAATGTTTAATAAAATTTCTAGTAGTTATAATGTTTGCTTAATTTATATTTAAATTTTATGTGGCTTAGGATCTATACAGATATGGGTTTACCATATATTAGGAGTTTCCATGGTTATATTATATGTATATATAATTATTCTAATAAGTATTTGTTAATAAATAAATAAATAAAAAAAAGAAGAAAACAATAAATTAGTAAAACTAAACCACTAAGCCAAGTGACCCAGCCATGGGTTTTTCCCACAGCAAACCCATATACAGCGAGCTCCCCAAACAGACTCAACAAATTAAGTTCTCGACCGAGCACTGAATATATATAGTGATAGTTTCTTAGCGAGTGCCACAGCAGACCCTAAGAAGTCGAAGCTGAACACCCATCCCAGCCTAAACCACTGGTTCTCCCAAGCCCAGCCCACAAGTCAGCCCAACACTAGACCCAAGCCCGAACCCTGTTTTTTTTCCCTACAGAACCGAACGAACCCCTCGACCGATATATATATGCCGAGAGAGCGATAACAGAGGATTACTCCTCGAAACCTAAAACCGCCTCTACACCTGCGCCTCCCTCCCCCACACGCGCGCGCGCGCCCTCGACGGGTCGGCCGCCGTGCGCCGCCGCCGACGGCCAGGCGCGCGAAACAGCAGGCACGCGCGAGCCAAATCGGGAAGCAACAGCAGTTTCAGCCACGAAGGAGACGGCTTCGTGACGACGTTTCATCGTGCACGCTCATCCTCGTGACGAACCGATTTCTCAGTTACGAAGCCCAACTATCCGACTCCAAGTCCCTTCAATTAGATTTAATTGTAGAGCCCTAGGTTGTCAGAAAAATCGACGTAAAGTCGACGAAAAACCAGCCTAAAACAGAGCCTTAAAACAGCCCAATCACCCAAGTTTGTCAATTGATTATGATCGATCCAGTGATTCATTAGAAAATCTTTTTGAAGAGACTTTTAGAAAATATGTAGGGATTCGAATCCCTTCTTGCGGAATTTGAATTGTCGACTGAGCGTCGAGAAATCGAATCCCAATGTTGACCAAAAACCTGTTTTGAAAACCTTGAAATTGTTCCACACGACGTGCGTCACGCCAATCCGGACGACGTGGTCGCGAACCGAAAGAATCGAAAGCTGCATAACGGTTTCGTGGTCGTGTGGGCTTTGACGGAATTCAAATTGGTCGCGTGTGTGCGACGAATTTGATGCGTATCCGTCAAAATTCCCCGTATCATGCACTTTGCAAATTCTCCAATTACTTTGTGCACGATCGTCAGATCGAGACGAAATTTGTGCCAACAGAACCGTATCATTTTTCTGGTCCTGTATGCCAAGTTTGGTCCGATTCTGAGACAGTTGAATCCGACGTCGTTTTGCGGGCCCCACGGTCCGACTCAACGGGCGATTTTGTGCCCGGCCCACCGGAATCCAACTCTGGACATACGATTGGGTTCGTATCGAAAAACTGGATCCGTAGACATATAGTTTGACAACTTTAGAGACTGTTGACTCTGGTACGCTTTTTGGTGCAAAGTGTGTCCAACGGCGGACATTGTTTTTGTCCGAAATTACCGTTTTGCTCCTGTGTCCAGAATTGGACTTAAGGACAGGCAATCCTAGCTAATTTGACTATTCTGAGATCATTGGTATTGTCTATTTCAGCTTTCGGGGACTGTTGTACGGGTTTTGACTATTGTGGTATATTGAGTGATTTGGATCATCGGTTTTACCAGCACAGGACCACAGGCGAGTACAGTTTATTGTCTCCATTTCGATATTGAACTTTACTATATTTTATTGATTAGTCATTGGTTATGTGATTATTTTCTATTATAAATTGTTGAGTCGGGAATGAGAAGTACCAAGGATGTGTGATCCGACCGTAGACCGTGTTTATTTTCATGCAGTAGACCTCGTAGACATTGTTTATTTTCATGCAGTAGACCTCGTAGACATTGTTTATTTTTATGCAGTAGACCTCATAGACATTGTTTATTTTATGCAGTAGACCTCGTAGACATTGTTTATTTTCTGCAAGTAGACCTCGTAGACATGGTTTAATTTCTGCAAGTAGACCTCGTAGACATTGTTTATTTCTTGCAAGTAGACCTCGTAGACCGTGCGGTGTAGTACCCCAGACCGATCACATATCAAAGGTACTTCTAACGGTGGAAAAGTATATTGGTCTATTTATTACTATTGATTTTTCTTACGGCTTTACTGTTATTTTTAAAACTCATGATTGATGCCTAACCTTTGTCTTATAGTCATTTTCTTTATTTGAAATTGCATTCAGTGAATTGTGCTCGTTCCATTCCTGACTGGAAACCATATTTTCCAGGTTAGCCGTGGATTCACTTAGCTTGGGGATTGACGGAAATATTTACAGACAAAGCCTAGAAACTAGCTAGATAGCGGAGTTGTAGTCATTCCAATAGTTGTACAAGTTTATATTTTCTGTAAATGTAAATCTTGTGATTATTGTAAATTAAATTAATGTTGTGAATGAGCATATTTGTGATTTCGATCTTCATGGCCGTGACAGCGTTCTACCGCCGACACTGCGGCGTAGGCTGGCTTGGACACGTCTCGTATCCGTAAAAAAAAAACGGGTGCGGGTCGTGACACAAGATCCAGGAAGCTGCCTCTGATCGGAGCATTTTTCGACTTGAACCGAAAGCCATTGACACAGTAACTTGGCCATATTTTAACAAAAGTAATTGGTCCCTTGGCAAGAGTTCTAATTAATTCAATCTCGGATAAAATTAGACGATCGACCTGAATATCAAAGAAGAGATAATAAGTTATTTATTGCGCAGTTGCATTAGAAGAGGCCAGTAATTACCGAGCTACTTACATATTCACTCAACCAAGAAGGAAAATGACATCTTATTTCTTGTTCTAATGCTTCGTCTGTTAGGTAGGGTCTAGCCAGCGTCAACTCATCATTATATGTGCTGGAAAACAACGAAGCAACCGCCGATTAGTACAAAAATATTAGCTTATACTATTACATTGAGATGGCGTAAACTCATCATCCTGAGTTACTTACCCCTCTAGCTTCTCCACTTCATCCTCATCGTAATTGAGTAATACATACAACAGAGCAGCCCTTAGCTTTTCGTCATTCAAATATCTCTTCTTCATTTTTTCCGAAGGCTTTCCGGACGCATTGAATACTTTCAATATTCCATCATTAAATTCTTGATATCTGTCATCGTTTCTCGGAGCCCTCGTTCTATTCGTAGCAACATGAGGTTTGAAATAGGAAGAGAAAAAATTTGTAATCTCTTCGAGAATATAGGCTTCACAAATAAAACCCTCGACCTGAGCCTTATTTTTTACCTTTCTTTTTAGGTGATTCAAATGTCGCTCGAACGGGTACATCCATCGATATTTGATGGGTCCACCAACATGTGCCTCGTAGGAAAGATGAATCGGCAAATGCTCCATAGAGTCTAAGAATCTAGGAGGGAACACCCTCTCTAGCTTGCACAGTGTTACCGCAATGTGATTCTCTTGCTTTTCTAGACGATCAACGAGCAATTTCTTAGAACAAAAGTCACTGAAGAATAAGCTAAGCTCCGTCAATGGATCCCAAACTACCTGTGGTAAGAATTTTCGAAATACAATCGAAATTAACTACTCCATGAATACGTGACAATCATGGCTCTTCATACCTGTCAGTTTGTTCTCCTTGAGGTCGACGCATCTTCTCAAGTTCGAAACATACCCATCTGGAAATTTTAGACCTTGAATCCACCTACAAAGCCTCACTTTATTCTCCTTCTCCAATGAGAAAATTGCCTTAGGCTGCTTCAACTTCCCATTCCCATCCTCTATCAAATGCAATACATGACGTTGTAACGCCCCAGTCCCAAAATATGTAAGACTAGGAACGTAGACATGCCAGCTGTATTCATACGAAGTATACTCCAATATATGGAAACCTCGTACAAATACATAAGCTGTATAATGCAGTATAACCATAACTAATCTCATCCACACAACATAAATGAAATAAAGATGTCATATAATGAGAGAGAATTGTCTTGATACAATATGTTGGGCGGAGACAAATCCACTACCAACAAGTAAAGGAAAATACATAAGAAAAGAAATGATTTCGGCGAGCGAAGCGAAGACGATCCAAGCGCAATCATCCTCGAAGAAATAGCGATGAACATGGCTAGAGCTAGAACACCTGCGAAAAGATAATAGCAACACACCTGTCAAGACAACCAGGTCCTTAGAGGGACGTAACAAGACACATAATATCATGCCATAAACTGAGTAATAAAAGCTCAACAAAAGAGTATATGTAACTAAACAAATAAAGGTCCTTAACCATTCTAGGTGTAGATGCATTTTGAAGACAACGTTCCACACAAGGGCTCTCGAAGCTAGAAACACGGTACGTTAGCGTTTCAACCAAGGCACTAGTGGCATCCAGAGAAAAGTAAATGCACGGCCCATTAGCACTCGAGCGAGAACTAAGGGGCGTCTAGAGAAAAATAAATGCACGGCCACTAGCTCTTGGGTGAGTCACTAACGGCATCCAGAGAAAAGTAAATGCACGACACATTTGTGTTTCAACCGAGGCACTAGTGGCATCTAGAGAAAAATAAATAAATGCACGTCCACTAGTCTCTCGAATGAGTCACAAATGGCATCTAGAGAAAAGTAAAGGTGTGAAAGCCCCTGCGCCTAATAACTGTCTCCACCCTCCCCATGCACTACTCGTGCTGAAATCACATCACGACATTCCTAATAACTGCTAAGTCGCTAAGTCTTCTAGACAACCATAACTATTTAGCAGTTATTGTCTATCGTACGGCATGTGCGCACCGATGGCCAGTCGATACGTACGTCCGAGATCTATATGAGACCCGTGACTCGTGATACACAAGTGTCGGGCCAATGAATGCGACACAAACAAAGGTGGTCCCTTAACTCTAAGCCATATACAACTAAAATATCATAATTTGCAAGTACAATTTATATTTTCTAAAATAAGTAAAAACATGAATGATATTGAGCAAGAAATTAAACAGTGAAGGCAAGGTGTCTTGCCTGGTAGGACGCCTGGTGTGCTGCGATGATCAAAGTGGCACGAACTGCAACTTCTGTGTAACCACTATGCAAGGTGACCTCGGATGGTGGCACGGACAGTTCCATTGGGTCCAGAAGGGTCAAATTGGTTAGGATAGACATAAGGTAGTCTCGAAATGGGCGAAGGAATAGGAAAAGGAGGATTGGTCACGGACAGGAGGAAAATCAAAGAAAGAAAAATAATAATAATATATATGATTTTGAGAAAACTAATTATAGTACAAAAATGGTTTTCTTTTATAAGTCGAGATAAGCATGTGAAAATACTTAAGAGTCAACAAAATTATTTTTTTGCCTAAAAACAGTAAATTAGTAAAATTTGATTTTTTTGACAGAAACGAAAATAAAATTACCTTAGACATTCTTAGAAAATCATTTTTTTTAGAGTAACCTACTTTTATCAAAATACTTTTTAGTATACAAAATAAGTATTAATATTGTATATTTAGTCTTCGAAATCAAATTTTGAAAATAATATAGGACAAGCCTAGTACCATATATATATATATATTTAACATACTATGAAAATACTCATATATTTATTTGCAAATAACCATAATACTTAAAATAAAATAACCACTGAAATATTGACAGTAATACAATATTAATAATGTATAATAACTAATATACAGTTGCCGTAAAAAAAAACCCATGCATACATATAGATAGTTCTCCAAAAATATACCTCAATAAAATATGTTTAAATTACATGTGTTTATTAATAAAACACTAATAATAATAATGGTGATAAATAATAATAATAATGAGAATAATAATATTAATAATGATACTAATAATAATAATAATGATAATGATAATATTAAATAATAATAATAATAATAATAATAATAATAATAATAATAAATTTAAAAAAAATAATAACAAGGAAAGGTCGTTCTCCTCTTTCGAGGAGAACAGAGCTTGGTATACAAAAAAAAAGAAAAAAAAGAAAGTAATTTAGAGGGAGAGGGAGGTGAGGAAGAGAGAGAGGAAGGGGGAGAGTGAGGAAAGAGAGGGAGGCGGAGAGCTAGAGAGAGAGAGGCAGCTCGGCTCCAGTCCTCGGCGGAGACGCGCTACCGCGGTGAGAGGAGCGCGTGGCGGAGGACGGGAGGAAGGGAGGTGCGGAGGGTGCGATGGGCGCGCGGCGGCTCACGGAGGCTGGCGGCGGAGGTTTTGAGGAAGGTCGGCGGTCGGGGGTTGTGGAGAGAAGGGGAGACGGAAGGCGGTTCGCCGCGAGCGGCGGACGCGGTGTTCTGGTGGGGCTCAGAGTAAGGGCGGTCGGGAGAGGGTCGGAGGTCGGTTGGCGAAGGGGGAAGGCGGTGCTGGTCCTTAGGGCGACGAAAACCCACGGCGGCGGCAGCGGCGGGCAGAGCACCTGCCAGCGGAGAGAGGCGCCGCTCCAGATTTGGACGAGGGGACCCGACGCCCGTACGGTGCTTTGCCGAGGCGGAGCGGAAGGGACGCACATCGCCGGGGTGATCCACCGGCAAGGTCGGGCAGGGCGTGATGCTCGACGCAGTCGACGCCGAACGGTGGAGAAGCGCTCGTCCGCGGCGACACACGACCGGAGGCGAGGTAAGGGTTGTGCTCTCTCTATCTATGCGAGTTTTGGGTGACGGGGACGGCAGCCGTGGGCCGGAAGCGAGCCGGTCCGGTGTCGATGACGCTCGAGACGAGGCGTCGGCCGTCGACACGGTGGCGGAGGGCATAGTGGCGGCTGGTGCTGTATGTGGTGGTGTGGGCGGTGTTGTCGTGGCCAAGGGGAAGGAGTCGGGGGCTGTTGTTGAACGGGGGTCGGTGGACGGGCGGTGGCGAGGCGGTGTGCGGGGTTGAGACGGTGTCGGTTGTCAGGAGGAGGCGAGATGGTTGTGGTTGGTCTGGCATCGGCGACGGGTGTGGTGGACTGGTGCTGTGCTGTTCATGTCGGGGACATGGGGCTGGTTGTCGTGACGCAGTGGGTGATGGGGACGAAGGTGGACGGGTTAGAGAGATAGGGATAGGGTTAGAATTTTGTTGGTGTCAGGGTGTGTCCGACACGGGAAAGATAATGTAATTGTAGATAATGGAATAAGATTGTGGACTGGGAGGGAACACGGACACGATGCACGGATCTTTGGGTTGTGGAAATTGTGGAAGAAATAATGATAAAAGTTGGAGGAGTACCTGCCTATTTATAGGATGTAGGAATTCCCAATTAGATAGGATTAGGAGTAGTTTAAAACCCAATTTAGATAATTCGTAATTTAAATTAAAATCAATCTAAATCAAAATACAAATCCAAATTTAAATCAAATTTAATCCTTGGTTTAAATCAATGGAATAAATCAAAATTTTTAAATATTTCACTATTTAAATAAATCCATAAATTCGAATCAAGATTTGATTCGCCATAATAATTTTAAAATATATTTTTCAAAAATACAATAATAATAATTTTGAAAATAATAAATCTTTTTGAATAATAAAATATTAATAATTTCAAAAATTGCACTAATAAAATATTTATAAAATATATGTACCTACTAAAAATATTATTTAATATTAATAACTGTATAAACGAAAGCCTTTGTGTAAATAAAATAAATAAAATAATAAACTTGAAATTTTTGGTACGATAGCTAAATAATTACTATGTATAATATTTTGAAACCATAAAAATAGAAAAAAAGTATTTTTCAAAAATATGTACGCTCGCACATAATCGCACTCGTCGAGCAAATTCGTAAAAAAAAAATTTCTTGCGCGACGTATAATACGACTATACGACGTACAATACAAAAATTTAAATCAGTACCAAATTTAATAATAAAAAAAATAGTAGAAAATTTAGGGATTTTATATCCTACCCAACTTAAAGGAATTTTGTCCTCGAAATTAAGAATTAGGAGGGGGTGAGAAGACAAAAGGGGGTATCGATGAGGAACAATCGATAACAAAATCATGCCGTAAGAAATCGCAATCTAGATCATAGAAAAATAATGCGGTATGGTCATAATCGATAGGAAGGCTAGAGGAAGATATAGTATAACGCTTTCGTCCTTCTAAAATTGGTGAAAGCGAAGCAAGACAGAATTCGAATGAGTCGTTATCTAATACGAATACGTGATTCAAAGACGATCGAATAATTTCAAGGGAATTGTCAAGGCAGTCGTGGATGGGACTCTAGAGGACAAGTTTAGTTATGTCCCCATCCACGTTGAACGATAAAATAAAAGCGAACCAAAGTGCACTTGGTTGATCAGACCATTATGCACCGGTTCTGAATAGACAATAGGCTAGTGAGCGCTCAATAGCATATGTCATGAACAAACTCGATAAAGAATAAGCTTGCAAAACTAGGCTACATTAGCATCATTAGTAAAAACGGTAAATACATAAGCACGAGAGATTTAAAATTTAAAGAAGGTAGAATGATTCTAAGTCATACAGTTGTCCTATAGTCTTATTGTCCAAGTCCTTGGTTGGCTAGACGGGTTAGGTCCTCTAGATTCTAGGATCTAAATAAGCTTTGCTAATATAGGTCACCAGGTCAAAGGGGTTGCTAGTTCATAAGGCTAGTTCATAAGGTATTCTACCCAACTTAAAGAATTAAACTAATGGTATTTTGGGACAACTAACTAGTAGGGTCAATCTCTAGCAAGCACGAAGGGAAGATAAGAATAGGGATGGAAGGAAGCAAGCAAGATGCAATTGACGAGTCAAACGGTAGATAAAATCAAGAAAAGAGGTCAAGTATGTGGATGAGATCCTATACTTCTAATCCTATACGCAGGCTTGCTTGGTATGGTAAAGTAACCAAACAATTTATCTTGACCTGCATGGGCTACCACAAAAACATGTAACGCCCCAGTTCCAAAATACGTAAGACTAGGAACGTAGACATGCCAGCTGTATTCATACGAAGTATACTCCAATATATGGAAACCTCGTACAAATACATAAGCTGTATAATACAGTATAACCATAACTAATCTCATCCACACAACATAAATGAAATAAAGATGTCATATAATGAGAGAGAATTGTCTTGATACAATATGTTGGGCGGAGACAAATCTACTACCAACAAGTAAAGGAAAATACATAAGAAAAGAAATGATTTCGGCGAGCGAAGCGAAGACGATCCAAGCACAATCATCCTCGAAGAAATAGCGATGAACACGGCTAGAGCTAGAACACCTGCAAAAAGATAATAGCACACACCTGTCAAGACAACCAGGTCCTCAGAGGGACGTAACAAGACACATAATATCATGCCATAAACTGAGTAATAAAAGCTCAACAAAAAAGTATATGTAACTAAACAAATAAAGATCCTTAACCATTCTAGGTGTAGATGCATTTTGAAGACAACGTTCCACACAAGGGCTCTCGAAGCTAGAAACACGACACGTTAGCGTTTCAACCAAGGCACTAGTGGCATCCAGAGAAAAGTAAATGCACGGCCCATTAGCACTCGAGCGAGAACTAAGGGGCATCTAGAGAAAAATAAATACACGGCCACTAGCTCTTGGGTGAGTCACTAACGGCATCCAGAGAAAAGTAAATGCACGTAACATTTGTGTTTCAACCGAGGCACTAGTGGCATCTAGAGAAAAATAAATAAATGCACGTCCACTAGTCTCTCGAATGAGTCACAAATGGCATCTAGAGAAAAGTAAAGGTGTGAATGTCCCTGCGCCTAATAACTGTCTCCACCCTCCCCATGCACTACTCGAGCTGAATCCACATCACGACATTCCTAATAACTGCTAAGTCGCTAAGTCTTCTAGACAACCATAACTATTTAGCAGTTATTGTCTATCGCACGGTATGTGCGCACCGATGGCCAGTCGATACGTACGTCCGAGATCTATATGAGACCCGTGACTCGTGATACACAAGTGTCGGGCCAATGAATGCGACACAAACAAAGGTGGTCCCTTAACTCTAAGCCATATGCATCTAAAATATCATAATTTGTAAGTACAATTTATATTTTCTAAAATAAGTAAAAACATGAATGATATTGAGCAAGAAATTAAACAGTGAAGGCAAGGTTTCTTGCCTGGTAGGACGCCTGGTGTGCTGCGATGATCAAGGTGGCACGATCTGCAACTTCTGTGTAACCACTATGCAAGGTGACCTCAGATGGTGGCATGACAGTTCCATTGGGTCCAGAAGGGTCAAATTGGTTAGGATGGACATAAGGTAGTCTCGAAATGGGCGAAGGAATAGGGAAAGGAGGATTGGTCACGGACAGGAGGAAAATCAAAGAAAGAAAAATAATAATAATATATATGATTTTGAGAAAACTAATTATAGTACAAAAATGGTTTTTTTTATAAGTCGAGATAAGCATGTGAAAATACTTAAGAGTCAACAAAATTATTTTTTTGCCTAAAAACAGTAAATTAGTAAAATTTGATTTTTTTTTTGACAGAAACGAAAATAAAATTACCTTAGACATTCTTAGAAAATTATTTTTTTAGAGTAACCTACTTTTATCAAAATACTTTTTAGTATACAAAATAAGTATTAATATTGTATATTTAGTCTTCGAAATCAAATTTTGAAAATAATATAGGACAAGCCTAGTACCATATATATATATTTAACATACTATGAAAATACTCATATATTTATTTGCAAATAACCATAATACTTAAAATAAAATAACCACTGAAATATTGACAGTAATACAATATTAATAATGTATAATAACTAATATACAGTTGCCGTAAAAAAAACCCATGCATACATATAGATAGTTCTCCAAAAATATACCTCAATAAAATATGTTTAAATTACAGGTATTTATTTATAAAACACTAATAATAATAATGGTGATAAATAATAATAATAATGAGAATAATAATATTAATAATGATACTAATAATAATAATAATAATAATGATAATGATAATAGTAAATAATAATAATAATAATAATAATAATAATAATAATAATAATAATAATAATAATAAATTAAAAAAAAATAATAACAAGGAAAGGTCGTTCTCCTCTTTCGAGGAGAACAGAGCTTGGCATACAAAAAAAAAAGTGATTTAGAGGGAAAGAGAGGTGAGGAAGAGAGAGAGAGGAAGGAGGAGAGTGAGGAAAGAGAGGGAGGCGGAGAGCTAGAGAGAGAGAGGCAGCTCGGCTCCAGTCCTCGGCGGAGACGCGCTACCGCGGCGAGAGGAGCGCATGGCGGAGGACGGGAGGAAGGGAGGTGCGGAGGGTGCGATGGGCGCGCGGCGGCTCACGGAGGCTGGCGGCGGAGGTTTTGAGGAAGGTCGGCGGTCGAGGGTTGCGGAGAGAAGGGGAGCCGGAAGGCGGTTCGCCGCGAGCGGCGGACGCGGTGTTCTGGTGGAGCTCAGAGTAAGGGCGGTCGGGAGAGGGTCGGAGGTCGGTTGGCAAAGGGGGAAGGCGGTGCTGGTCCTTAGGGCGGCGGAAACCCACGGCGGCGGCAGCGGCGGGCAGAGCACCTGCCAGCGGAGAGAGACACCGCTCCAGATTTGGACGAGGGGACCCGACGCCCGCACGGTGCTTTGCCGAGGCGGCGCGGAAGGGACGTACATCGCCGGGGTGATCCACCGGCAAGGTCGGGCAGGGCGTGATGCTCGACGCAGTCGACGCCGAGCGGTGGAGAAGCGCTCGTCCGCGACGACATACGGCCGGAGGCGATGTAAGGGTTGTGCTCTCTCTATCTATATGAGTTTTGGGTGACGGGGTCGGTAGCCGTGGGCCGAAAGCGAGCCGGTCCGGTGTCGATGACGCTCGAGACGAGGCGTCGGCCGTCGACACGGTGGCGGAGGGCATAGTGGCGGCTGGTGCTGTATGTGGTGGTGTGGGCGGTGTTGTCATGGCCAAGGGGAAGGAGTCGGGGGCTGTTGTTGAACGGGGGTCGGTGGACGGGCGGTGGCGAGGCGATGTGCGGGGTTGAGACGGTGTCGGTTGTCAGGAGGAGGCGAGATGGTTGTGGTTGGTCTGGCATCGGCGACGGGTGTGGTGGACTGGTGCTGTGCTGTTCATGTCGGGGATAAGGGGCTGGTTATCGTGACGCGAGTGGGTGATGGGGACGAAGGTGGACGGGTTAGAGAGATAGGGATAGGGTTAGAATTTTGTTGGTGTCGGGGTGTGTCCGACACGGGAAAGATAATGTAATTGTAGATAATGGAATAAGATTGTGGACTGGGAGGGAACACGGACACGATGCACGGATCTTTGGGTTGTGGAAATTATGGAAGAAATAATGATAAAAGTTGGAGGAGTACCTGCCTATTTATAGGATGTGGAAATTCCCAATTAGATAGGATTAGGAGTAGTTTAAAACCCAATTTAGATAATTCGTAATTTAAATTAAAATCAATCTAAATCAAAATACAAATCCAAATTTAAATCAAATTTAATCCTTGGTTTAAATCAATGGAATAAATCAAATTTTTTAAATATTTCACTATTTAAATAAATCCATAAATTCGAATCAAGATTTGATTCGCCATAATAATTTTAAAATATATTTTTTAAAAATACAATAATAATAATTTTGAAAATAATAAATCTTTTTGAATAATAAAATATTAATATTAATAATTTCGAAAATTGTACTAATAAAATATTTATAAAATATATGTACGTACTAAAAATATTATTTAATATTAATAACTGTATAAACGAAAGTCTTTGTGTAAATAAAATAAATAAAATAATGAACTTGAAATTTTTGGTACGATAGCTAAATAATTACTATGTATAATTTTTTGAAACCATAAAAATAGAAGAAAAGTATTTTTCAAAAATATGTACGCTCGCACATAATCGCACTCGTCGAGCAAATTCGTGAAATTTTTTTTTTCTTGCGCGACGTATAATAGGACTATACGACGTACAATACAAAAATTTAAATCAGTACCAAATTTAATAATAAAAAAAAATAGTAGAAAATTTAGGTGTTTTACAGACGTCTACATATTTCTTCCAAGTCTAATCTGGTCTTTAGATTGTCTTTCGTCTTCCCCTTTACGTCCATTATAGTATTAATTATGTTGTCAAACACATTCTTCTCGATATGCATGACATCAAGGTTATGTCTAATCAGATTGGTGCTCCAATATGGAAGATCCCAGAATATACTCCTCTTCGTCCAGTTATGAGTGCGACCAAATCCATCACACTTGTAGCTCGTAGCAGGCTGCTCAATAGCTCATGGTAAATCTTTTACCTCTTTCCATATCGTGTATCCGGGCCACCTTGGCGGGGGATTAGCCTTCTCCATAATGCCAGCACGAAAAAGCATTCATGTTCCTCCGGTACGGATGATCCTTTGGCAGGAATTGTCGATGACAATCAAAGAAGCACGGTTTGCCTTCGTGTTTCAAACGGAAAGCCTTAGTGCTGTCTATGTAATACGGACATGAAAGACGACCATGCATGCTCCATCCAGATAATATTTCATAGGCCGGAAAGTCGTTAATGGTCCACATAAGTGCTGCCCGTATTTGAAAATTTTGTTTTCTAGATACATCTTACGTGTTGGAACCTACTTCCCACAGATGATTCAACTCATCAATCAATGGATGTAAATACACATCGATGTTCCTTTTCGGATTATTCGAACCTAGGATAATAAAGGTGAGGAACATATACGGAGTCTTCATGCACATCCAAGGCGAAATATTGTACGGGGTGACGATCACAGGCTAACACGAATACTGGGATCCCGAAAGTCCGAATGGGGTCAAACCGTCGGAGCAGAGACCCAATCTGACATTACGTAGATCAGAAGCAAAATCTTGATACTCTCGATCAAAGTGCTTCCATGCTTCCCCATCAGATGGGTGATCCAACACTCCTTCGGTATGTTCCCGCTTATGCCAACTCATGTTTTCTGCAGTTTCCTTCACCATAAACAACCTTTGCAACCACGGCATCAACGGCAAGTAGTGCATCGAAGAGGTAGTCTTCCTGACACCGATATACTTTCCTCTACCACATGCCTTGTAGCGATCGACACCACAAAATCTGTAGGCGTCTTCATCCTTATCGTCTTTGTAGTACAACATGCACCCGTTGCGACAGGCATCGATTTTTTCGTATCCCATCCAAAGCGATCTAACCTTCCTCTTAGACCGGTAGAAGTCTTTAGGCAACTTCGCACCGTTAGACAATATTTCTATAAGCAACTCCATAAGACGGTTGTAGCAATCTTACGACATGTTAAAATTGGACTTGATGCTCAACAATCTTGTAACCACCTCAAACGGTGAATGATCCTCATAACCAGGATATAATGGAGTCCTTGCATTCTCCAGCAACTCCATGAACTGTGCAGCATCTTATGGGTTCGGTGCCTCCTCAGGTGCATCATGATCATCCGGATCGAAACTAGGCCCGGCCGCGTCAAAAACAATGTTCACCAACCCATCGTCGTAAGGAGCGTTGTTGTGGACATACATATAAGGCTCGTACTCCGATGCTAAAGACACAAGTTCTCCGTGCTCGCTCTACTGATAGTAATTCGGCGTGAAACCCTTCGAGTATAAATGATACGTGACATCCACTTCTGGATGATATTTCAAGTTGCGACATCTCACATACGGATACTTAATTTTGGTACCGTCCATGTACTGAGGGAACGCCTTGGCAAACTGCAAGAACTGGTGTACACCCTCTATGAATTCATCTCGCACACCGCACATGTCATCAGAATAACGGTTGTACATCCAAGTATGATTCTGCAGATAGTAATTCAGCTCCATAATCTGTAAGATAGATACATCAAGGTAGTGAATGATATACAAGTGTCAAAGCTTTGAAATAGTAGCTCAACCGAGGGATAGAGTTAATTGGAGGAAGTTACTGGAGAAAGTGAAGACCGACATGAACTGATGAAGCACGAAAATGAGGGTCTCAAAGCTGGAACAAGTCAAGTTGTGCTTTGGAAAAAGAACTCTTACAAGCTCTTTGTTCACAAAGCAAGCTATAAATAGAGAATACAGAACAAATATCGAGTTCATAACTCAAGTATAGAGCATATAAGAGTCGTAAGCTCGAGAGATGTTCTGCATTCGTTATATCTTGCTTTGTGCACAAAGAGCTTAAGAAGAATAGAACATATCCAAAACACAACTTTACTTGTTACAACTTTGATCCCCAAATTCTCGTTTGTCAGTTCATGCGGTCTACACTTTCCGCAGTATATGTACACATGAAATTTTATGTTAAATGGTCAGAGATTATTGGTCATCTTCTTTTCGCATTGCTAACTTTTGTTTCGCGTGTTTGTGCGTGCGATGGTTAGAGATTATCGCGGCGGCATATCACCCGTGTCTACATAAGGACGTCGCTACAATATTTCATATAGGGTTGGCTGCTCGATCGATTTTATTTTTTCACACAAAATTTTCGTTCTTCCGCCTCCTTCCCCCTCGACGAGCTCCTCCCCCTCGGCGACCCCCTCCCCTCTCAGTGTCCGCCTCCTTTATCGGTGCAGCGATCGCGAAAGCATATCACTCAAAGGCTGAGTTGTATAAGTCAAGTTTTAGGATATTAGTCTATATATTATGTATAGTCCAACCGAGTCAACTCTAAGCTAAACTAGTCCAACTTGGTCAAACTAGCCATTTCTAAGTTGTATAAGTCAAGTTTTAGTATATTAGTCTATATATTATGTATCTAGCTATATTGTATCTAAGCTAAACCGAGTCAACTTTATATTAACATAACTTTATAAGTCAAGTATAGAGTATTACTAAAAGAACTTTTGGACTTATAGTCCTAGGCATATTGAATCAGATGTTGGCAAATCAGTTGGTTTAGAATGTTAGGTTGCAGATATTGAAGTGGATAGAGGTAGGTTCGAGCAAGTGATCCTTTACAATTAAGACTCTGACACTATGGTCAAGTATCATAACTAAATCCTTCTCCATGTCAAATTAATGATGTTAACCTTAGCTAAGAGTAAGCATTTAATGTTTCCAATTGAGTACTCACCTAGACAGGTTGCACTAATGTTAACAGTAGGAATGATGTTTGGAATGGTTTATGAAGTGGTGACTCAACATTAGGTAGTTGGATTTATTTCAGACAACCATATTAGTATGTGGAGGGCCAAACGGTTGGTGTTAGATGTAGACTAACTAAACTGTAAAAGAAGATGGATATTTGTATGAGTTAGCTTCAGTAGAAAGACTGTGACTCTGTATGAGTCATATTAGAGGAGTTACTCTGCATAATCATGTACTAAGTATAAGATATGGGTTAGGGCTTAATGGCTAAGCTAAGCTAGGAGTCCAATAACACCAATAGTAATGTCTATAACTAGGGTATTTGTGAATATTATGTATCAATATGAGAATAAAGTTTGGGTAGTAATTTAGCATATTATTTATCTTATATCTAGAATACCTTAATTTAGCCAAAATTTGAGCACATAGGTGTTATAGTGTGTGCGCGTCAGTGTTATGTCATGTGTCAAAGTGTGTGTGTGTCAAAGTGTTATGTCAGGTGTCAAAGTGTCGTATCCATGTGTATACGAGCCGGTTAGGGTTAGGGTTTACCTGATCAACCGTGGTAGGAGGGGTGGGGCGACGGCGAGGGGGAGCGGCGGTGGAGGTGGCTGGAGCTGGCTCTGGCGAACGGGAGGGACGCTCGAACGAGGGATCGGGCACGGCGATGGCGAGGGGGAGGAGGGGGTCGACGGTCTCCGGAGGAGGGGGTCGGGGAGCGGCGGCCACTGAAGGAGGGGGTCGGGAAGCTGATGGGGGGAGGGGGAGGGTTGGACAGAGGAGAGGGAATGGTTTGGGTTGGGGAGAGGAGAGGGGTCGCCAAGGGGGGTGGGGGTCGTCGAGGACGGTCGGTCGGGGGCCGAGGGCGGTGGGGGTCGTCGGATCGGGGTTCAGGGGGGCGGGGGGGAAGGATGAAAGAAATTTGGGGACAAAAATAATGGGGGGAATGAAAACTTGAACCTGACCTATATTTTTAATTTAGCGACGTCATATTAGAACGTCGATAAACGTCGTTAATATCAGTGATATTAGCGATGAAGTAATAAATACGTCGGCAAACGTCGCTAATATCACTAATATTAGCGATATTTACTGACTTATACACGACATGAGCTCTTTAAAACACAAACATAGTTTAAATACGTCGCAGAACGTTGCTATCAGTCGCTAATAATGACGTCTTGTGACGTTATAAAAAAAACGTCGCTAAATTGTTTATTTCCTGCGATGTTATCTTAAAACGTCGCTAATTACGTCGGTAATATGACTTATTTTGGTAGTGATAGACCAGCAGCTGTGACTCATGGTTCAACTCTACACTGATAACGTGCATGCTAGCAGCTGCAGCTCAGGGTTCATCTCTTCACTAATCGAGTACCTATCTATATGACGGTCCACAGGTCATTCCCTGTGATTAGCAGTTGGGACATTCTAGCCTATCTCACTAATAAACATGACACCCCCCTAATCGTGAGGTTTCTTTTACCTCAGGGTGTCCAATCCCTCCATGAACGAGCGGTTCCAAGTGCCTAAGGAACCGATCGAGAGACTATGCCTTGTGTACAAGTTGTCTAGACCTATGCATGAATGCAATCTATCAATTAAAATATCTATGATGCTAAGTTTATCGATAAGCAGACATTTTCATCTATTCTCTGTTCCATATCCATTCTTTCAGGCACCAAGTGCTTTCTATATGATTCGATAATTCCATACGATTCAGTCATTTCAGTAGACAATAAGGAACATAATGTACATATCTACTTACACAACATAGTAACATCTTGGTATCATTAAACATATATTTCCATTATCGATAACATATAGTTTAGGGGCAATAAGTGTTCTCTTCTTATTAAACATGATAGGGCTTATCTATTAAAGCAACTACCAACTGTAGCATGGCAACATGTACATTCTTTTATGATGTATACATATTCGATGTATTAACATTCACAAAGGATTAATATCTTGTTATTAGCAATAATATTCATTTAAATACTCATATTCTCATTAGGCGTGAGCAAATCAGAAAATGAGTCTTCATCCCCTTACCCAGATCAATCGTCTTCTATTGCAGAGCCAGCAACCCGATCTCTTTGTCTATCTAGTGCCTTTGCGGAGTGGAATATTACAATAGGCGTCCATCGAGAGGCTATAGTTAGATGCACAGAAGAGGACCTTCACTTCATCTACTTCAGATAGAGCACGCCATGAAGAAGCGAAGCATCCTTTTATATAGAAGTAGCATATACCTTAGGCTAGAGACCACAATGGAGCATGCAGTGTCAGACACTTCTATTATATCAACTTTGTCAGAAGATCGGACACACCATGGTCATATGTAAGAAGATGTTGGCATATTATCTTTATTTTGGCTAACCTGACTACCAAGTATGAGTTTGTCCTAAGCTTTCGCTACTACCATCTATGTAGATATCAGAGAGCACATGTTCAGCCTTAACCAACAACATCATAATTAAGCACACAAACAAAGACGACTACCCTTTCCTACTTACGAGGAGAGATGTTCACAATACCAACAATAGAGAGGCACGTCGTTAATCATGTACGTGCCAGATCAACATTTGATTTTCAAGTTGATTTCTAAGTTGCATCGCTAGATGATGTCGATGGACGTCGCTACGTGTAGTTGATCAAAGTTCTGCAATTCAGAACCCCTTCATTCGTCCAAAATTTGATCATTTCCAATTCCCATCACTTTGTCACTAAACCCTAAAAAACCCATTCACCTCTCTCCTTCGGCCACCACTCCCCTCCAGCCACCACTCCTGTTCACCTCTCTCCTTCGGCCACCACTGAATAAATATTCAATTTTTTTAAAATATATAAACAATTATTTTGTGCAAATAATTCCTCTCATAACTATAACTTGACAATTTAAACAAAATATTCAATTTAACACAAGGCTATCACTAATTATGTAAAATGTTATAAAAATAAAATAAATCCTTAATATTTTAAAGAAAATATTACTGAAAAATGTATTAAGGAAAATAAATAATACTACAGGAAAATACTAAGTTCTAAATAATAATAACACTTTTATAGAAAATTTCTCCATATATCCCTTATAAAATATTTACTATGTAAATATTTAATATAAACCAAAATTTATTAGCCCATTCAGTTCTCTTTATAAAAAATGATAATTCCTAAAAAAACTAACAAGGGTGTTTACATCCTACCCAATTTATAAAAATTCCGTCCTCAAAATTAAAATGATCTTAATATATATAAATAAAAAATAACGAGATTTAATACAAGGGAGGGCATGTTCGTCAATTTGTAACTGGATTTTTCGAAGAGATGGAGGAGGTAGTTATAAAAGAATACAAACTGACATTATATTCTACAAGATGTGGTATTCTTGGTTCAAAGTCCTACCCAACCTATAGAAGTTGGGTAATCGAAAAAATTGTTGCTACCAGATTTCTGAGAAGAATAATTTCTAAAGTGAGGCACAAAAATATGGGACACTTCTGACCGCTGTCAAGGCTTTTAAGTGACCCTAGACATTTTCATAGCATTTTTGGTCAATAAAGTCTATAGGAGAATTGTTACCATTAGCATTATTTTTATAGGGTCATACTTCAGCACGGTAGTAGGGATTCCTTGTTCGAATATGACTAGAACGTGTTGATGCAAAGGAATTTCGTTCTTCATCTAATATGGAAAACTAAGAGATGAGCTTGAAGAACTTAGAAAGAGAAGAATTTATGGCCAAGAGTTGAGAATCTATGGTAAGTGTAGAAACCTTTATAAAGAGTATGATTAGGCAAGCATTTGGATCTTTTAAGTTATAAGGGCTAGTGTTTATGGGATCGGTGTTTGGTGTGTAGCTTGATTGGTCTAGCTTATGAGTGTGAAGTTTGTTGGAAGGAAAATGCTAGTATTGTGCTCCCAAGATTAAAGTTATGGTCAAGGGTATCAACTGATACGGATAGGAGTGGACATTATGAACCATTGTTTTATTAGTTCAATTGAAACTAATCTATCCTGACCCTTTGCTAATTCCAAGGAACCCTACATTCTTAGAGAGGCTTGCCTATACACTTCAACAATTTCTGTTCTCAAAATTCAATCCAAGACGCGATTCTATGATAGAATAGATCTGAAGAATCAAGGTTGCGATCTTTTATCGTGGTTATCTAAACGCATGGGCAAAGAAATATATAATGTAATAAAAAATGTTTCATGATTTTCAAACAGATGGGAGAATGGTTACGACTGAAATCCAGGTTTGGCATCATTATAAAAGATAGAGTATAGTAAGTTTAGGTTTCTTACAAAAATTGATTATCATGGAAAGCACAATAGTAGGACTCCTAAGAAGATCAAATTTCAAGGAGATGTATGAGGGTATGGGTTACTTCTGATCGTAGTCACAGACTCTATAGGAAGCCTAGGTATTACCTATTTAACATTGCTCATTTATTGACCACGTTTCATCAAGGCGGTATGAAAGGTCTCGGTTAAGCATAACCAGAAATAAGTTTACAGAATGATTACTTTCTTCGCATATCATGGGCTATGAAGGAATGTAGTTAAGGGATTCATAGAGGGATGATTAGTGGATCATGAGATAGAAACTACATAGTAGGTATGGGGACCTACTTTATGAAGTTTGGTTTTATAGTACAAATATGACGATACACATGGATGAGTTTAACCGGGATTTAATGGGTTCCCTAATTGGAAAATAACTTTAATTGAATGAACCTGGGATTTTATTCTCTATTGGGTGGACAAGTTCCCCTAAAATCAATCTGAACCATTCCTATTAGATTAGGGTAACCTAGAATAGGTTTTCACTCAAGTGGTTAGACTAATTTCCAGTCAGATTGGTTAACTTAATTCATTGGCACACTAGTGGCATGTTCATAGTGGGCTTCGAGTAGATCACAACCATATATTGGGTCAAGATGTTTGCGTACAAGTTGAGTCTCAAATTGTAGTCGGAAAGTATATCAGTATTATGGTAAGGGTTATAGTTAGTCATTTTGACCTGAAAGTCGTATCATGAAAATAGATACAACGGGACATGTTTAAGTGGGACATAATATACCTAGATGAAGGTAATATCGTCTAGATCTTGCATATGAAATTTTTTGGGAGGTAACAACTAGTGTTACGCTCCGAATATCGAAGTCACGGTAGGGAATACCAAAAGATCTAAATAGAAAGTGGTATTCATGGGGCAATGATTTATCCTCTCTCAAATACAAGCATTTGCTTTTCTGAATTAAGTAAGGCAAAAACAATAAAGAGTTCAAGGAAGTGTCGAATGTGAATACGAGGTTACAAGGGCGATTGAATAATTCTAAGGAAGTTGTCAAGGCAGTTGTAGATGAGATCCTAGGGCATCTATATCTCAATCCACGTAGGTTAATCATATAAGGAGCGAACCGAGTGTACTAAGGTTGATCAGACCATAATACATCGATTATAAATAGACAATATGTTAGTGGGCGTCCCCAATAAACATATGTCCTGAACAAGTTCGATAAAGTTTAAGCTTGCAAAAACTAGGCTATAATGGCGACGTTAGTCAAGATAGTCCAAAATATAAGTATGCGTGATTTATGATTGAAATGAGGCACAAGTAGTTCATCAGAATCTAAGACTTATCCGATGTTGGTGCCTCTATAGTTGTCCTGGTTGTCTTTTTGTCTAAGGTCTTGGTTGACCAATAGGTTAGTGACCTCAAAACCCTACACTCTAGATAAACTTACTAGTGTCAGTCAATTACCTCATCCATAGGTCACAAGGATAACGGAAAGCTAGGTTAGGAGACATGCTACCCAACTTATAGAATTTCTACTGGTATTGGTTTTGAATCAATGGGACATACCGAGCATCTTCCTAACCTATATAGTATCCGAAAACTGTAATCATGTCTGAAGTTATTTTACCAAGAATTTATGTCTCGCCAGTGTAAACCTGGCTGTATTAAATGCTTAGTTTCGTGACTCAAATATGATACAATATCGGATATTTATTAACTCTATCCAATATTGACACAAGGGTAACTAAGATCAAGAGAGGACTATTAAGACATACTTTTAGCAATATTCGATACCTATATTTCCTTGAAATAATTTCAACTCTAGTGGTCGTGCCTCGCCAGTGTGCTGTTGGCTGCAGTGAACCCACAGTCTCCATACTCAAATAATTGGCAACAGTGCGCTGTTGTCTTGCCATCAAAGCCGGTAAAAGTATTCTAACTGTATTTCTAAGAATTTCAAGGATTTTTTAGAGATTCAACTAGCGGATCTTGATTGGGAAACGGTAAGTATCTGTCCTATCAGTCTCAATCCTTAAAATAAAAGATTAATCAGGAAAGAATTAACTGAAGACAAGAGAAGTACAAACATTCTAATATCTATTTCATGTGTATTCAAAAGATTGAGAAAAAACTTTGAATCGAAACTAACTCGAGGTTCGTATATGGATAACAGAATCCAAAATTATATAAAAAATAATTCTAATGGTAAAATGGGAATTAAATAGGTAATTCGAACTAATGATTTGAGGGTGATTTCTAAAGAGGGCAAAAAGAACAAATTGAACAACTTATTAAGGTTAGAGCATTAATTCTAAAAAGGCCTAACTTACCAAGTGAATAGTCCATCCATATTGGATGATATCATCATATCAAATGCAATAGTTTGTCTATGGGGATCTTTATAATAAATTCTCATCTAAATTTCATGGCCTATATAACAACCTTAACTACCCAACGGTCACTTTGAGTAAGGGACTCCTTGTCCTAGCCATTCTCCTAAATAAATTCAATCCTAATTGTGAATGAGCATTTCATAGTCGCAGGCTCGCAATGGTACGAATAACTTAAGTACTATCACGAGTTCGCACAATTTTGCAAAAACTGACCTGCATGGGCCACCACAAAAATTTGTCACGACCCGCACCCACTTTTTGCTAAGCCAGCCTACGCCGCAGTGTCAGCGGTAGAACGCTGTCAAGCCAAAATGCTCAAAATCACAAATAATGCTCATTCAAAATAACTAAATTAAATTACAATATTCAGGGATTTATATTTGATACAAGGTACAATGTCTCACAATTTATAAAGAACAACTGATGAATATTCAACTATCTAACTAGTCTCTAGGTTTAGCCTGCAAGTACAATCTCCTTCCCAATGCTAAGCATAGTTGCGACTAGCCTGAAAAAATATTGGGTTATCCAGTCAGGATGGAACGAGTAAAATTCATTGGATGCAGTTCCAATATACGAAAACGACTATAAAGCAGATGTTAGCCATTAAATATATGATTTAAAAATAAATAAGGAAAGACACGAGAAAACTGGACAAAAATTGGACAATAAATGAAATAAACAAAGAAAATACTTTCTAAGTGACTGAAGTACCTTTGATATGTGATCGGTCTAGGGACAATTATACGACACTGTCTTCGATGTCTAAATACTGTCTACGATGTCTAAACACTGTCTACGATGTCTACTTTGCAATAATAAATTACTGTCTATGATGTCTACTATGCAATAATATAACACTGTCTATGACGTCTACTTTGTAATAATAAATCACTGTCTATGATGTCTACTTTATAATAATAAATTACTGTCTACGATGTTTATACTGTATAAGGTCAGATTACACATCCTTGGTACTTCTCCTCCCCGATACGACAAAATATGAAAAAAACATAAAAGAGACGAGAACCATATATCCAATGACTAATAATGAGATATAGTAATAATCAATATCGAAAACAAACAACAAAATGTACTCACCTGTGGTCTTTTGCTGGTGAAATCGATAATCCAAACCACTCAGTGTGCCACACAAAAGTCCAACTGCACAACAGTGTCCGGAGGCTGAAACAGATGCTACAATATTTTTAGAAAAGTTAAATTAGCTAGAATCGCCTGTCCATAAGTCCAATTCTGGACACAGGGGCAAAACGATAATTTTGGGCCAAAGCGATGTTCGACGTTAGACTCACTTTGTACCGAAAAGTGTGCCAATATTTTTGGTCTCTAAAGTCATCAAACTATATGTCTACGGATCCGATTTGATGGGAAAAATCTAACCATATGTTCAAAATTGGATTTCGGTAGGCCATGCACAAATTCGCCAGTTGGATCGGGTCGCAGGCCCGCAAAAAGGGCGTTTCGGTCGACCTTTTCACAATCGGACCAAACGCATACAGGGCCAAAAAATGTTATGGTACTATTGGCGTAAGTTTTGTCTCGAGATGACAAACGTGCACAAAATTAGGGGCTAGTTTTCAAAGGGGCCGATACGGGGTATTTCGACGGATACATCTCGATTTTGTTGTGCACATACAACAAAATTGAGTTCCTTCAAATCCCATACGTCAACAACATCCATACGCATCTTTCGATGCTCATGGATTGCGATTACGTCGCCCGGTTTGTCGGGGCGCCCGTCGTACTAGAATTTCTACTATTTGAGAACAGTTTTTCTAAAAATTTGGATTCGAATATATATGCATACTGTACATGAAAAATTAAACTACAAGAACAGAATTGAAGAGCTATAGGTTGTCGAAATTACTGTTCAGGGAGTTTTCGCAAGTTTCTACGAGGTTGATCAGAAAATACCTCCAAACACGGGTACATGAGTTTAACTTTTGTCATTGTGACATTAGTTTTATTGCTGACTTCGTGTTGATTTTTCGGGTGATCGATGGCAGATACTTACGAACTATTTGAACAAAGTCCAAGATGATTAGGTTAAGGACGCACCTGAGAAATCGGTTCAAAAAAAGAACCGTACTCGTGCTGCAAAGTTGGGTCTCCGCTATCGCTATTGTATGCTGATGGTCTGTTGCATTTTTGTGCCTGACTGGCACTGCCACTGCCGACAGCCATCTATGCGCGGCGCTGGCCGGCCAGTGGTCGCACCCTGGACGCGCACACATGGGTGGTTGGCGGCGGAGGTTTAGGAATAAGGTTTTCGAAATCCACCTCTTCGTGGTTATAAGGGGTCGACGAGATTTGCTCGCAAGCTGTGGGCTCAGGAATGTTTGGTATTATATTAGTTTTGATTTTCTCTAGTAAACCTAATTTGTTTGGGATTAGCAAGGAGGATTTAAAAGATTTGAACGAAATGTCATTGACCAAAATATCGAGGCTCGGTTTGTAATGTTCCCTGCGGGGAACAGTACCTGCTTTATATGCATAAGCTATATTGCAACTACCTCTATTCTTTCCTATCTTAATAAAATTCAAATATTTAAAATGCTGAAAAATAATATTTTTTTCCTTATGAGTATCATTTATGTATATATTAAAAATTAATTATATATATATATATATATATGACTGAATGACCCCCCTCCTCGCGCGCCCCCGGCGGCGGAGCAGAGCGGCCCCGGCCAGCCTTGCCCCGTTCCCGCTCTCCTACCAATGCCGCCCTCCTCGTGCACCCATTCCCCGCGACGAGCCCGGCCTCCTCCGCCCATCATTCGCTTGGACTACCGCCATGCTAGCCTTGGTCTGGCACGGCCCCCTGGGTGTCATCGCGAAGCTCCGCTGGCCCCCCTCCCCTCCTTCCCCTATTCGAGCATGGAGATCGCCTCTCCCCGGCCTACAAAGGATGGCATCAGAGGCCCGACTCCCGCTTCCCCGCGCACTGCCCCGCCGCTCCGCTAGCCGCCTCGCCCGACGGTTCCCCTCGGTGTCGCCCCTCCTTGTTTGGGGACGGATGCCCCACCGCTTGAGTCCGCTGAAGCTACCCCATGGGGCGTCGGGACGTCAACCCCCCTAGTTCCCACTCAATTTCCCATTCGAAATTCGAATCTCCCGCACACCCTGGTGGTGGCGGGACCTTGGGCGCATACGTTCTCAGTTCTCGGAGATGATATGCACCCCCTGGCTTGGGCTATCCGGAGTACATGCGCCCAACATATACTCCTGTCAATGGCCGCTATGCGCCCACCCATCTTCGTAGGGCCCTAGAGTATGTGCCTAAGCCCCTGTTATGCGCCCATCCTTCCTCGATGGCCCCTGGAGTATGCACCACCCTTTCGGGTCATGCGCCCCCCTCAGAAGCCTATGTGCCCTCTACATCTGGCTATGTGCCCCATCCGTCTACTGCATGTGCCCCGGGTTCGATGGCGGACTTCTTCTCTTCCGTACTTGGCAAGTCTGCTAACATCGGAGTAGGGGCGAGCTCGACCCCACCCACGCCCCTTGCAGCTCCATTGTGCTCGGTTTCGTCACCCACGACAAGCGATCCGCCGATCTTACTCCCCCCTGCCCGCCCCCCTCACCCTCCCCTGCCCCAGGGACAGCTCCCACCAATCCTCCTCGCTCCCTCAACGACCCCCTCTAAAGGCCCCTCCTATGCATCAATCCTACGTCCGGACCGCAGGACACTACGGCCTCTCCCGGTTGAGAACATCGAACTCCAGGACATCGAGTTCCCACCCCCAAGCGACGACCACCCTTTGTATGTTCCTTTCTCTACTGCTGAAATTACCTCCCTTTCTTCCACCTTTGCTAAGACTTTCGTGCTTAAATTCTCCTCGGGATTCCCGAAGATCGAGATAGCCCGCGAAGCCATCGCCGGGTGGGGCCTCTCCTCAGCTTACAGGGTCGTACCATCTGACCCCAAACACATATTCTTTCACCTCTCTTTCGACCTAGATTACATTAAAGTCTGGGCGAAAGGTACCTCTAGCATTGAAGGCCATGGAGTCGAGATCATCAAATGGTCCCCCGGCTTCAGCCCCAAAGTTGACTCTCCGATTATTTCAGCGTGGATCACCCTCCCCAACCTTCCTCTTGTCTGATTCGCCCCGTCTGCGGTAAAGAGGATCGCCAGCTCTTTTGGGTCCTTCGTCGCTATCGCTGAAGAAACCCACAATCTATCCAAGGGGAACTACGCGAAGATTTACGAGAAACTCGATCTATCCACAGAATCCCCAGCCCAAATTCTACTAGAACTCGAGGGACAGATGATATCCCAGACGCTGGTGTATGACAACAACATTATCTTTCGCAAGCATTGTCAGATGAGAGGCCACACCATACAATACTGCTTCAGAGCTCACCCGGAGCTCAAGAAAAAATCACCCAGAAAGCCGCAAGCCTCGAAGGTAGACATCACTACCCACAAAGCACCTATCCTCCCCCTTCCCAACTCTTATACCTACTTCGAAGACAGCAACACCCATCTCGGTCCCGGCGACTCCCCACCGCTGTGTACTGATATTATTACCTACCAGCCCCCATCCATCCCCCTCAACAATAGGTTCGGCACACTATTAACCTCAACTGAAGAAAACCTGGCACTTACGCCCCCTCAAGCTGAGTGCGAGAAGACCACCACGGACTTCCAGAGAGTAGCACTCCCCCCTAACAGCGACCGGGAGCAGCAACCACGGTCACCCCTCCGAGCGTGCTATCTCACTCATCAACCCCACCAACCCCACCTTAGGTGATCTGGCTATCTTCTACCCAGCAACGATACTTAGGATCGCACAAGCCAAAGAAGCATGATTCCTGGACCCTCATAACCCTCTCTGCATGCTTGCTGACGCAGAGGCAGAGGCGACATTCATCCAGTCGGATCACACAAAAACCAACACACAAAGGCTGTCAGCTGCGGCGGATGATCCTACACTCGGGGATCCCCCAAAAAACTCCTACCGTAAGAAGAAAAAACCCAACCTAGAGTCCTTGGTCATGACCACGCGGTCGGCCGCAAAACTCAACAACGCCCTACCCCTCCAGTCTAATGTTAAACATCCTCGCGTAGAATGTGAGAGGGCTGGCCAATAAACCGACTCAGAGGAGAATCAAAAGCCTCATAAAAATCCATCAAGTTGACATCCTAATCATCATCGAACCCAAAATCCCTAAAAAGAGACTCAAATCCATCCAGCTCCAGCTCGGCTTCCCGTCCGGTGTTGCCGGGTGTAACGACATTTAGATCCTTTTCGGCTCCAGAATCCAGTCTGGAATCATCTATGATTCTGGTCAGGCGCTATCCTGCTGGGTGGAGCACCCCACTTTCATGTCCCGCTGCCTTCTTTCAGCCATCCATGATAGCTGCGACATCCCAGAGCGCAAGCTTCTATGGGACACTGTAGAAGCATGGAAAATATTAAAGAGAATGGCTCATGCGGCCAAGAGAGATCCATGCGGCTCAAAAAAAACACATGCGGCTCAGAGAGTCATGCGGCATAGGAAGCTATGCGGCTCAGGGCATTCCATGCGGCTCAGAAGACACGTGGCCTGATAGTGCTCCCCTCCACCCACGCTGCATTAATTACTATGACGGCTGACCCCTCTGAAAAGTTGACAGCCCTGACACCAAAGGAAGGTAATTATGGCTATGCCATAATAATGAATCTCTAGGGAAGAGGAAGGAAATCTATGACATAAATCCCCCCGAGAGCCATAAAAATGCCACGTGGCCTTGCCACGTGGGCATTCGTATGCGGCTCGCTTCTCATGCGGCTCAGAATAAAACCTATGCGGCTCAGTCCATAGGGGTCTCATGCGGCCCGGGCAAAAGACTTCCTATGCGGCTTAGAGTGAACCCATTCTATGCGGCTCAGGCCCTGTAAGACTCATGCGGCTCGAGCAAGGACTTCTCATACGGCCCAGGCGGATATATACCTATGCGGCCCACAAGGATTACTCCTCTATGGTTAGAGGACTCAAATAAAGGCCACTGCCCACGCAGCCCTGATACGTGGGCTTAACCATATGCGGCTCACATTCATGTGCGGCTCACTAGTCATGCGGTCCAAACCCCCCAGCAGCTCCCAGGACACGTGTCCTAGATCGATTAATTCCTCAGATTTGCTGCCATTTAAGATTGGGACAAATCCCAATAAATCTGGGACACGTGGCAGAAGAATAGGTCTGATTTATTCACAGATATCAGAAAATCATTATAAAGAAGATTTATTCCAATCCGCATTAATTGCTCATAGGATTTGGTGTAATCTGCACTTAATGGCCCAGATTCATGATCATCAAAACGAATGGCCAAGATGGACCAATCTTCAAGCCGCCGCCATCTTCATAAGCTAATCATTGGCAACCCTAATGATCACATCCCACTATTATAAATAGCAAGGTGCCATTCCCTTGTAGAGAGACAATTTCAGAGAGAAAAATACGTATATACAGAGAGTCCCCTCCAATAGTCAAAAAAAAGGAGTACACAGAGAGAAAGAGAAGCCAGAAGAGCAACAGAGGAGCAAGAAGAGCATTTCTTCGTCAACGCCTACCACCTTTTCACAGGGAGCCAAGGCTGCATACCGATCGTCCAAGGAGTAAGGCAGGGCTGCCGTCGCCTTCCCGAGCCTCTATCGTCACCCCCCAGAATCTAAAATAAACAATTGTACTTAGACTGCTGTACCTAGGTTTTTGTCCCTAGGCTTTCTTTGTACAAGCGAGTTTGTAATGTGAAGTAAAAGTTCAGTCCTCAGATAATTGTTCTATTCTTTTATATTTCATGGCAAACATGATGGCGACTCTGCTGGGGACTAACTTCTCCATGGCTGAGGAGTTGGTGATACAATCGGATGCAGCCAAGCTTGGCTCCACTCAACAAAAGATGGTCGCCCGGTTCGACCAACAGGCGTTCGAAGAGATGCTCTCTGACAAGAGCACTGGTCAGGTCCAGAAGCGAGCCCGCTCAAAGAAGGCCCGTAAGGAGTGGAGACCCCGATCCTTCGTTCCTACTGAAGCTCTTGCAAGGACACCTTCTGTTGTTCAAAACGGCGAGCAAGATTCCTCTGCGGCCCTCCTTCAGATCGTAGACAACTCTGCTGTCCCCAGGTCTGGCAGAAGAAAACACTATGATGCTGGACTTGCATGGGCAAAGAGGAACTCTATGAGATCCAAGCCGCATAAGGTCATCAGCCGCAAGGAGAAAGCTCATGCGGCTACACCCTTCAGTCGCAGGAAGAAAACTCATGCGGCTACGTCCTCCAGCCGCATGAAGAAAACTCATACGGCCATATCTGTCAGCCGCATAACTTATGCGGCTATAGTTGCCAACAATACGAATGAAACTCATACGGCTGTGGGAGTCAATCGCTTGCAGAAAACCCATGCGGCCACTATTGCCAACCGTATGCGGCCAGCCTGCACGGTCGCAACTCCTAGCCGCACAAGGACAATTCGTCCAATGGCAGAAGACAACCGCATGCAGCCAGCCTGCACGGTATCCAACTCTAGCCGCATAACGCCCGTTTCACGCTTCTCTCGATCAGTTTTCGACCGTCTCTCATGCGGTCCCAACTCTGATGATTCTCTGGATAATAAGCCAGACTCTGTGGTACCCAACTTGGACTCCTCCTATTACGCACCCGCAAGTGCTAAAAGGAGGAAGTCTAGGACAACACGGACTCATCGAGTCCAGTCAGCTGTCCCAACCTCTGACTATCGGGGCATCCCGTTGACTATCACAAGGGCCTCGGATGGGAAGTTGTATGCAACCGCTCGAGTCCAGCCCCCAGCGGCAAATGGACAGAGTGGTTCCTCTGACATGCGGAAGGCGATCCTCCACAAACGCAAGAAAAGAGAAGGAGTGTCGGCGTGCAAAGAGTCCTCGCTTGGACATCGCTGCACCCAAATCATCGTCAATTGCGGAGGGCACATCCTCCACCGTTCCTTCCATCACTCCTCACGTGAGGACGGTATTCATGACGGACAGCAATCAAGGTGGTTCCAGTGATCGCCAGCGCATTGACAGTCTCGAAGCCATATTACTCGCTTTGGTCAAGTCTGTAGACGAGATTAAAGCAGTCCTGCCCACTCTACAAGGAGGAGCGCCCGGTCAAATAAGCACGGGCCCCGCCGTCAATATAGATTCAAACTCAGCGGCACCAAACCCGGGCAATAATCTTCCCGAAACAACAGCCCCTACCGCGACGGATGAGACCCGAGAAGTAAGGAGAGAGGTCCAGGAGCTCCGAGCCATGTTCCATGCCCGAGAAAACGCTCAAGATCTCAGAATACGGCAACCATATCCTGCTGAATGGAGGGATGTCCCATTCCCACCAAGATATAAGCCGTTCAATATCAACCCATATGATGGCAAAATCTCAGTAAGTCGATACATCACTTACTTCGAGGTCTCCACCGACCATCTTCCCCATGATGATGCCATCCTCACACGATTATTCATTAGGGTATTGGAAGGAGTCGCCTTCGATTGGTACCGTAATCTACCGGACAACTGTATCCACTCCTTCGCCGGCTTCAAGCGCATGTTCTTGGAGCGATTCTACGAAGTAGGACAGGACGTTACTATGTCCACTCTCATGGACGTCGTCCAAGGGGAGAAAGAGTTGACAAGGAACTACATCGAGCGATTCCGCCAGACCGCCATGAAGCTGCCCTCCGGAAATCCAGATTCCTCTTTGATTGAGATCTGCCAAAAGAGACTGCTTCCTTCGATCAGTCTCTGGATGGGCGAAAGTCAATTCAAAGACTGGAAGGCATTCATCATCAGCGCCACAAGCGCCGAAGAACGACTAAAGAAGGCTCGCCAACTAGGGTTGCATATCTCGGAAGGAGAAAACAAGGGCAAGCGTCCCAACAACGATAACGGGGGTAACCCCTCCAACAATCGGGATAGCAAGGGAAAACAGGCTATGGTGGCTGATACGGCACAAAAGCCCGAATCACAGCCAGTAGACAAGCAATGGCCTCAGATCACTTACTCTTTCGAAGACGGCCACGTCAAGCCTATCTTAGACATGCTCATACAAGGGGGTAGAATTCAGCTTCCTCCACCAAGACGGGAGCCTCGGCCGGCTGATTTAGAGAACCCAAAGTTCTGCCATTACCACCGTTATGTACACCACGCTACACACGACTGCTACCAATTAAAACGGTACATCCAAAGCCTCATCGATTCGAACGCCCTGGCAATCGACTTCGAGGAGGTAACCGTAGCAGCCAATATGGTGTCCGTACAATTCGACAGCCTCCTTCCAACGGACACTCAAGACAGGGTAATCCCGGTCCCTCTGGCAACGATGGAAATTACCAATCTTCCCCCTCCCCGAGATCAAGCTACCGGTCTAGTACCTCTCACCACCTCACGAGGAGAGGTCATGTAGGTCCATCCAGACTTGGTATCAGAAGTAACACGGCCCACACCATCTCCCACTAACAAAAAGAGTAGAAAAATCAGGACCTGCCACACAATTGCAGCAGACAACGAAGAAGCTACAGCCGTCGTCACGCGGTCCGGAGCACAATCCCAACCTATGGTTGACAGCCCTGCTGAAAATCATCAACCCGCTACAACTGATGCTCTGGGACCGGCTCAGCCTTCGACGACCGACAAGCCTAGGCCGAAGGAGACTCGCTTCGACAAATCCCTCCGAAAGGACGCAGTCCAAGGGCTAGAGAGGCCCTACAACTTTGACATCTTAGCACAATTGGCTAACACTCCGGCCAAATTATTACTATATGAACTCTTAAGGCTCTTCGAGGACGTTCGTATTGCATTGAGCGAAGCACTCCGAAATGCCGATGCCTATTTCGCTCAATCCAACCTCACCGGGGAGGACTCACCCGTGGATCCCCAAGACAGTGCCTGCATGGGAGCAATGCCAACATCGTCTTCACTCCGCAGGACATGCTCATCAAAACCAATTTACATGATCGCCTATTGTACTATACGGGATACATCGGCGATGTGAAAGTAGATCGAATGCACATTGATCCTGGCTCTTCCATAAGCATCATCCCAAAAGGTCTGCTACATCATCTTCGCATCCCAATGCACCGCCTGACACCTACAAGCACCGCCATCAGCAGTTTCAATTCGGGCAGGAGCTACCCTATCGGGAAGATTCGTCTGAAGTGTCAGATTGGCGATCTCCAATCCGAAGTCACCCGCTACGTCATAGATGCAGATACTTCTTATAATATCCTCTTGGGGCGCCCATGGATACACGATTACATGATCGTGCCTTCCACACTACACCAGTGCTTCAAATACGTCGACAAAAACGGCTTCGTAAAGACAGAATTTGCTGATATTGATCCCTTCAAAGGGGTCGAATCCTACTACTCAGACTCCTGCCTATACGAAAAGTCGAAGAGGCACCTTGATGAAGGAGACGCACAAGCTCATACTGAGACATCCACGGGATCAGAAGGACCGTTGATGATCCACCTCTAAGCTCGCAAACCGGGCAAGTCCGCACCCCTCACCGCCACTCTGCGGAAGGACGCGATCAGCCTCTTGGCGCAAGAAGAGCAGATGATAATCCGGCTGCCAAGGTCCGGCCAAGTGTCGAGACCCACAACGGAGCCACTGACAATCAGGCTACCAAGAGTCAGCCAACCACAAACAGGGAAGCTCAACCCCTCGGACAGGCCCATGACGATACGCCTTCCCAGGAATGGTCGTCACCCCGATACAAGGTCAGACACTTTCAGCGAACCAGCCACTCCTCGCTCCACATTAAATGCCAAACTGGGGGTCGCTAGTTTGCCAACAACTCTCCGCTCTGCGCCATCAACTGAACCACTCACAATCAAGCTTCCTAGGACGTCCTCTCAGTCTTCGTTCACACAGGGGATAGCCGAAGAGGAACCGGAGCTAGCCAAGTATTTGGCTACCCACACCAATGCCCCCTCCGCTGATGATGTAATCCTCCTAGAAAAGATACCTTACTTCATCAATAAAAGGTTATCTTTGAACTACACCGAGCTCAATAAGCTATGTACAATGTATGCTATGGAACACGGTATAGGCACTGACCTACACACACGGGTGACAAAGGTGTATACCGCAATCCAGCTCACTCCAGTAGAAGACGCTTACCGGATACTCGAGGGAGGAGATCATCCGATCATCTTCGGCCGAACAAACAACCCGCATCCCCGCACCATAGAAGAAGTCGACCTCGAATCAGATACCGGGAGACTGCCTCTGTATCTCTACAGCCCTCAATCCAAATATCTCATGCAGAAACAGGGGTATGATCTAGAAGCAACGCCAGGGTTGAACTACGGCACTGGGCGACGATTACCTTTGAAGCCGCCAGTCCCGACAGGCAAACCATGGAACTACTATAACAAAACTCGATGCGGGTTAGGGTATGTAACGCCTACTATAACCCCTGAAAGTTCAGATGAAGAATGCGACTGGCAGTCACATTCAACCGGATCACCAACTTCCGACTCAGATACCAGCATCGGAGACGTGTTCAGACAAGTCATGTCAGTCAATATGACGTTTGCCGATGCTTACGAGGAAGACGAAGACATCCCCAAAATCCTCGAACTAGAGCCATGGGCCCAGCAATTAAACGCGCAATGGGAAAAGTGGTTTGAACTGAGAGAACCTCCTACTGAAGATGAGGTCATACAAGTGGATCTCGGCAGCGAATCTTCTCCAAAACCGATCTTCATCAGTGAAAGCCTAACCGACGAAGAACGAGAGTCACTGTTAGAACTTGTCAGAGAGTACATTGATGTGTTCGCCTGGAGCTATGAAGACATGCCAGGGTTAAATCCTGACATCGCTCTTCATAAACTCAATATTCGGCCAGATGCGAAGCCGGTTAAACAACAAAAGCGACGCTTTCGCCCAGGCATCATGGACGCGATCGAAGCCGAAGTCAACAAACTGATAGCCAGCGGCTTCATCCGTGAGGAGCAGCATCCCGATTGGGTCGCCAATATAGTACCCGTCTCAAGAAGAACGAGAAGATTCGAATATGCATCAACTTCCGCAACCTGAACGAGGTATGTCCCAAAGCAGAATTCGCCCTTCCTATCACAGATATCATGATCGACAATACCTGCGGCTTCAAACGCATGTCGTTCATGGATGGCTTCTCGGGATACAACCAAATCAAAATGTCTCCTAACAACGAAAAGCATACATCATTCCGAACACCAATTGGCACGTACTGCTACACAGTCATCCCTTTCGGTTTAAAGAATACTGGCACCACATATCAGAGAGCCATGAGCATCATCTTCAGAGACCACTTACGTAAGACGGTAGAGTGCTATGTTGACGATATAGCCGTCAAGAGCCGTAGCAAGGGAGACCATCTGCAGGATCTAAGGACGGTATTCGACCTAATGTGGACGCACAATTTGAAGATGAACCCTACGAAGTCCTTCCTGGGCATATCCAGCAGGAAGTTTTTAGGCTTCATTATCACTGCAAAGGGTATCCATGTAGACCCTGAAAAGACAAAAGCAATCATGGAGATGGGTCCCCCGAGAAATCTCCGTAAACTCAGAGGCCTTCAAGGAAGGCTAGCTTACATCAGAAGGTTCATTTCCAACCTCTCCGGACGATGCCGGCCATTCACGCACCTCATGAAGAAAGGAGTCTCATTCGTATGGGACGAAGAATGCCAGCGTACTTTCGACAGCATCAAAGAATATTTGTCGAATCCTCCGGTCTTGGTAGCCCCAGTCCCTGGAAAGCCATTCCTGCTCTATGTACGAGCGATGGAACACTCCCTCGGTGCCCTGTTGGCACAAAACAACGATGCAAGACACGAACAAGCCATATACTATCTCAGCCGAATGATGGTGGGACCCGAGCACCGATACACCGCGGTTGAGAAAGAATGCCTCGCCTTGGTGTTCGCCATTAAGAAGACACGGAACTATGTTACTGGGCAAACGATACATGTGATCTCACGAGTCAATCCTCTCAGAGTCCTCATGACCAAACCAGGGGCACTTAGCTCTCGACTCGCTACATGGGCAATATTGCTGTCCCCTTACCATATGATCTTTGTCCCACAGAAGGCAGTCAAAGGTCAAGCCCTGGCAGACTTTTTAGCAGCCCACCCAGGCTCGGAGTCCTCCAGAATATACGAAGAGATCCCGGATGAGGTCGCCGATTTGCATGCAACCACTCACAAAAATATATGGCGAATGTTCTTCGACGGTGCTTCAAGGACCGGACCTAAAGGCAATATAGTCGTCGGAGTCGGGGTAGTGCTAGTCTCCCCTTCCGGATTGGTGATCAACCGCGTCTACTCCCTCACAGAACCCTGCTCTAACAATGTGGCCGAGTACAACGCTCTGGTCATTAGCCTCCAACTTGCAAGAGAGCTGGAGGTAGAATACCTTGAAGCATATGGCAATTTCTAGCTAATCGTCAATCAAATCCGAGGCTCATACGAAGTCCACCACGAAGACATGATCCCTTACCACCAAATAGCAATCGATATCATCTCGTCGTTTGAGGGGTTCTTCATCGAACATGTCCCCAGACTCCGAAACATCGAAGCAGATGCCTTAGCCGGTCTTGCCGCTTCCCTAGCAGTTCCGAATTATGATCGCCAATCAGTGGAAGTGATAGGCCATGAACTGGTCTGTCCTAAAAATAATGTGCAATTCGTGGCAAGATACTCCGCACAGACAATCGATGATGCCCCAGATTGGAGACAACCATTCATCGACTTCGTCGTCTACGACATCCTGCCCGAGAACCCAAAGGAAGCCACTTCCATCAGAAGGCGTTCTCTCAGATTCTTCTACGATACAGAGACGAAGATGCTGTATCGCCGCTCTTACGATGAATTACTACTTCGGTGTCTGTCAAACACAGAAGCCAAAGAAGCAGTAAGAGAAGCTCATGACGGTGTCTGCGGGGCCCACCAACCCGGCCCAAAACTACAAGATCGTCTTCGCCGAATGGGCTACTATTGGCCCACAATGGTGGCAGATGCAATCGATTATGCTAGAAAGTGCAAAGCTTGCCAAGTCCACGCGGACTTCATCCACCAACCATCCGAATTTTTACATTCGACAGTGGCGTCCTGGCCATTTGAAGCATAGGGAATGGATATCATTGGTCCAATCACCCCACCTTCCTCCCGAGGACATCGCTTCATACTTGCGATCACGGATTACTTCTCCAAGTGGGCGAAAGCTGTCCCTCTCGCAGAAGTCAAGACTTCGAACGTGATCAGCTTCCTTAAGCATCACGTCATCTACCGCTTTGGACTGCCCCGAAGGATCATCCATGATAATGGCCCGCAGTTTGTAAGCCACGTATTCTATCGGTTTTGCGATAAACACCGTATTCAGAATATCGCTTCGACGCCGTACAACCCAACAGCTAACGGGTTAGCAGAGGCGTTCAACAAAACGATCATCAAACTCCTCAAGAAGTTCGTCTCTTCTAACAAGCGCGATTGGAACGAGAAGCTCGACGAATGCTTATGGGCTTATCGCACCACAGTTCGAACAGCCACCGAGAATACACCATTCTCCCTGGTGTACGGGAGTGAAGCGGTTCTCCCATTAGAAACTCAAATCCCCTCACTACGGATCGCCCTCACACATCAATTGACAACCGACAATAACCACCAGCGTCGCCTACAAGAATTAGAGGCCTTAGATGAAAAGCGCCTTCTAGCTCAGCAAAGAATCGAGCTGTACCAATTACGCATATCAGGAGCCTTCAACAAGAAGGTCAAAATTAGAATATTCCAGGTGGGCAATCTCATCTTGGCAGTCCGGAGGCCGATGGTCATGACTCACAAGACCGCCGGCAAGTTCCAGCCAAAGTGGGAAGGTCCATTTATCATAGAGATAGTATTCTCCAACGGTGCTTACCGCATCGCAAAACAAAATAGAGACTTGCTCATGCTGCCCGTCAACGGCAAGTTCCTGAAGAAATACTATGTTTAAGCAACATTCTCCAGACTATCGAGTCACGTACCCGCTGGTACCACTGAACTCGCTCCACAAATTTCCAGATTATCGAGTCATGTATCCGCTGATACCACTGAACTCACCCTCACAAATTTCTAGATTCTCGAGTCATGTATCCGCTGATACCACTGAACTCACCCTCATAGTTTTCCAGATTATCGAGTCACGTACCCGCTGGTACCACTGAACTCACTCTATGAACTGTCAGATTTCCGAGTCACGTACCCGCTGGTACCACTGAACTCACACTCACCATATTCTAAATTTCTGAGTCACGTACCCACGTGTACCGCTGAACTCATGCCCTCCTTCCACAAAGATATCCCACATTGTCCAAGTCATGTACCTACTGGTACCTCTGAACTTACACTTTGATTCCAATTTGTCGAGTTATGTACCCATCGGTACCCCTGAACTTACATCCTGGTCACTCTTTTGAAAGAAAGTCATGTATACCCATACCGCTGAACTTTCTTCCTACAAGAGATCCTCCCTCATGATCTAATACCTGCACTCCCAGTGCACAACAAAGGTAACGGGTCCACAAACTTCCAAGTCCGCCATATCCTCATTACCTCTGAGTCGTCCCACTTCTGCCAAAAACAAATCACCCCCTACATAGAACTTCCATGTCCTTATTACCTCTGAGTTGTTCTATGTACCCCCGTTGTCAAAGATACCCTCATGCCCACCATGTCCTCAGCACCTCTGAGTCAGTATGATTGGTTCCTTTCTTTTAAACTCATTGTCCGTATCCAAAACTATGGTATGTTAGGGACAATGGGTCCACGCAAAATGACCCGATAAAAAGGACTATTACAAAGCAAAAGAGTGAAGCAAATATATATTCCATTCAGTCAGAAATCGGTTACATCCACACAGTTACAAGAAAGTTCTTCATTACAGACAAGACACCTCAAACCCCTAGTTACAGAAATACGTATACAACTCCTTCAACCACATTACGTATGAAGGATGTAACTGAGGAAGATCCTCGTCCAGAATGGGAGAATCAGGATTCCCAGTGGTGTCACCCTCAGCAGTCTCGACATTGGGGAGGACGTCGTCCCTCTCAGGCTCTGACTCTTCTTTTATTGTCTCCTCCTTAACAGAGGGAGGCCCCTGATTGACGCCAGGGAGCGACGGATCCTCTATCACCGCAATATCAGCACTCGGTGGAGACACTATAAGAATCAAAAGACGAAAAAAAGTGATGAGAAGTGATCATGCGGCTCGTTTAAAGACAACTCTTATGCGGCTTGGGCATGGAATATATTCTATGCGGCTCATAGGACGTGTATGCGGACCACGTAATCTAAAAAGTTCGTATCAAAATGATTATGCACGAAGCAATACAGCAGAGCAGCATCTTTTAGGGTTTCAGAGCACCCGATCTTCCCCACAGTCCTTACCTTCGACGACAACATGAACGTCAAGACGAACTGGGGGTGCGACAATTGAAGACGAAGCCGACTTCCTGCTCCTAGCCGCAACCTTCTTCACTGCCTTGGAAGCCCTAGGCGCCATCGTTGTCTGTTAGTTGGAAGAAGAAAGCAAGACAGAAATCTTAAATCAGAAAGAGTCTAAGAGAGAAATCCTTCTAAATACCCTTCCATTTATAGAGAAAGGAGGACCAAGACCGACGCTTCGTACAAAGTAGTCGGCTCTTCGGCTATCGATACAGACTAGTTAATTATAAGTCAGAAACTCCTAGGATCCTGCCCCAAAAAGGTTTGCATGCATGACATAATGGCGTGGCGAGAAGCTATGCGGCTGAATAATTCATGCGGCCGAGCCTTCTATGCGGTCAGAATTCCCTATGCAGTTAGAGTAATACGGCCATGCTTCTTATTCAAAGTATTTCAATTTTACAAATTGAAAACTTTGAAGGAGTCCTGTAGAAGCATGGAAAATATTAAAGAGAATGGCTCATGCGGCCAAGAGAGATCCATGCGGCTCAAAAAAAACACATACGGTTCAGAGAGTCATGCGGCATAGGAAGCTATGCAGCTCAGAGCATTCCATGCGGCTCAGAAGACACGTGGCCTGATAGTGCTCCCCTCCACCCACGCTGCATTAATTGCTATGACGGCTGAACCCTCTGAAAAGTTGACAGCCCTGACACCAAAGGTAGGTAATTATGGCTCTGCCATAATGATGAATCTCTAGGGAAGAGGAAGGAAATCCATGACACAAACCCCCCCGAGAGCCATAAAAATGCCACGTGGCCTTGCCACGTGGGCATTCGTATGCGGCTCGCTTCTCATGCAGCTCAGAATAAAACCTATGCGGCTCAGTCCATAGGGGTCTCATGCGGCCCGGGCAAAAGACTTCCTATGCGGCTTAGAGTGAACCCATTATATGCGGCTCAGGCCCTGTAAGACTCATGCAGCTCGAGCAAGGACTTCTCATACGGCCGAGGCGGATATATACCTATGCGGCCCACAAGGATTACTCCGCTATGGTTAGAGGACTCAAATAAAGGCCACTGCCCACGCAGCCCTGATACGTGGGCTTAACCATATGCGGCTCACATTCATATACGGCTCACTAGTCATGCGGTCCAAACCCCCAGCAGCTCCCAGGACACGTGTCCTAGATCGATTAATTCCTCAGATTTGCTGCCATTTAAGATTGGGACAAATCCTAATAAATCTGGGACACGTGGCAGAAGAATAGGTCTGATTTATTCGCAGATATCAGAAAATCATTATAAAGAAGATTTATTCCAATCCGTATTAATTGCTCATGGGATTTGGTGTAATCTGCACTTAATGGCCCAGATTCATGATCATCAAAACGAATGGCCAAGATAGACCAATCTCTAAGCCGTCGCCATCTTCATAAGCTAATCATTGGCAACCCTAATGATCACATCCCACTATTATAAATAGCAAGGTGCCATTCCCTTGTAGAGAGACAATTTCAGAGAGAAAAATACGTATATACAGAGAGACCCCCCCCAATAGTCAAAAGAAAGGAGTATACAGAGAGAAAGAGAAGCCAGAAGAGCAACAGAGGAGCAAGAAGAGCATTTCTTCGTCAACGCCTACCACCTTTTCACAGGGAGCCAAGGCTGCATACCGATCGTCCAAGGAGTAAGGCAGGGCTGCCGTCGCCTTCCCGAGCCTCTATCGTCACCCCCCAGAATCTAAAATAAACAATTATACTTAGACTGTTGTACCTAGGTTTTCGTCCCTAGGCTTTCTTTGTACAAGCGAGTTTGTAACGTAAAGTAAAAGTTCGGTCCTCCGATAATTGTTCTGTTCTTTTATATTTCATGGCAAACAGACACTTTGATAGACACCCACCTCCAACGCAAAAATCTCCTGTAGATCTGTATTGGAGATTTCAACACGATCTCGACAGAGAAGGGAAGTCCGGGTGTCCCCCGCCGCCACAGTCGGCCATGAACGACTTCAACAACTTCAATGCCCACATGACACCCCTCCCTTTCTCTGGTAATGCCTTTACCTGGTGCAACATGCAGAAAGGCGATCGCCGTTAATACTCCCGCCTAGACCGTGTCCTGGTCAATAATTGCTGGTCCGACATGGAAGTTATCTCCATCCTATCCCACCTGAACACCACCGAGTCAGACCACTCCCCTCTCCTGATTGAGATTAATAGCAACTCCAACAGCATCAAGAAATCCTTCAGGTTCTTGGACTTCTGGCAACATCAACTTCAATTCTGAAGTATTGTCACCTCGGCCTGTAGATCCACTAACGATCCCGACCCCCTTATTCAAGTAGCAGACAAACTCAAGGCTACCAGGAGAGCCTTAGCGTTATGGAGCATGAGCGCCTTCAAAAACATTTTCTAGGCTATTAGAGAGGCGAAAGACAACGTCACCCATACTGAGTCTCAGTACGCCACGGACCGATCGTCGGGGACACACACTGCGCTCAACCTCACCAGAGCGCTCCTGAAATTCCGGATTAAAGTAGAAATTGAATTTCGAAAATAGAAAGCCAGACTCACCTAGGACACCGAGGAAGATAATAACTCAAGCTTCTTTCATTCATGCGTCAATGGCCGCAGACGTCAGCTACATCTTCACCAAATCTCGGACGATAACGGCTTGGTAATCAAGGATCAACCGGGCATCCAAGCTGCCACCGCGAACATCTACTCCAAACTTTTTACTAAAGATGTCATCATCAAGGATGTGGACCTTCTCGTCAAGATCCTCAGCTTGATCAATGACCGAGAGAACAAGATGCTCCTTACCCCCCTCCATGGAAGAAGTCAGCTTCGCTGTCTGGGCTCTTAATAAACACAGCGCTCCCGGGCCTGATGGCTTCTCTGGCATCGTTTTTTGGTCCTGTTGGGATATCATCGAATCCGACTTCCACGAGGCGACGATTGCCTTTTTCTAGGAGACAAAGTCCTCCAGTTCCATTTTCTGCGCTAACCTCATCCTCATACCAAAAATAGATAACCTGGAGACCTTCAGAGATTTTCGTGCAATCAGCTTATTCACCTTCACCAATAAAGTCATCTCAAATATCATCGCTAGTCGCATGTCCCCTCTCCTCCCCAAGATCATCTTCGAGAAACAAAGTGGCTTCGTCACTGGGCGAAACGTCACCGACAACATCCTCCCGGTGCAGTAAATGATCACTCGCTTGAAATTCTCGTCCAGGGGTGGGAATGTGGCCATCAAACTGGACATGGAGAAAGCCTATGACCGTCTGGACTGGCAATTCATGATCTGGGTATTCAGGGCCTTCGGCTTCTCTGAGCCTTGGATCGACATCATCTTCCAATCCATTAGCAACTCTTGGTTCTCGACTGTCATCAACGGACAAGCGGAGGGCTTCTTCAAATTCAGTCATGGTGTTAGATATGGTGACCCCCTTTCCTCCACCATCTTCATTATCGCTGCCGAGGCGCTCAGTAGAAACCTCAACTTTTTGCCAAGCACTCTCGATTTCCACCACTTCTACACCACTACCGGTTGTCCCATAATCACTCACCTAGCCTACGCCGACGACATCCTCATTTTCTCCTCCGGAGACATCGGTTCTGTGGAGGTTGTCTGCAGTACACTTGAGAGATACACCAGATGCTCGGGTCAACGAGTCAGCACCTCTAAAAGCGTCATTTACACCCATCACAAAGCATACAAGACCCATTCAGCTACTTTCTCCAACTTGACCTCCTTTTCAACCGCATACTCGCCATTCAACTACTTGGGTTGCCCGCTGGTGTACGTGAAATCGAGTTCGGGTATCTTCGACAACCTTATGAGCAGAATCAGGAAAAAATTGAGGGTTGGCATAACGCAACCCTCTCTCTAGAAGGTAAGATGATCCTCATTAAGCACGTCCTCTCCTCCATCCCCATCTACACCCTTACTGTCTGCTCACCCCTAAGAAGGTGATGTCCTCATTAGAAGCGCTCTTCTCCAACTTCTTTTGGGGGCACATAGACGGCAAGGACAAGCACCACTGGGCCAATTGGGATTCGATGGCCAAGCCGACAGACCAGGGAGGGCTGGGGTTCAGCAGATTATATCACATCGTTGATGCCTTCTCCATGAAGCTGTAGTAAAAACTTTACTCTAGAAACTCACTCTGGAATCGCTTCATGAAGGCCAGATACTTTCGATACTCCCACCCTTCGATTTCTGTTGCCAACACCAGATCCTCTGCAACCTAGAGACATATCCTTCTCGGCCGTCACCTCGTCGAACCCCTCATCCGCATGCAGCTTGGAAATGGATGCTCGTCGAAGAGCCACGAACGGTAGCTTGGAGATGCCATCCTTCTTCCTACCTCGGCCGCCCCCCACAACTGCTCGATCCAAGACTTATGGGACATCAACTCTGGTTGGAGATGGGACAGAGTGGCAGACTAGCTGAGACCACGGGCGGTCAACAGTCTTATGGCCGCCAATATCCATCTCGACGATGACCCCGACACTCTTCAGTGGTCCCATAATCCCAGCAATGTGTTTTCGTTGGCCTCCGCCAGGACCGTAGCCAGGGGTATCGGCACGCCGATCCCTTTTACCGCCCCTTCCAGCAATGCTACAAACCCCATAAATGGTCGATTTTGATTTGGAGAGCACAGCATAGAAAGCTCCCCACCGACGACGCCCTCATAATAATTGGCTTTTGCCTCGCCTCTAGTTGTCACTGTTACACAACCCACAAATCTGAAACTGCGGAACACGTCCTGCTCTCCTGGGACCTCGTTGTGCAGATCTGGACCAACCTGTCTAGCAATTGCAACCTTACTCATCTGGCCGACGGCTTCAACGATCTACTCGCCATTTGGGGTAGATCTCACGGGCATCATATCGTCGCAGCCGCGGGTATTTGGGTCCTGTGGAAGAACCGAAACAAATTCAGGTATGATGGACGGACGTACAACTACAACTCTTTGTACAAGGAGGTCCTCAAACAGATCTCCAAAGTTGGTAGGCGCTGCCACCACCCCTCTGACAGCCCCTGGAGATCGCTATTCTAGATCCGAGAACGGCCCAGGATGCGAGTCTGACCCCTGGCCTCCTCGGCCGTTAATTTTGTTGTCTTTTGAAGCGCTCAATGCACTTACTTGTATAGGCTTCGGTATTTTGTGCCTTATACATCAATAAAGCTAGTGTTCTCTCTCTCTCTCTCTTTATATATATATATATATATATATATATATATATATATATATATATATTTAGAGAACACTAGGTCCATTGCAAAGCAGACAAAAAAGGACCGCCAAATCCCCGTCCATGCACACCAGGTCCGCTACGAAGCGGTCCTACCAACCCCTCCCAAGGCCCCATTAATGCTGAACATCCTTTACTGGAATGTTCGCGGCCTGACGAACAAACCTACGATGAGGAGAATCACCAGCCTTAAAAAACCTACAAGATCGACATCTTGATCATCATTGAACCCAAAATCTCATACAAGAGACTCAAATCCATTCAGCTGAAGTTAGGCTTTCAATCAGCCATTGCCGGCAGATACGACATCTGGATTCTCTGCTCCAAAGCCGTCAAAATTAGGGTCATCCAAGATTCCAGTCAAGCCCTGTCTTGCTGGATGGAACATCCTTTATTCCCCAAACGTGCCATCCTTTCTGCGGTCCATAGCAGTTGTGACATGGCAGAACGCAGATACCTACGGAACGACCTCTTGGACACCTACCACCACAACCGCAACCTCCTTTGGCTTTGTATCAGTGACTTCAATGCAATCACTTGCAGAGAAGAGAAGATTGGAGGCCGCCTTCCCCCTCTCTCCGCCATACAAGACTTCAACAACTTCATCTTCAACTCTCACCTGACCTTCCTTCCGTTCACCGGCAACGCATTCACCTGGTGCAACAAGCAGGAAGGCGACCGTCGACAATTATCTCGCCTTGATAGGGCGTTAACGAATGCCCACTGGCTTGACATAGGGACAACCTCCAAGCTTTCTCACCTTAACGCCACCGAATTCGACCACGCCCCTTGCTGGTTAGAATCACCAGTAATTCCAACCATTCCAGAAAGAGCTTCCGCTTTCTAGACTTCTGGAGCGAGCACCCCCAATTCTTAGGGGTCGTCACGGAAGTGTGGAACAGTACGAACTCCATAGAACCCCTTAATCGCGTGGCCATAAAGCTCCAGGCAACGAGGAAAGCGTTGACAGCTTGAAGCAAGCAAGCTTATGGTGATATCATCCAAGCCATTCGCGAGGCAGAAGATGACGTGACTCGTGCTAAAGCGAAATACATGGCAGACTGTTTGCCAGATACCAGGAAGGCGCTGAACCTCACCAAAGCTATCCTCAAATTCAGGCTTAAGATTGAGACCGACTTTTGGAAGAAGAAAGCGAGAATCAAATGGGACAGCGAGGGGGACAACAACTCTAGCTTCTTCCATACTTGCATCAACGGGCGAAGACAAAAACTCACTCTCCATCAGATTGCCGCAGACAATGGCACCAGCATCACCGACCAAAAGGGTATCCAAGAGGAGGCCACGAAGTTCTACTCCAGACTTTTTTCCAAGGAGACGGTTCTTAAAGACGACACCTTCCTTGACGGGGTTCCTCACCTTATCAGCGATACAAACAACTTACATCTTGAACAGCCTCCATTGGAGGAAGAAGTAAAAGAAGCAGACTGGGCCCTCGACGAGCACAGCGCCCCAGGGCCAGACGGATTTTTGGGGATCTTCTTCCGTACCTGCTGGGATATCATCAAAAAAGACATCCACAATACGGCATCTGCCTTCCTCCAAGGAGCCACCTACCCTAGAGCCATATCAAGCACCAACCTTATCTTCATCCCAAAGAAAGACAACCCAGAGTCATTTTGCTACTTTCGCCTTATCAGTCTCTTTACCTTTACTAACAAGATCATATCTAAGATCATCGCCTTCCACATGGCAGGCCTTCTCCCAAAGATCACCTCGGAGGAGCAGAGTGGCTTCGTTCGGGGGAGAAATATCCAAGACAACATCATACTGGTACAAGAGTTAGTCACATGCATGAAATTCCTAGCAAGAGGGGGCAACATTGCTATCAAGTTAGACATGGAGAAAGCCTACGACAGACTCGATTGGCAATTTATGATCTGGGTCTTTAGAGCCTTCGGCTTCTCCAAAACCTGGACCAACATGGTGTGGAGATCGATCAGCAACTCATGGTTCTCTACGGTTATTAACAGGCAGGCGGCAGGTTCTTTAAATGCACTCACGGGGTCAGACAAGGGGATCCGCTATCCTCCACCATCTTTATCATCACGGCGGATGCGTTGAGCAGAAACCTTAATAAGATGACCAACACCCCCAACTTCCAACACTACCATACGGCTAGCGGCTGCCCGATCATCACCCACCTAGCCTTCGCTGACGATATCCTTATATTCTCATCCGAAGATGCAGGATCGGTGGAAGTCATCCATAATACGCTCCAGATATATGAAAGGTGCTCTGGGCAGAAGATCAATCCGGACAAGAGTGTTATCTATATCCACCATAATATCAAGAGAGAGCAAGCGACTAGCATATCAACCAACACATCATTCCCCATAAAGCACCCTCCATTTCTCTACCTTGGGTGCCCCCTCGTATACGAAAAATCTAACACCGGGATCTTCGAGAACCTGATCAACCGTATCAGGAAGAAGCTCGAGGGTTGGCACAATGCTACCCTATCCCCAGGAGGCAAGATCATCATCATCAATCACGTCCTCACCTCCATTCCCATCTACACCCTGGCTGCGTGCTCTCTCCCTCAGAAAGTTCTTTCCTACATCGAGAGAATCTTCAGTAATTTCTCTGGGGTCACAACGGCAGCCACGAAAAGCACCATTGGGCCAGTTGGGATACCATGGCTCGTCCTACTGGAGAGGGAGGATTGGGTTTTTCCAAACTTTTCTATATTGTTAATGCCTTTTCGATAAAATTGTGGTGGACGCTTCGCACCAGTACGAACTTATGGTCCAGGTTCATGAAGGCCAGATACTTCAAGCATATCCACCGTCCACGGCTATCGCTAACTGCAGATCTTCCGTGGCCTAGCACCTCATCCTTCACGGGTGGACCCTCGCGGAACTAGTGATCCGCCTTAAGGTGGGCATCGGAGAAGCATCACCATTCCTGGAGCTCTGGGTCGACGATTACTTGCTTCCTTCCACTCCGGCGGCTCCTAGGAACAGCACTATCAAGGACCTATGGGACCCTCCAAATGGCACCTAGAATTGGAATAAAGTCAGGTCATGGGCTGGGTCCGAAGCGACCGATCACATTCGTCGCAGCGGTTTGAGGATCAAAAAGGATACAGATAAGCTCGTTTGGTCGCCCGACGGTGCTGGCGCCTTCTCGGTTAAGTCTGCTAGAAATGTTATTCTGGGAAACACGGTCCCGCCCCCTACCATTGCCTCATTCTTGTAGATATACATCCCCAAGAAGTGGTCTTTCCTCATCTGGAGAGCCTTACGCAATATCCTTCCGACTGACGATAATCTCAACACCATCGGGTTCATTCTCGCCTCAGCGTGCACATGCTGCTCTGAGCGTCAATCGAAAATAGCCAACCACATCCTTAGTCAGGGGGACCTACCGGTCAAGGTCTTGAGTGCTTTTTTCCAGCGTTGCAGATTGTCTCATAGAGGCGACAACTTTCTCCATCTCATGGCCACCTGGGCCTCAGCGTCCCATGGCCACCAGATCATCGCTGCGGCCACCATGTGGGTTATCTGGAAAAATTAGAACAAGACGAGATACGAAGGCCATCAGTACAACGCAGACCAACTAATTTGGGAGGCCATTCGTCAATACAACAAACGGAGACCCCTTTCTAGGCATGGCCAGGAGGACTTTTAGACCTCTCCCCTTTTCTAGGCTTAGCCGTTTTGTTTCTAGTTTGCTTCTTCTGTTGTCAGTATACGTGTACATGCATCGACATTTTGCGCCTTATGGTATACTTGTAAAGGTTCGGCCTTCTCGGCCTTCTTGAATAAAATGGTTTGTTTCATCAAAAAATAATATTATATATATATTTTTAATTTTTAATATAATGTAAATAATACTCATAAGGAAAAATATTATATATATATATATATAATATATATATATATATATATATATATATATATATATATATATATATATATATATATATATATATATATATATATATACCCCCAGATACCCAGGCACAAGCCAATCCAGTTGAGCCACCTACATTATCTCCAGTTGACGGTTGTATTATTCACCATAACTCCATTGAGGAGCATGCAGCTATAACTTCGGTGACAGTCGACATTACTGCCATGCCTCTATCTGCTGATGATCCTAACAATGCAATCAACCCCCTTCCCTACTTCAAGCGCCCCACCTGAAGACGATCCTCCCGATGACAAACTCGAGGAGGGAGAGCCCCGTCATCATGCGGGGTCATGGGCCCTCCAGGTGGAGGAAGAAGAAAATTGGGCAATCCCACCAGAGACTGAAATTAGCCGCCCTTCCAAGCCCCGACAAAAGAAGATGCCGCCGCCGCCATCATCTCGTGTCCTTCGATCTGCAGCTAAGCTTCCTCCAACTCCATCCTCCTCATCGACCTCTAATGCTTGACATTCTTTTTTGGAATGTTCGTGGCATAGCCAACCACATGACTCTTAAAAGAATCAAGACTCTTTATCGATTTCACAAGGTGCCTTTCCTTGCTATTATTGAACCTGAGGTCACTCCTGACCAACATCATTTCTATCAAGTCAAGCTCGGCTTCTCTATGGGCTTTACAAACGACAAAGGGAATATCTAGATTTTTTGCAGCAAGGAAGGATAACTCTCTCTGGCCGACTCTACGGACCAATCTCTTTCGGTCCTTTTCACACACCCGCTTATCCCCTCTACTGCTCTTATCTCTGTGGTCCATGGCAGCAGCACGAAGGAGGGCCGCCGCAAACTTTGGGATTCACTGCTTCGTCTTCAAACTTTCTACCCACATCCTTGGATGATCGGTGGTGACTTCAATGCTATAACCAGGTCGGACGAGAAATTTGGGGGACTGCCGCCCAACGAGACGTCAATGTGGGAGTTTCGAGATTTTCAGTTGGCCGCAGGCATGGTGGAAACTTCCTTCTCAGGCAGCTGCCTTACCTGGGTCAAGTCCGAAGTCGGCCCTGATCGACAAAGATCCAGGCTTGATAGGGTTTTAATGGACAAATGCTGGTGGGATTGGGCTCCTCTCACTACCTGTGATCACCTTAATCGTACCGAGTCCGATCATTCGCCCTTACTTCTTCAGCTTCGTGCTCGAGCTTCGGTCCCGAAGAAACCGTTTCATTTCTTGTCGTTCTGGCCGGTCCATCCATCTTTCTCTATGACGGTAGAGCACGCATGGACTTCTGTTCATCATCATCCTATTATCAACTTGGGGATTAGGCTCTCAGCTAATAGAAAGGCTCTGTCTTCTTAGAGCCATGCGACATTTGGCGATATCTTCCAAGCTGTCAAGCTCGCTGAGGACATGGTAGTGGCAGCTGAGGTAGCCTATGATCAGGATCCTTCATTGTGCCTAGTTCTCCAGGAAGCGCAGGATCACCTAAAATAGAGGATTCAGATTGAAGAGGCTTATTGGAAACAAAAAGCACGGCTAAAATGGGATTTGCAGGGGGACCGAAATTCAGGCTACTTTTATTCATGTGTTTCTAATAAGCGCCGTCGTATTCATATTCACCAGCTCAGGGGTGAGGATGGCTCTTTTGCTTCTGAATCGGAGGGCATTCAGAAGATTGCTAATGAACACTACGAGAAGGTGTTCCTTCCTGAGTCGGTTCAAACTGATGAGGATTTTATGGCAGTAATTCCAAAATTGTTGAGTGATGAGGATAGTGCTGCCCTCACTCAAAAGCCTTCCATGGAGGAACTCTATACTACTGTTAAATCGATCGACCGTCACAGTGCTCCTGGGCCAGATGGGTTCACGGGGATCTTCTTCATCAAATGTTGGCAGATTATAAAGGATGATATCCTAGCTGCGGTACACATGTTCTTTGATGGTTTCTCCTTGCCGAAAGTTATTACCAGTACCCTCCTCATATTGATCCCCAAAAATAAACACCCTACCTCTATAACGGAGTATCGGCCTATCAGTCTCTGCAATTTTGTTAAAAGATTTTCTCAAAACTCCTGGCCAACAGGCTCTCCCCTCTCATGGCATGTATCATTTCACCGGAGCAAAGCGGTTTCATAAAGGGTAGGGAGATCGTCGATAACATTATCTTGGCTCAGGAAATGTTCAGTATGCTCAGTCATGACAACTGGGGTCGCAATGTGGCTATTAAGCTCGACATGAGCAAGGCTTATGATCGGGTTAACTGGAGGTTCTTATTCTCCACTATTCATAGATTAGGGTTCAACGAAACCTGGATTAACATGATTCTTCATCTCGTCAACAATGTCTGGTTCTCCACAATGATCAATAGCAATATATCGGGATATTTCCAGGCTTTCAGGGGGCTTCGTCAAGGTGATCCTCTATCACCTATTCTTTTTGTTATTGCTGCTGATTCTTTGAGTCGAAACCTTCAGCGTTTGGCGCTTCAACCGGGCTTCACCCCGTACTACTCCCCCAGTGGATGCCCCCGAGTTACTCATCTAGCATATGCTGATAATATAATAATCTTTTTGGAAGGAGACAGGCAGTCTATTCAAATGCTTATACAGATCCTTTAGCGCTATGAGCATGCATCCGGCCAGCTCGTGAGTGCTTCTAAATCAGCAATTTGTGTCACGGAGGATTATCCAGTGGATAGAGGCATCTCTTTGAGTACATTAACTAGGTTTCAGCTCAAACATCCTCCCATTACTTACCTTGGCTGCCCCTTATTGACTGGTCGGAGGAATTCGGCTATGTTTGAAGAGCTTAAGGAGAAAGTCCATGGCAGGATTGAGGGATGGCACAACAAGACCCTGTCGCCTGGGGGTAAATTGATCCTTCTCAAATCTGTGCTTTCTTCTCTTCCTATATTTTGCCTTGCTGCATGTAACCCTCCTTTGAGTGTTCTCAAGCAAATTGAAGCAATGTTTAGTGAATTTTTATGGGGTTCCAAGGATGGGATCTGGAAACACTCCTGTATTGGTTGGAATCAAATTGCGCGACCTCATGAGGAGGGTGGTTTGGGGGTTAGGAGACTTAAGGACGTCTTCGATGCCCTCACTGTCAAACTATGGTGGAAATTGCGATCTCAAGATCTCCTGTGGACTCAATTTATGAAAAGAAGATACTTCCCCAACATACATCTTTCACAATCTATTATTCAATCCAATGCCTCACACATTTGGCATCGTATCCTCACTGGGAGAGATCTTGATGACAAGACTCCAACTGATTGACGAAGAGGGGACTAATCTGCGGTAGAATCCAGCTTCTTTCTTCTCTGTCTCTTCGGCTTGGAAAGCTATTCGACAACCTTTTCCTGTTGACAATAGGTTTCACCATATTTGGAGCTCCTGCATCCCTTCTAAATGGTCAATTCTCATATGGAGGATACTTGTCACGCCCCAGTTCCAAATAATCGGATTGGGAACACGTGGCATGCCAGCTGTACGATCAGCCATAGTTAACCCAATTTAATGGACTATGACTAGTCGTAGTACGCTGAAGTAAAACTAATAATAATAACAACACAGGCAGGTAATATCTAGTCTCATCCATGAAACAAATAATAGACAACTGCAAAGAGAGTCTCCAGAGTCACAATAAATGTCAAAAGAAAGACCAAACACTGCACAGTACATCTGGGATGAAATGAAATGGAATGTAGAAAATAACTGAATACAGGAAATGAACCCACATCAGAAGAATAAGCTAGCCTCCAAAGGATCAAGGCTGTGGCTCCACCTCAAGGTCGTCGTCTAATCCAGCTACTCCGTAATCAGTCGGGTAGGAATCCTCGTCAAGCTCTGGAAAAAATACCAGGTCCTCAGAGGGACATAACAAATACACAGGAAAAATGACATGCAAGATAATACTGAGCAGTAAAGTAAAAGTAACTAAATAAATATGTTACTAAGTAATTCCTTAACCAAACAAGGACAGGAAATACGTAGTACACAATTTAAGGTGTTCTAACCATCTAAGTGTAAATGCATTTTGAGACATCTCTAGTGGCACATGAGAGGGGGAGAAGAAGAAGAAACGTCCACCAAGCGTTCTACGGTTTGAGAACGAGGGGCTACGAGCATCCAGCGTACATTGGAAACAGAATTCTCATACACCACTAGTAGACTCTCCCCACCCAATGAATACTTGTACCGTATACACGGTACAAATAATATGCAAGACGACAATATACATATAATGTAACTAACCACTGCTACAACTCAAGATCACATGTTAATGGCCAATCAACACAAAATCTCTGCACTCAACTCACTCATTTGTGATGCGTGTCTGAGACGTGTCAAGTTATACTAACTACTCACAGGGTAGTCATAAATGGTGACGAGTGCACACAACTGTAATAACTGGTCAAATGTAATACTGCATAGTAAAGTCAAGCAAGGTGTACTTGCCTGTGTCCAATAGCTGAAAATCCAAGTCTGGTATCGAGTCCAAGTTCCGAGAAATGAATAATCCTACAATAACATTAACCCTAATTCATTACTATTTACCCAAATTAACTATACATTTAATTGATAATTAATATCAAACCATTACTACTAACTAATCATTACTAATAAATATGAATAATATCATACAATAATAAGTATGAAGCACTTATTATTATACTTTATTTTCTGAAATTATTAATACAATTAATAGTTTAATAATTAATAAATTACTTATAACTAATTAGTTAAACAATTAGGAAACACATGCATTCACAAATTTCCATTAATGATAAATACTAGTTAATAAATAATGACAAGTCTAAATTTGGTAAAAAAAATGCTTTTCCATGAAATTCTACTGTAAATAATATTTTTAATATTATTTACCTAATTTATAAGTAAATAAAACATTTAACTACTAATATATAAAAATCACTATTTTAGCTATTGCAATTAGAATTAAATGTTAAAAATTCACTAATAAATTGGGAAAAATCATAAATCACAGAAAATAACATTTCCAACAGTGACTTTACATTTATGATCATTACCAATAATAATTTATATTTATTATAAATTAAAACTAGTATTGAACTAATTACATAATCAAATATATTTAACTCTGGTTTAATGCCAAATAAATACCGAACATAATTATTCTATTTTGAAAATTTTACAGTAAATAGGTATAATTATTATCTCTCAGTTTTGTATAAAACTCATTAATTAATTCTTAATGAATTAATTAATAAAAAAAACAAAACAGTGTAGATAAACAGTCATTTAGAATCAGTAATTCACAGTTTAAAATATAAATAAAATATCTAAACTATTTATTAAATCTTGAAAATTTAACAGTAATTAGATTACATAATTACCTATAATTTATGTATAGATCATAACGAGTGATTCCTAATGGATTAAATTCTAAAAATCAAAAACAGCATATATAATAATGTGGAAATTACATAAAAAACTGCATTAATACAATCCTTTAAATGCTTAATAAATACTAATAAATTATATAAAAATCTGACATAATTAGTATAGGATCTACACTAATGATTCTAATCATTAGGCTAATAATTTAGATACTATTTACTATCAATTAATCATTAATTAATTAATCACACAGCCATAATCCCACAAAATAATTAATTCACAGTCATTAATTAATTCAAATAAAATCATAATAATTCATAATAAATTCTCTACAATTTATTGCAGAATCTACACTTTGTTAACAATCATTTAACATTAATAATACTAATTAATAATCATTAATTCTTCCTTAATCAAATCATTAATCAATGAATAAAACAGGAAATTATATAGAAATTAGGGTTCTAAGTTGCAAGGGGGATATCCACGTGGCAGAGCCACGTGGAGGCTCGGGGTCGTACCTGCCGACTGCAGGGAGTCAGGACTACGCTACGGTGGTGGTGGCGCTGCCGGAGATGGCCGGAACGTCGAGGACGAGATGATGTCTCCTCCGAACGTACGCTGCAACGGTCCAGTCGCTCCCGCCGTGCTCGTGCTCCGTCGGGCTCGACGTGGCCTACGAGGGGGCTAGAGATCAAGGTTGGCTGGAGGATTGGGCTGGAAGAGGAAGCTTGGTCGTTGGAGTATGAAGACGAGGGGGGGGGGAGTTCTGCAACTGCAGAATGATGCAGTCGTGGACGGTTAGGGTTGAAGAGGAGGCCGGAAAAGGAGGTGATGATCCAGGGGGGGAGTCGGCGGATTAGGTGGGGAGGACTTGGTCGAGAAGACCTAGGTTTTAGGGGTGCTTGGTCGAGAATGCAGGTGGTTATAACTATGTATGCGGCTAGGTTAGGGTGTTAGGCTGAACAAGAAAACCCTAATGGGCTTGGGTCTGACCCAGTCCATGGGTAGGGGCCCAATGATGTTAACTAGGGTTAGGGTTCTGGGCTAGAGTTAAGGTTTTGGTTTGGGTAGAGTTCTATAGGTTGGGGATGATGGTAGTTGTTCTAAACCAACTCAACACACAAAAGAATATGTAATATATATATATATATATATATATATATATATATATATATATATATATATATATATATATATATATATATATATATATATATATATTTTTATATATATATATATAATAAATAATAAATACTAATTTAATTAGTAAAAAAAGTTTGGGGTTTAGGGTTAATCTAGTTTAGGGTTTGAGATTAGGGTTTGGTTTAAGGATTAAGGTCTAAGAAAAACCAGGGGCAAACACACAACCCAATATATAGTCACACATATAAATAATTCATATTTATAATTATAGGAAATCAATTAAATCATGTAATATTATTTAATAAATAAAATTTTGAAAATTAAGGGGTTTTACATTCTCCCCAACTTATTAAAATTTCGTCCTCGAAATTGAAACAAGCTAGGGTAAAAGAATCACACAATCACAATTCTAATTCTAGGCAATTTACAAACTAAATTAAGCAGAATCTAGAGAGCAATTATTAACAGAATTTAGTCATACCAGACGCCTCACGAAGGTATGGAAAACGCTCCAGAATAGAATCTTCCCGCTCCCAAGTCGATTCGCCCGGAGAATGGTGTTTCCACGCAACTCGGACTAGTCGAATGGTCTTCCCCTTCAACACTTTCTCTCTGCGGTCTAGGATCTCCACAGGCTGCTCCTCGTAGGACAAGGTCGGTCCCACGGTGATCTCTGAATGATCAAGTATGTGGTTAGGGTCTGCCACATACTTCCTCAACTGGGAGACATGAAATACATCATGGACGCCTTCCAATGACTGCGGAAGTGCCAATCTGTATGCAACCTCGCCAACTTTCTCCAACACATCGAATGGTCCGATGTACCTTGGGCTGAGCTTTCCTCTGACTCCAAATCTGATCGTACCTCTAGTCGGGGAGATTCTCAAGAACACATGATCTCCTTCCTTGAACTCAAGAGGTCGCCTATGAGTGTCTGCCCACTGTTTCTATCGGTCCTGTGCTGCTCGTAGATGTCCCTGAATCTTCTTGACTGTATCTATTGTACGAGTCACCAACTCTGGTCCCAATATCTGTCTCTCGCCTACATCACCCCAATATGCTGGCGATCGACACTTCCTTCCGTACAATGCTTCAAAAGGGGCCATCTGGATACTTGTCTGGTAGCTATTGTTGTAAGAGAATTCTACCAAGTGTAAGTGATCCTCCCAGGATCCACCAAAATCCAACATGCAAGCTCTCAACATGTCCTCCAACGTCTGAATGGTACGCTCTGACTGCCCGTCCGTCTGAGGGTGATAAGCTGTGCTGAACTTCAGTCTTGTGCCCAGACTTTCCTGCATGCTCTTCCAGAAGTGCGATGTGAATCTTGTATCTCAATCAGAGACTATACTGACTGGTACTCCATGTAATCATACTATCTCCTTCATATATAAGTCTGCCAATACCTCTGTAGATTGCCCCACTCTAAATGGTATGAAATGAGCAGACTTCGATAATCTGTCCACAATCACCCAAACTGCATCTCGTCCAGTTGGGCTCCTCGGAAATCCCGTAACGAAATCCATAGTGATGTGCTCCCACTTCCACTCAGGTATCGGAAGCGGTTGCAACAATCCTGCGGATCTCTGATGTTCAGCTTTGACTTGCTGACACACCAAACACTTCGCCACGAAACGTGCTATCTCACATTTCATTCCATGCCACCAGTAGTGCTGTCTCAGGTCCCTGTACATCTTCGTACCTCCTGGATGAATAGAATAAATCGAGCTATGAGCCTCTGCCATCAGCTCCTGTCTGATCTCACCATTAGGAACATAGAGGCGATCTCCACACCTCAAGGTCCCGTCTTCGTGAATCCTCAATCCAGTCTGCAGTCCCTGCTCTGTCCTCTGTCGAAGCTTCTGATATCTGGCATCTGTGGGCAAAGTCGCCTTGATCCTCTCTACTAATGAAGACTGAACCTGAATATTCATCATCTGCACAACTCCTCCAGGTCTAACAACTTCAATGCCCATCTTCTCCAAATCGTATAGCAACTCCTTTTGTGATGTCAAGAAGTGCGCCATAGGTTTCCGGCTCAATGCATCTGCTACCGAATTAGCCTTCCCTGGATGGTACTGTAACTCTATATCAAAATCTGCCATCAACTCAAGCCAACGCCTCTGCCTCAAATTTAAATCTTTCTGAGTAAAGACATACTTGAGGCTCTTATGATCTGTATATACCTCCACCGTTTCTCCATACAGATAATGTCTCCAAAGCTTCAGGGCAAATATCACCGCCGCAAGCTCTAAGTCATGCGTGGGATAATTCTTCTCATGGGTCCTCAACTGCCGAGAACCATATGCCACTACCTTCCCATGTTGCATCAAGACGCATCCTAATCCCTTCTCGGATGCATCGCTATAGATGACAAAACCTCCTGGTCCTGATGGAATGGTCAAAACTGGTGCAGTAGTAAGGCGCCTCTTCAATTCATCAAAGGCAGCTTGGCATTCTTCTGTCCATTCGAACTTCTGATCCTTGCGGGTCAACTTGGTCATGGGCTCCGCAATCCTTGCAAAATTCTCTACGAACCTCCGGTAATATCCGGCAAGCCCCCAGAAAACTTCGTATCTCTGAAACATCGGTTGGAGTTGGCCACGACTCCACCGCTGATATCTTCGTCGGATCCACTTCTATGCCTTTCCCTGAGATAACATGTCCAAGAAATGAAACATGATCTAGCAAAAATTCACACTTACTCAGCTTCGCATATAACTTCTGATGCCTCAAGACCTCCAGCACCTTCCTCAAGTGATCCTCATGCTCTTCATGGTTCTTTGAATACACCAAAATGTCGTCGATAAATACTACGACAAATTTGTCAAGATATTCATGGAATACTCTGTTCATTAAATTCATGAACACAGCAGGTGCATTAGTCAAACCAAAGGGCATTACTAAGAACTCGTAATGACCATACCAAGTCCTGAATGCCGTCTTCTGAATGTCTTCTCTCCGAACCTTCACTTGATGGTATCCCGATCTCAGATCAATCTTCGAGAATACCTGGGCTCCTGTCAGCTGGTCAAATAGATCATCAATTCTGGGCAGGGGATACTTGTTCTTGATTGTCACATCATTAAGAGCCCTATAATCAATGCACATGCGAACTGTTCCATCTTTCTTTGGCACAAACAAGACTGGGGCTCCCCATGGTGATGCACTTGGTCTGATAAATCCTTTGTCTTGCAACTCCTGCAACTGTACCTTCATTTCATCCAGCTCTTTCTTCGCCAATCGATAGACATTTGAAGAGATTGGTGCCGCTCCTGGTATGAGCTCAATGGTGAACTCAACCTCTCTGTCGGGTGGTAGTCCCGGCAGATCATCAGGAAAGACATCAGAAAACTCATCAATGATCGGTGGCGGGGCCACCTCCATCGCCATGCAGGCTCTCTGATACTGAGAGACTCCCTTCTCAATGCTTCCTCTCTGAAATTCAAACTCCGGCTGGCCTGGCGGTCTAAATATAGCACAACCCTTGTGGCAGTCCAATATCGCATGATATTGACTAAGCCAATCCATACCCAGCACTACGTCATAAGTTGGCATAGGAAATACCAAAAGTCGAGCTCTCATCTCCCTGCCACAAATAACTACCGAACAGGCTCTACATGAACTATTTACAGGTACTAAACCTCCACCAGTAATAATATTCCAACTCTTAGGCATAGTAGAAGTAGCTATCCTATGCACAACTACAAATCTAGATGATATGAAAGACAGGGTAGCACCAGAATCAAATAATACTGTAGCAGGCAATGAACCTACTAAGATAGTACCTGTGATAGCCTCTCCTACTGCTTCTTCCTCTCCCTGAGTGAGAGCAAAGATCTGACCCTGCTTCTTGTTTCCTGCCTGTTGCTTGGCCTTCTCAAACTGTGCTGACTGGGAAGGGAGTATAGGTCCTCTCTGCTGACCTCCTGATGCTGGTGGCTTCTGTCCTCCTGCTGGCACAATAGCTCCCCGAACCGGGCAATCTCGAGCCTGATGCTGGCCCGATCCACAGGCTAAACAAGTACCCAGTCTCCTTCTGCACTCTCTCTCCAAGTGTCCCTTCTTGCCACAGTAATGGCAAGTTGGAAGCTCCTTCGACTGGTAGGGTCCAGTCCTCTGATGTTGCTGATGTCCCATAGGTCGCCGAATAGGGCCTCCTTGCTGCGTCTTCTGCTGTACTTGCTGGCTCCTCTGCTGGTGCTGCCTTCCCTTGACAATTGACTCTTGGATTCTGGCCTCCGTCAGCACCTCAGAATAAGAGACTCGGGACTGAGTGCTGGTAAATTGTTGTAACTCTTGTCTCAGTCCGTTGTGGAACCTCTTAGCTTTCTCCAGATCGGTGGGGATCAGCACCTCCCCATATTTGCTGAGACGACTAAACTCCGAGTCGTACTCATCCACTGTCTTGTTTCCCTGCTCCAGGTGCAGGAACTGGTTGTATAAAGCATTCTTCACAGTAGTAGGAAAGTACTTCTTATCGAAGAACTCCAGAAACTGTTCCCACGACTGACGGGTACCCAACTGATGCTCCATAGAATCCCACCAGTGATGGGCATTCCCCTCCAGCTGAGTTCTTACGCCAGTCATCCATAAATCTTCTGACAACTGAGATGCCTGCAATTTCTTCTTGGTGCTGGCGATCCAATTAGTGGTCTCCTCCGGAGTCTCATTCCCTTTGTAAGGTTTGGGGTCCATCTGCACGTAGTCCTTCACTGAACCTACCCGCGCTGGTCTCGCGGGAGCTTGTGTCAGAGCTGGTGCAGGTGCTGGTGCTGTCATCCTCTCCATAGCTGCCAGGAATCCCTGCCTCATCTCAGCAGCTTCCCGCCTCTGCTCAGCTGCTTCTTGCCTCTGTTCTTGCATCATCATGTGCATGAACTGAAACATCTGTGCCTGACTGTCTTGTGGCACAGTCGGGGGCACTCCAAATGGTATCTGAGGGTTCTGCGGGGGAGGAGGTGGTACCCCAGTCGGTTGTGCACCAACTGGCTGAGTCGTCTGCCCTGGAAGCAAAGAGTGAGTTGGAACTACCCTTGCGGACTGTTCATCCGTACCAGATGACTGGTTGTCTCCACCGGCAGCGGTACGTCCACTCCTCAAATTCATGATTCTGCAGAGATAAGATAGAAGGAATTGAGAATAGGACGGAAACAAACGAGATGCAAAGGATTTTGTTCAAGGATAATCAAGAATGATATAATCAAGTATGGATGAGACCCTATATTCTAAACCTAATTTGCAGGCTTGTCTGGTACAGTAACGTAACCAAACAAATTTGGAGACCTGCATGGGCCACCACTAAAACATGTCACGCCCCAGTTCCAAATAATCGGATTGGGAACACGTGGCATGCCAGCTGTACGATCAGCCATAGTTAACCCAATTTAATGGACTATGACTAGTCGTAGTACGCTGAAGTAAAACTAATAATAATAACAACACAGGCAGGTAATATCTAGTCTCATCCATGAAACAAATAATAGACAACTGCAAAGAGAGTCTCCAGAGTCACAATAAATGTCAAAAGAAAGACCAAACACTGCACAGTACATCTGGGATGAAATGAAATGGAATGTAGAAAATAACTGAATACAGGAAATGAACCCACATCAGAAGAATAAGCTAGCCTCCAAAGGATCAAGGCTGTGGCTCCACCTCAAGGTCGTCGTCTAATCCAGCTACTCCGTAATCAGTCGGGTAGGAATCCTCGTCAAGCTCTGGAAAAAATACCAGGTCCTCAGAGGGACATAACAAATACACAGGAAAAATGACATGCAAGATAATACTGAGCAGTAAAGTAAAAGTAACTAAATAAATATGTTACTAAGTAATTCCTTAACCAAACAAGGACAGGAAATACGTAGTACACAATTTAAGGTGTTCTAACCATCTAAGTGTAAATGCATTTTGAGACATCTCTAGTGGCACATGAGAGGGGGAGAAGAAGAAGAAACGTCCACCAAGCGTTCTACGGTTTGAGAACGAGGGGCTACGAGCATCCAGCGTACATTGGAAACAGAATTCTCATACACCACTAGTAGACTCTCCCCACCCAATGAATACTTGTACCGTATACACGGTACAAATAATATGCAAGACGGCAATATACATATAATGTAACTAACCACTGCTACAACTCAAGATCACATGTTAATGGCCAATCAACACAAAATCTCTGCACTCAACTCACTCATTTGTGATGCGTGTCTGAGACGTGTCAAGTTATACTAACTACTCACAGGGTAGTCATAAATGGTGACGAGTGCACACAACTGTAATAACTGGTCAAATGTAATACTGCATAGTAAAGTCAAGCAAGGTGTACTTGCCTGTGTCCAATAGCTGAAAATCCGAGTCTGGTATCGAGTCCAAGTTCCGAGAAATGAATAATCCTACAATAACATTAACCCTAATTCATTACTATTTACCCAAATTAACTATACATTTAATTGATAATTAATATCAAACCATTACTACTAACTAATCATTACTAATAAATATGAATAATATCATACAATAATAAGTATGAAGCACTTATTACTATACTTTATTTTCTGAAATTATTAATACAATTAATAGTTTAATAATTAATAAATTACTTATAACTAATTAGTTAAACAATTAGGAAACACATGCATTCACAAATTTCCATTAATGATAAATACTAGTTAATAAAAAATGACAAGTCTAAATTTGGTAAAAAAAATGCTTTTCCATGAAATTCTACTGTAAATAATATTTTTAATATTATTTACCTAATTTATAAGTAAATAAAACATTTAACTACTAATATATAAAAATCACTATTTTAGCTATTGCAATTAGAATTAAATGTTAAAAATTCACTAATAAATTGGGAAAAATCATAAATCACAGAAAATAACATTTCCAACAGTGACTTTACATTTATGATCATTACCAATAATAATTTATATTTATTATAAATTAAAACTAGTATTGAACTAATTACATAATCAAATATATTTAACTCTGGTTTAATGCCAAATAAATACCGAACATAATTATTCTATTTTGAAAATTTTACAGTAAATAGGTATAATTATTATCTCTCAGTTTTGTATAAAACTCATTAATTAATTCTTAATGAATTAATTAATAAAAAAAACAAAACAGTGTAGATAAACAGTCATTTAGAATCAGTAATTCACAGTTTAAAATATAAATAAAATATCTAAACTATTTATTAAATCTTGAAAATTTAACAGTAATTAGATTACATAATTACCTACAATTTATGTATAGATCATAACGAGTGATTCCTAATGGATTAAATTCTAAAAATCAAAAACAGCATATATAATAATGTGGAAATTACATAAAAAACTGCATTAATACAATCCTTTAAATGCTTAATAAATACTAATAAATTATATAAAAATCTGACATAATTAGTATAGGATCTACACTAATGATTCTAATCATTAGGCTAATAATTTAGATACTATTTACTATCAATTAATCATTAATTAATTAATCACACAGCCATAATCCCACAAAATAATTAATTCACAGTCATTAATTAATTCAAATAAAATCATAATAATTCATAATAAATTCTCTACAATTTATTGCAGAATCTACACTTTGTTAACAATCATTTAACATTAATAATACTAATTAATAATCATTAATTCTTCCTTAATCAAATCATTAATCAATGAATAAAACAGGAAATTATATAGAAATTAGGGTTCTAAGTTGCAAGGGGGATATCCACGTGGCAGAGCCACGTGGAGGCTCGGGGTCGTACCTGCCGACTGCAGGGAGTCGGGGCTACGCTACGGTGGTGGTGGCGCTGCCGGAGATGGCCGGAACGTCGAGGACGAGATGATGTCTCCTCCGAACGTACGCTGCAACGGTCCAGTCGCTCCCGCCGTGCTCGTGCTCCGTCGGGCTCGACGTGGCCTCCGAGGGGGCTAGAGATCAAGGTTGGCTGGAGGATTGGGCTGGAAGAGGAAGCTTGGTCGTTGGAGTGTGAAGACGAGGGGGGGCGCTCGGGAGTTCTGCAACTGCAGAATGATGCAGTCGTGGACGGTTAGGGTTGAAGAGGAGGCCGGAAAAGGAGGTGATGATCCAGGGGGGGAGTCGGCGGATTAGGTGGGGAGGACTTGGTCGAGAAGACCTAGGTTTTAGGGGTGCTTGGTCGAGAATGCAGGTGGTTATAACTATGTATGCGGCTAGGTTAGGGTGTTAGGCTGAACAAGAAAACCCTAATGGGCTTGGGTCTGACCCAGTCCATGGGTAGGGGCCCAATGATGTTAACTAGGGTTAGGGTTCTGGGCTAGAGTTAAGGTTTTGGTTTGGGTAGAGTTCTATAGGTTGGGGATGATGGTAGTTGTTCTAAACCAACTCAACACACAAAAGAATATGTAATATATATATATATATATATATATATATATATATATATATATATATATATATATATATATATATATATATATATATATATATATATATAATAAATAATAAATACTAATTTAATTAGTAAAAAAAAGTTTGGGGTTTAGGGTTAATCTAGTTTAGGGTTTGAGATTAGGGTTTGGTTTAAGGATTAAGGTCTAAGAAAAACCAGGGGCAAACACACAACCCAATATATAGTCACACATATAAATAATTCATATTTATAATTATAGAAAATCAATTAAATCATGTAATATTATTTAATAAATAAAATTTTGAAAATTAAGGGGTTTTACAATACTTCTCGGCCGTCTCCCGACTGATGATAATGTTCAAAAGCTCGGATATCACCTGGCCTCTTCCTGCCATTGCTGTGAGCATCCCTACACTGAAACTATCAATCATATTTTCTATACTGGGGATTTGGCCGCTCTTGCATGGAAGTCATCGAAAATTCTCCTTCGGGTTCGTGGTCGGGCTTCTACTTTGGAGGAGTGCCTCCATATATGGTGGAGACGTAATAATCTGTATTTTAAGCAGATCACAGTTGCGGCTACTTGCTGGGTCCTATGGAAGAATAGAAACAAGTGGAGGTATGAGCAGTTCAAATACAATGGCAGACAAATCACATTGGAGATCCAGAGACAAGTCGGAAAGGCTACAATTGCATGGGCCCATGGCAGAAAGAAGACCTAAGCTTTTTTCTTTTTTGTTCATGGATTCCTATGAAATCCTTTGTATGTTTTGATTTTGCCTCTAAATCTCAATAAAATTGTGGTGTTTTGAAAATATATATATATATATATATATATATATATATATATATATATATATATATATATATATATATATATATATACACTAAAACTGAATAAATATTTAGAAATTTCTTAAAATATATGAACAATTATTTTGTACAAATAATTCCTCTCATAACTATAACATGACAATTTAAACAAAATATTCAATTTAACACAAGGCTATCACTAATTATATAAAATGTTGTAAAAATAAAATAAAATAAATCCTTAATATTTTAAAGAAAATATTACTAAAAAATGTATTAAGGAAAATAGATAATACTACAGGCAAATACTAAGTTCTAAATAATAATAACTCTTTTATAGAAAATTTCTCCATATATCCCTCATAAAATATTTACTATGTAAATATTTAATATAAACCAAAATTTATTATCCCTCTCAGTTCTCTTTATAAAAATGATAATTCCTAAAAAACAAAAAAACTAACAAGGGGGTTTACACATCCTTAAACAAAAAATGATCTACCCGAGAGATAGAGAGAGAGAGAGAAATGATTTCGTGATTTAAACCTGCATGCATCCTCTAAAACTCCAACGTCCTACTAAAGATATACAATCCTACTAAAGATATATAATGGAGATGACTTACTAGATTCTAACTAACATTAGTGATAATAAATTGCACAGAATAATTTATAGGTTTGACCGATTTCACACCTTAACCCAATTTTTTTTTAAAGACGTTTGTTTCTGAAACAATGGAGATGTAGAGTATCGATCCCCGTACCTCTCGCATGCTAAGCGAGCGCTCTACCATCTGAGCTACATCCCCTCCCATATTCCCTAGCTTTGGCAAATATGTATCGACCCTTGAGAGCACCAGCGTCGCCAATTGGCCTGAGACTAGCTACTAACTAGATGCTCAATCTCCTCCACAGCTCAACGACGAAGGTTGCACGATATTCCTTGGAAGCATAGCCACGAGCACAACCATGACAGCACGACGCTCCTCTAGTGGTGGAGGCGACATCAGCGAGCCTACGACAACGCCCATGCACACGAAAGACGAGAAGAGGAATGCAACGATGACGACGAACCGCAACAACTGTCGGCGATGATACCGCAGATTATGTGATATAATAACTTGAGTTTTTAGTTATTTCGGATTTCTTTAGTTTATTTGTTAGGATAAATCAAAATAAATGAATTTTTTCTCTTGAGTTGGTTGGGGGTTGGTTAGGTATTGACTTATCTTATGGATAAGAACTAAGAGATTTAGTTTATCTTCTTTTGATTGTTTTGTAGCTTATAAATTATGGCATCTGCTCCTAGATTAGAAATTTAGGAATTTTTTTTATTTTTTATTTGATTACGATCAACTTCTATGATCATAGGGGTCGTTCCTAAACAGATGGGGGAGATATGAGCATACTATGGTCATATGACTTATATATAGCTCATAGGAAGGTTATTTACCCTTTTTATATTTTTTCGTAATTTCTAGATATTTTTAAGTATTTGTTATATATATATATATATATATATATATATATATATATATATATATATATATATATATATATATATATATATATATATATATATATATATATACTATAAGGCCATTTGGGACTATATTGGGACAAAGTATTTTTATTTAGACTCTAGGAGGTTAGAAATATTTTTTGTAATTTTCTAGAATATTTTTGGAATTTTTGGGATTTTATTTGGAGTTAAATTGATTTTTAAATCATTTTTTGTAATTAATACCCAGTCAAATCCTAGTCAGTGCCAGGTAGCCCACCTGTCAGCCGCACAATGCTGTCTGGCAGACCCATCTGTCAGGCAGAGAATGCTAACTTTACAGTGGCTTATATTAGGAAACTGGCTTCGAGTCGGCTAAGCCAAGCCGTATCGCCATCCACCCGTTTATTCTTAGAGCGAGGCCATCATATGGGCGACACATGGCAGCTCGAGCCGCTCGTATCAACTCGGCTGCCTATATATAGATATATATTGCGTAGAATTTTGAAAACCTAATTATTTGTTGCTGTTTTGAGGAGAATTGATCTCGGGGATTCCTCGACTTCCCGAAATGATTGCGGACAGCTCCGAACTCGTTTTAGCATGCCCTTTTTTTGTTTGATTCATCTCGAGGTTAGATTTTAGAATGTATATCTTATTTTCTAAGATTTTGCTTTTGAGTTTTTGGAGAATTATTTTAGTATTGGTTGCTCAAAACTTGACACGTTGTACGGTTTTCGAGATCTCGGAAGATCTGAACTCCGATTTGCGATCCGTTTTGAAGTTTTGGAAAGCTAACACGACGATCTTCACATGTAATTTTTTTAAAATTTTAGAAGTTTGGTTAATATTTTATTTATTCTGTTGAACACAGATTTGATTGGTAAATCACCGTTTTGGTCACGACTAGCCATAACGACGATATCTTTTGACCAAAGAGTAATTTTGCGGTAGATCGATTCTGGTACACTCATGGTACTGAAATCTACCTGGATGCACTTTCAAAATCTCGAGTTCATGACGTTTGACTAGGTAGTCAACGACATTCCCCGATTTACGTACATGGTTTCCAAAATTGGAAATATGACTTTTTATGGCCAAAATTACTTGTTTAAGTTATATTTCAGATTATTATTAGGTTAAATTAGGTTTTTAGTGAATTATACCAGAATTAACTATTATTAGATAAATTAACCCATTAGCCACTTATTCTATGATTTTAGAATTAGAATCTTAGAATTGACTTATGGTTTTCGTGCACAGTTCATGGTACGATGTGCGATATGGGTTGATAGCTTCTAGATCGATGTTCCTATCATCCTCGACTTGTGACTATGGTTTGTTCATGAGTTTATGCAAGTACAGTATTGCATTATATTTTAGTACATTATGATGCTTTCTTTATCGTTTTCTTGTCTGATATTCCATTGAGACACGATGGTGACACAGTAGACTTATTGTATCCTTATTATTGTATCATTGACCATTAGTGATTGTTAGTAAGTCGGAAGGAAAATACTCGGTAGGTATCTGTACAAATCCAACTATTGTTATTGTGGATAGCTAAGTCATACACCACACGTATGAGTTAACCGTACCCATTATTGTGGATAGTCGTCGTGTGATGGGTCGTATTAGCCCAAACATTTACGTATCAAAAGGTATTTCACACACACAGTTGTTTTCGTTGTTCATGATCTTCGTTTAGTTCTTTATCTTCATGCTTCTTTTCCATTAGCTTACTCGTTATTGCTTTCCTTGTCTAGTTCATATCTTGCTAGTTCTTTATATGCTCTTTACCGTTACTGTCCCTCATTGTTTCTAGCTTATTTTGTGATAACAACATTAAATGTAATATGGTTGTAATTTTCTCCTTTCCTGACTGGATCGTTGATATAGGTGGGACACAGACCGACAACCATTAGAGAAGAAAAGAGAGGCACCACACGCTAGTTACCAGTACCCTGACAACTGCCACCTGATCAAACCAGTCAAACTGGAACCATGTCATCTTTAACCCCACCTCTTGAAAACCGAAAAAAGAGACCCCACAGGGGAGTATTAGGCATACCTTTAACGACTATATTTAAATCCGTGGTCGCTTAGGTCACGAACCGCAAGCAAGACTATTTTGAAGCAAACAGTTGCCTGTCTACTACGAGATTAGATATAGTGTCTAGTCATTATGCGTAAATAAGAGCTGAGACGAGTATCTCTACACTTCTTATTATGAACCACCAGATGGTAGTGCTGACGATGTTGGTACCGAGACTCAGGAGCCATGATTGATCTTTGGAGAGATCTAAGTTTACCTTTTATTATGCTTTCATTTACTTTCTTATTTGGACCGGATTTGTTCCCGGATGGACCATATTATTATTCTGCATTTAGTCTCTTTGTTATTGGATTTGGATATTATTATTTTATTATCTATCATACTCTATTTCTTTGGTTTGTGTTATTGCTGAGTATGATTTATATCTATGATCTCTTATATTTGTGGAGGATGTTATTGTGTACTAGACAATGTTCTATCACCGATACTACAACGTAGGCTGGGCTTGGACACGAACTCTTACTCGATTATCCGGGAGCGGGTCGTGACAAGTTTTTATGGTGGCCTATGCAGGTCAGTTTTTGCAAAGACTACAAACTTGTGGTAGTACTTAAGTTAGTCATACTACTGCAGGCATGCAAATATGATTAGATTTTAAGGACCTCTTCCACATTTTGACACATCATTGATCTCCAGATTTGACTTCAACTATTTTTTGACTTGAATCCTGCTTGAATCTTTCCATCATTTAGTTGTTCTCTTTATTGCAGTTAATGGATTCTCAAGACAAGAATACTGCTCCCATGGACACCCACCAGCTGCAAGCGAAACTTCTACAGATGGGACCCCACCATCATATGGAGGCCAACTTACTCATCATGGTGACAAATAACTTCCACACGCTGAGGTTCCGCAGAGATGATATTCTACCACCCCTGCAGTTTTCTCCGCAGACTCCACCACCAGCACCTGTTCTACCTCCAATACTTATTCTGCCTCCAGCACCTACATTAGATAATGCTCAGCTTATTGGGATCTTCCAGCAGCTCATCACTTCCTAGACAGAGCAGGCTAGCATCTTTTGTGATAGCTTGTGAGAGGTTCTTCAGACTAGGGATGCTCCCCGACCGTGCCCTGGAACTTCCAAGGACTTCATGAACCTTAGGCCTAAGGAATTCTATGGGACGAAGGGGATTCTCTACGCTGATGAGTGGTTAGAGAACGCGGAGCAATTTCTTTGGATGGCTTGAGTTCCAGAAGACCTGAAGATAGTCAGCCAACATACAGCTTTTCGACATCGCCCGGACGTGGTATGAAGATGAGCCCCGGCTTTCCGTACCAGATGTGACGTAGGCAGAGTTCAAGGAGCTGTTCAAGAAGAAGTTTTATCCCGACGTAGCTCGAAAGGCGTTAGAGAGTCAGTTCGGGAGTTTGGAGCAGAAAACCTCACCATCGACGAGTACACCTCTGAGTTTTCTCGCCTCAGCTGCTTCACAGAAAGCCTGGTCAACACCTCTGAAAGCAAAGCTCAAAAATTCAAGAAAGGATTATCTCACAAGATTTGCCTAGCCGTCTTCACCAGTCGATCCACTACCTACGAGGAGATCTTGAAGGTCGCACAAGCAGTAGAGAAGGAGCTGTATCATAGACTGAAGAGAGATCAAGATGCATTCGAAGGAGGTAGCAGCCAATCGGGACCAACAAAATATTCTAATGTTCCTGAGAAGACTTCACTACAGCAGTATCACCTGCAGCATCGTTCCCAGTATTAGCAGTTCTGACCTTCGGAAGAGCAACAACACCACAGCAGCAAAATCAGACTCAGGCAATTATTACATGCTCATATTGTCAGAGACCAGGACATCATTTTGAGGTATGTCATAAGAGATTAGGGCAATGCTTATCATGTGGATCGACTAATCACCAGGTGAAAGAATGTCTAACAATATTTACTCGTCAAGGCCCAGCACCTACTTCGGGAGGATCAGGAGGACCGTAGCATCAAGGACAAGGGCAAGTATTTGTAGCTGTGACTCAACCAGAAGGTATAGGTAAATTAAATAGGTTCCTTTAAAAGCCTTCTATATATAGTTATCATGCGTGTTTAGTTAATTAGTAGTATGCTTGATTATTTATCTTAGATTTCTTAATCCTTTTCATGATCTAGACTAGAAATTATTTTAGAATGCCCGTAGACGTTATTAGTATGCTATGTTGATTTTTGAGGACAATAACTTTTTAAGGGGGATAGTATGTGGCATCTGCTCCAAGATTCAAAATTTAGGGAATTTTTTATTTTTTTATTTGATTATAATCAACTTCTATGATCATAGGGGTCGTGCCTAAACTCATGGGGGAGATATGAGCATACTATGGTCATATGACTTAGATTTGATCGGTAAATCACCGATTTGGTCACGGTTAGCCATAACGATGATATCTTTTGGCCAAAGTATAATTTTGTGGCACGGTTGATACTGGTGTACTCGTGGTGCTGAAATATACCGATATACACTTTCAAAATCTCGAGTTTGTGACATTTTACTAGATAGTTAATGGTATGTCTCGATTTACGTGACATGGTTTCTAAAATTGGAAATGTGTTAAGTTATATTTGAGATTATTATTAGGTTAAATTAGGTTTTTAAGTGAATTGTTCTAGAATTAACTACTATTAGATAAGTTAATACATTAGCCACTTATTCTATAATTTTATAATTAGAATCTTAGAATTGACTTGTGGTTTTCGTGCACGGTTCGTGGTACGATGTGCGATATGGATTGATAGATTCTAGATCGACATTCCTCTCATCCTCGACTCGTGACTAAAGTTTTTTAAAGGGTTCATGCAAGTATAGTATTGCATTATGTTTTGGTACATTAAGATGCTTTCTTTATCGTTTCCTTGTTTGATATTCCATAGAGACACGATGGTGACACAGTAGGCTTATTGTATCCTTATTATTATATCATCGACTGTTATTGATTGTTAGTGAGTCGGGAGAGAAAATACTCGGTAGGTATTTGAACAAACCCAAATATTGTTATTGTGGATAGCTAAGTCATACACCGTACATATGAGTTAGCCGTACCCATTATTATGGATAGCTATCGTATGATGTGCCGTATTTGCCCAACCATTTACGTATCAAAAGGTATTTCACACACACACAGTTGTTTCCATTGTTGATGATCTTAGTTCAGTTCTTTATCTTCATGCTTCTTTTCCTTTAACTTACTCGTCATTGCTTTCCATGTATATTTCATATCTTGCTAGTTCTTTATATGCTCTTTATCATTGCTGTCTCTCATTATTTCTAGCTTATTTTGTGCTAACAACATTAAATGCAATATGGTTGTACTTTGCTTCTTTTTTGACTAAATCGTTGATATAGGTGAGGATGACGAGTATCTCTACACTTCTTATTATTAACCACCGGATGGTAGTGCTGACGATGTTGGTACTGAGACTCGGACGCCATGATCGATCTCTGGAGGGATCTACGTTTACCTTTTATTATGCTTTCGTTTACTTTCTTAGTTGGACCGAATTTGTTCCCGGATGGAACATATTATTATTCTGGATTTAGTCTCTTTATTATTGGATTTAGATATTATTATTTCATTATCTATCATACTCTATTTTCTTGGTTTGTGTTATTACTGAGTATGATTTGTATCTGTGATCTCTTGTATTTGTGGAGGATGTTATCATGTACTAGACAACGTTCTATCGCCGTTACTGTGGCGTTGGCTGGGCTTGGACACGAACTCGTACTCGGTTATCAGAGAGCAGGTCATGACATAAATAGTTAGTAATTTCATAAGTTATGGATGAAAGAATTGAGAATGAAAAATCCCTTTTGAGTTTATATGGTACGATGCCAAAATCTTAAATTGGATCTCTCTATCAACGTTGCTTGTCCGCTTTCGACATTGACGTCTTCAATGTAGCTTCTTCTCTTTCGACGTTGACATTTTCTAGGTTGTTTCTCCGCTTTCGACGTTAACGTCTTCAACGATATTCATACTACAAGAAAATAGCATTTCTTGACAGTGTATTTCTCGTCGATCATTAAAAATCGACAATAAAAGGGGTTATCTTGACGTTTTTGGACTTACGTCAAGAAAGGATAAGTTTTATGTCATTTTTAGAAATTTTATAGCATATATCTTGACAGTTTTGAAGGATCCGTCAAGAAAGAACAACTTTTATATTGACAGTTTTGTTATAACCGTCAACTATTGTATATGCGGAAAATTTGTCGCAATTTTTCATCTGCCATTATGGTAATTTTTTTAAAGTTCTTATAATTGCCGGTTTTTTGTCAATTTATTTTGAGGAACCAGAACCAAAAGTTTTGCTCTCTATTTCGAAACCCCTTTCCCTCTCTCAAAAAATGCTCTAAAGAAATCCTTTTCATAAAACCATCTCCTCTTCGAAGTCCCTCCCCCGCTCAGACGTTCCCTCTCCCTCTCCCTCAGACTTCGGGGTTAACTATGCGACAACTTCGTTCTTCACCATGCGATGTAGCATCTTTAGTTTTTTCTTTATGCAATTCAATTTTCAGTACCAAAATTTATCGTTTTAGCGACGGCCACATCCGTCGCTAAACCGACGGTAATCACTATTAGCGACCGATAACCGACGGATTTTGGCCAAAAAAATCCGTCGGCAATCAGCTCGTCGCTAATAACGGTCCGTCGCTAAGTTGTCGTCACATGACGGAATTGCGACGAATTTTCGACATCACAATACGAAGCATTAGCGACGCATTTCCAACAGACTGTCGTCCATTTCAACTATTAAGTACTGAACTGTGTAGACAATAGCGACGTAACATTCCGTCGGTAACCGTCGTAACAGCGTATCAGATTGTATCTTTCCGTCGCTAATCCGTCGGTATACGTGTAACTAACGACGGATTGGAGACGGCGTTCTGACGGACTATCCGTCGATCAGGTTCTGGAAATGCTTGGCATTTCCAGCACCATGGCGACGGAAGAGTAGTCGCTACCGTAGATTAATGCAATTAATGGAGCTGGAAATATCCGTCGCTAACCGGTAACTAGTCCGTCGCTAACTGAGATTGTCACATACACATATGTATATCACAGCTAGATGTATAGATATATACATCTATACAGAAGCACACAACTGATAGAACTCGCACTGTCCTTGAGACAGTGAACATATACACCATGAATCCAAACCCCATATATATTCATATTTACTAATCCAAACACCACCAAACTAATGGAACACCCAATATGGATAACACATTATTTAGCCAATATATAATCTCAGATGAATTTGAGAAGCAAAGCCACCCGCCGCCCCCGACCAAAGCCCGCCGCCCCAAGCCCGCCGTCCAGTAGTTCGGTTGCATATATATATGAAGAGTGCTTATGGGTGTGCGTCGGTTGCAAATAGCCCCGACGCACCCGCCCCAAGCTAGCCGCCCAGCCCCCGACGCCACCGCCCCAAGCCCACCGCCCAGCCCCCGACCCAAGCCAGCCGCCCAGCCCCGGACGCCCCCGCCCCAAGCCAACTGCCCAGCCCCCGACGCCGCCGCCCCAAGCCCACCGCCCAGCCCCCGACCCAAGCCAGCCGCCCAGCCCCCGATGCCCCAACCCCAAGCCCGTCTCCCAGACCCCGACGCCCCCGCCCCTAGCCCACCGCCCAGACCCCGACCCAAGCAAGCCGCCCAGCCCCCGACGCCCCAACCCCAAGCCCGTCTCCCAGACCCCGATGCCCCCTCCCCAAGCCCACCGCCCAGACCCCGACCCAAGCCAGCCGTCCAGTCCCCGACGCCCCAACCCCAAGCCCGCCTCCCAGACCCCGACGCCCCCGCCCAGCCCCCGACGCCCCAACCCCAAGCCCGCCACCCAGCCCCCGACGCCCCCCGCCCCAAGCCTACCGCCCAGCCCCCGCCCCAAGCCAACCGCCAAGCCCCGGACGGCCCAGCCCCAAGCGCGCCGCCCAGCCCCTATACGACACCGCGAGAGAGAGAGAGAGAGATCGAGAGAGAGAGAGAGAGGGAGTTACCTTCGGGAGAGAGAGAGAGATCGAGAGAGAGAGAGGGGGTTACCTTCGGGAGAGAGAGAGGAGAGGACGCCGACGCTGACGACGACACCGACGCCGATCACCGAAGCCGACACCGGCGAGAGAGAGAGAGAGAGAGAGAGAGAGAGAGAGGAGAGAGAGTAAATTTGGAGGGGAATGCAAAAAGTTCCCCCTGCCGTTTCATTTAAAGTCTGGTACGTTTATATAGCGACGGACTCGCGACTGGTAAAAAACTGTCGCCCAGCAGTCGCCTTTTTTGATAAGTGCCGACTGAATATCCATCGCTAAGTCGTCGAAAGTATGTCCCGCCAATTTTCTACACAATTCCCGCCAAATAATCGACTGTGTAGCGACGACAGAAAATCCGTCGCTATAACACCGACAGTCTAGCGACGGATGTGCGACCTTTCCTCCCCCTAAAATTAAAATAAAAATAGCAAAGGCGTGTAGTCGGTAATCCGTCGTTGAGCGGCCACGAAACCGTCGCTAATACCGACGGAAAATTTTCGTCACTAAAAAACCGTCGCTAAATGAGTGTATTTTGGTAGTGTTTATGCTTTGGATTTTCTTGTGCCAACTTCATTCGTTCTTCACCTTAGGGGTTTTTCTGGGACAACTTCATTTGTCAACTTAGGGTTTTTCTTTGTGTATTGCAACTAAGGGTTCAACTTAGGGTTTTTGCAGTGTACTCATAGATTCCTCGTGAAATTCAACTTCGGGTTCAACTGAGGGTTTAATAAACAAAACTTATTTTCTCATAGCTTTTTCATCAAATTCAATCGATGAATCTGCGTTATTACACTTTGGAGGATAAAACTGATGGCTACATATGTGTTTTCTCATTGGCATTCATTTTGATTAAGTGGTCATTTTCAAATAATTTTGAACTTATTTTTGGTTGGGGTATTTTTTTAAATTCAAAATTTGTAAGCTTTATTGTTTAATTTTGATTCAATGAGAATGCCTTTCATGTTTTACTCAGTGGTAATTTTGGTGATTTTTAAAGTGGCTGACATGTCAGGACATGGTTATGACTAATTTTTTTTATTATCGTTTATGCATTAGGCCATTAGGCCATTTTATTCAAATTTCCACGTTTACGTTAAATTAAATTTGTTGATTGAATTTTTTTGAATCGTGAATAAAGCGTTGTGAAGGTGTATTTCATGTGTCAAAGATGAAATAAATTGCATTTGTTGACAACTTATAGGCTTTTGGGTATGGTCAGAGATAGGCTTCAGATTAATAAGGTAGCTAAATTTAGGTTTATTTTGGGTGATTTTCCTCGTAAATTTTGGGAAATTTAGTTTCTAATTTCTATGTCGCAACTGTATTTAATTTGGAGTTTGTTTCTAGCTCAAGTTTGCAAATGAAATTGTTTATATACTACTATCCTTAGCATGACCTTCTTCTTGCTCAAAAAAATGTTGTCCTCTAAGTATTGTTGTTGGGTGTTTAAATGTAAGATTTTGCTTACAATCTTACTTGTTTGGATAATATTTTACTAATCTTATATATATTGTGTTGTTAATTTGTTAATTTGTTAGTAGTGTTGTTGTCGAGGTTCTACCTAGTTTGGTTCTAGCACTATTATCTTGCTAGTGATGCAGTTTATACATTATAGAGTTGGTTTTTGGCACTGTGCTATCATATGCTAGCTACTTTTGTGTTGTTTTAAGTTTTTTAGCGATACTTTCAACGAGTTTTAGAGTTCTATGTTATATAAATTTACAATTTTTGCAAGATCACATGATTGTTTTGTCATCTAAATTGCATAGTATAGAACCAGAAAGTATATATTCCCAGTTTCTAACCTTCAATTGGAAGGCCCTACATTGGAACTAACAACACTAAGGATAAAATTGATGGATCAGAGTGTATATATTTAGAGATCTGAAGTGCTTCGTGATGGAACTAGGGATTCCCAGGACCCTTCCTTTGGTGTGCGTATTGATCGATAGAAAGTTAAACATATCTAATACGTGTTCTAAACCTTCATAGGCGGAAACTAGGGTTCACGAATTATACCTGCGACGGAAAGGAGACAAGTAATTCCTGGCAACCTCGAGCGGACGACCCTAAGATCTTCTTCACGTATTCCTTCATCGAGTTGGACGTCGTGTGGGCGACGATCTCCCAACCTTTTTTTCTCCTTGGCAGCCCTCTCTTTCTCTCCTTACGTGAATCACGAATTTAGAGAAAGTTTCAGATTTCTAATCGGTAATCTGGCGGCCAGAGAATAGAGGATATATATAGGCTACGACATGGACCATGAGGAGAAATTAGGGTTAGGCCTCTTAACGGATCTGGATATCCCGTGCTCAGCCCGAACACACAATCCAGGCCCATTAACAATAGCTCGGTCCACTAATGAGCTATTGTTGTACTACCTTCCTAATCCCAAATTATGTTTGTGGGCTCATTTTATTATATGCTCGTTTGAATCCCCATGTTAAGATATCGTATGTCCGTCGATCAAATTAAGTTACTGACAACTATATTGATTTGACATCTTTTATCCTTAAGTAGTACCGCTCAACTTTATTTGTCATGTCAGATATAATCCACCTGCAGGATTTACATGATAATCCTTATGAGCTCCTTAAGGGGACATCATCAACCCGATGTATCGTGTAACACCTACTATTCTAAATGAGGGTAATTTTGAACTTTTATAATTTTGATTAATCGATAATAAGATTTAACTCATGTTGTGATTTTTGGTAATTTTTTTAATCAATTTAAAACTATTTAAAATGTTGAATTATAATTTTGATGGTTAACTAGTTAATCCCTAGTTTTGCTAAGCTTAGAGACTAACCATGGGGACCTAACCATGTGATTAGAATGACTATTTACAACTTTTTAGGCTAAGGGTATTTTGGTCATTTGGTGACTTTTGAATTATTTAGGATTTTGATTCATTGGTGAATTTTAGATTATTTTAATAATATTTAAATTGATGTATTATGATTTTGGTCATTTTTCATATTTTAATATTTTGGAAATTTTTTATATTTTTAATATTATTTTATTGGATTTGTTTCGTCGGGTTTGAGTTTCGTCTCGTTCCGACTTGTATTGTGACCCGAGTAGCTTGAACTCTAGATGGGACACAATATTAAGTTAAGCGTGGCTCACAAGACCCAACATTAAGTTAGTTAATTAAACTAATTTTTATCATGTTAGAATGGTTAAGTTAGAGACTCAAAACTAGATCATTAGACTTAACCATATGAGACTAGAGAGGGAAAATTAGGACATTTTCCATTAGCCCTAATGGACTCTTTATGGCAGCCACCTTTAGGAGAGAATGATTCATTTCATTCATTACAATCTTGCCTCTTTTATTTTCCTTTTGTTCTTTTCCAATTTTAGATAGCCTTCCCATTTATTTGATCTCCAAATCAAATCATTCCTTTACCAAACCTTCCTTCAATCATTCCCATTCTCCAAGGGTAGGGTGCTACCAAGGGTTGGAAGATGAGTGCAAGGAGGAGTGTCCACTTTGAGGGATCTTCGTATAGGAGCCGTGTCCTTAAGGATTTCATTGGAATTCCACTCCCAATAGGTAAAACCCATCCTCTAAATCGATTTCCTTTGCATATAAATTAGTTTTGAATTCGTAGGATCCGTCCTCATACAAGTGTCCCATTTAGATTCAAATTTGAGACCATTTGGAGCTCTCTTGAGGATTTTAGATATGTGTCTTGTGTCCTACTTGATAGATCCCAAATTATGACACCCCATGTGTATGTATGTATGATAATAGTTTAAATAGATATTTAAATTTAGTTTTATAATGGTTAGAGAGTGGATTGATCTTTGTTATGATAGTTAGAATGAGTTTCATTTGGATATCTATGTTTGTATGCAAGTATCTTGGCCTATATGTGTTCTTTTGTCAAATCCGTCATAATTTTCATCCACGTTTTTATTAACCAAAGTAACTTAAAAATGTCATAACTTTTAGCTTAGAACTCTTATTTATCTCCCATTTTTTTTAAAAGAACCGTATCGAAGTTAGATTTCCAAATATATATTTTAATAAGCTAAATTCTTTCTGTAACTTTCTGTAGAATTATTTGAGTATCAGCTGTACGAAAGACGAACGTGTTTCGATATTTTTGCGATTTCGGGAGCTTCCGGACACGAAAATGCGATCCGTTTAAAGTTTCGAAAAGCTAACACAAAGGGCTACGACATACTTTAATCCTAGAATTTAGTAAATGTTCAATTGGTACAGTATTGGTTTTAAGTAGAAGGGTGACTATACGATATATGTATTTTGTGTAACCTATGAGCCTATGTAGTATGGATATTAAATAAATATAGAGTATGTAATGCATGATATGTTAGATGAATGAAATGATATATATATATATATATATATATATATATATATATATATATATATATATGATATATATTCTCTTTACATTAATGTATATATATGGTTGAATGCAAGCATGTAGAAATGCAATTAATATATTGCTTATAAGCAATGCATGCATGAAAGAATGATATACAATATATGCATGAAAGTATATAATGAATGCTAGATATGAATGCAAGATATATATGTAATGATAGATATGAATGCATAATGTATAAATATTGTAATGCAATATATAATGATAACATGTATGGTAATGTAGAGTATATGATGCAAGCATGAATGAATGGAGGAAATACATGTATATAGGTAATATAGAATGTAATATATGAATGCAAGCATGCAAGATAATGTAATATATGAAAGGAATGAATGATAATATATAACATGATATGTAAGATAATGCAAGGTATGAAATATGTGATGTGTGCATGTTTGTATGTCTCTATGTTAATGAATGAAATGATATGAATATACAATGTATGCATATGTATAAAACATGTAGGTAATGCATAGATGCATGAATAAAATGAATGTTTGCAATATGTTAATATAAATACAAGTATCTAATATGCATGAATGTAAGTATAATATAATACAAGTATACATGTATGTATCATGTAAATGTAATATACATGATATGTATGTATGAATGTATACAAGGTAAGTATGTATGTACGTATGTATTTCTATAAACTGAGTTAACCTATAACCTTTTACACACATACATTCATACGCCCTATGACATCATGTATCCCATGTCACATACACCTACCTATTACTAAATTTTAGAACATTAACACATATCCTTTCACACACATGCCAAACACACACATACTCACTTACTCTTTTACCTCTCTTTCTCTCTCTATATATATGTATGTGCCTATATATATATAGCTTTCCTATATATATCTATGTATATGAATATGTGAATAGTAATGCATATATATATATATATATATATATATATATATATATATATATATATATATATATATATATATATATATATATATATATATATATGGGATGTACATATAGGTAGCCTATATGTTATGAGTGTACTACAATATATTATATATATATTGTTGTGTATATGTGTTTGTGGTTTGGCTTAGACATGATATAGCCTATAGCCTAGGGTTCTTACCTATGGTGTGTCTGTTTGCCTAGTAAGTGTTAAGTTAGACTTATTTAGTCTTGATTAGGCCTAGAATAGACTAGTTAGACTAGTATAGACTGTTTGGTTTAGGTTTGACCTAGTTGACCTAGTTTGACTAGTCTAGTTGACTAGAGTTGACCAAAGATTGACTTTAGCCGAGATTGACCCCAAACTTTATGTAGATGCATTGCAGCAGTCTATTTCCTTATTTTAGACTTGTTGTGACTTGTACTATTCTGTAGGAGACAGACACCACTCCTCGGACAGTATATTCTCTTCAGACATTCAGGATACCAGGCGAGTACATTCTCTGATCATTTCATATCCTGCTTAGAATTATTTTTCTGTATTAAATTACTTTACTTGATACTGTCACGTTGGTCACAAGGATTAGTACTATATGGATCCCTTCTTGAGATGTTATCCCTTCAGGGAGCATCGGGGTACTCTATGTTCTGTGCGTTTCACTTACATGGCGTATAACTATGCTTCTTTGGTTCTTTGATCACTTATGACATATACTCATATGATCACAGAGTCTTCTTTGAATCCTTATCCTATTTATTGGGTTTCCCAGAATCCCTATTTATGGGACTACTATGTACCACCCTTTGGGGGCTTATAACCCTTTGGGGGCTTACCACCCTTTGGGGGCTTATCACCCTTTGGGGGCTTACCACCCTTTGGGGGCTTACCATCCTTCGGGGGCTTACCACCTTCGGGGGCTGTTACATGGAATCATGACATAACCTGGTTGGATCCTTGTGTATTAATTGGGGGTATGAGGGAGTATAAATAGCCATATGAACAATTCCAAAGTAGAATAGCCATGTACGCCTCTTTAGTATAGCCATGTACAAATTAAGCCGTTTATATGTCGACTTTGTACTCTAAATCACTAGTCACTGGTAGCTCTTTACTTATAGTAGATATTTCTATTACAGTTCTCTCTCTCTGTTTACATACTGCATTTTTTCAGTATTTATATCTTACTTTACTGCATGATTATATTTTCTAACCTGCTATGAACTATTGAGATATATTGTGCTCGCTCCTGTCCTGACTGGACCTGTTGATAAATTTTACAGATAGCTTGGAGGTTGCCTGCTAGCCTAGAGGAGACACAGTAGAGGTTGTATAGATAGCTATGGTTTTTCTTATAGCTTAAGTTGCCTTGAGTTGTATTTATAGATTACTGTATTTGAGCTTTGAGATGTATTTCTGTGTTTGTGTATCTTAGACACTTAGACTTCTATCTGCGGTATCTCTTTTGGATTTCATGTTTTATCTATCTTCCATTATGCTCTACCTTAAATGTGATTGAGTTTACATTCTGCTATGTCACTCCCATTCGGGGAGTATTAACTGCTTAACTTTATAATGTTAGATATTGTGACCTAGGACAGCGTACTACTGCCGACACTGCGGCGTAGGCTGGGCGTTGTTACGTACTCGTACCCTCACAGTGGGTGCGGGTCGTGACACGTTTTTAGTGGTGGTCCATGCAGGTCGAGATTATGTAGTGATATTCGAACTTGAGTATCACTACAGCCTGCAGTAGGATTAGGATATATTTTTGAAGGTACTCAATCATAGTTAGGCCTCCTTGAGAGATTTCTGGTACGACCCTTGAGAATCTTATTTTAACTTCGATTTGAAATCTACTTTTCCCCTGATTTGATTTACCTTTACTTCCTGTTATTGAACTTGATTTTGATGGATTATTGTTGAATTTTGAATCTTGATGTTAGTGGTTGAATTTGAGTCTGTATTTATATGATTTTTGACGAATTATTGTTGAATTTTGAATTTTGATGTTAGTGGTTGAATTTGAGTCTGTATTTTTATAATTTTTGATGGATTATTGTTGAATTTTAAATCTTGATGTTAGTTGTTAAATTTGAGTTTGTATTTATATGTATATGTACATTTTTTTGGAATTAAGGTATAACCTGATAACATACTTGATAAGGACAGTGAGAAAGGTAAAAGTCTACTTTATTATGGAATTTAGAATTTATTGCAGTCATATTTGCTAGCATGACAAGGACGTAGAGCCTGATATAGCTATACTTATGTTAGTTATGAAATCTAGATTTTCTTGCAGCCATACCGGATGGCGTGGTAAGAATTCTAGGTAACATGATTATAGGGTGTATGCCTTATTATGGACTCTATCGTTTATTGCAGCTATGCTTATTGGCGTGTCAGAATTCTGACAACATAATTTCAGGAAGACGCATATGATTATCAGATTGTACCTTAAATATTTTTGAACATGTTTTCTCTACTTTTGTTTCAGTCCTTCAAAAAAAGAGAGAATTGTTATTTGTTTGTTTTGTTTTGTTTCTCATTATTTAACTTAGGAGTAGCTTTAGCTATTTTTATAAACTTTGTGTAACTTCTTACTATGAATTTCTTCTTAATACAATGAATCGATGATTTTACTAGACCTTATCTTGGATTTGATAGTTTGGCTCTGGGTTTCAAAATAGTTTTTTCTTTTAAACGGATAAACAGAACAGATTTTATCGTTATTTCCTTCTTGCTACTATCCTTGTATTAAATAATAATAATAAAACTGTCTTGATTTCACCAATCATCTACTTGCAATCTTGGTAGGAATCTAAATGTTAGTCTTAACGTAGAATTAATTTTTATATTGGGACATGAGAATATATGAATATATATATATATATATATATATATATATATATATATATATATATATATATATATATATATATATCGCAGACACTTGCCTGATACGTATGCATGCTACATCTTGAATTCCAACCTATCTAAATACATATTAATATGTTGTTGATGTTTAAATTGTCAAAATCCCAATATTTCTGGTTCTCTGCTTTTTCCAGTTTAAATTCGTAATTCAAATATAAATTTCATGTTAGTAGTTTTGTTTATATCACTGCACATGTATGTTATATACAGGGTTTCAACTCTTAAGGGAATTGGTTGAGTTTTGTGTTTGAATTTGACAAATCTAAGACTGTGTGCATATTAACCATTAATACTGGATTCCAAATGTTTAGTTCAACTTGCTGTTTTATTTTTTTTTTAAATGTAATATTTAGAGCTGTGTATATTGTTGTATGTAGGGATATGATGTTAGGTTTATACTCTTACATGTTAGGTTGTGATAAACATTGGGTTAGTTGATGTTGAATTTTTCCAAATTCTAAAACTGAATACATGTTAACATTTCACATTGATTTCCAATGTTTAGTTCAATTTCAGATTTAATATGTAATATTGAACTGTATGCATAGCTAAATGTATGGATAGTATGTTAGGGTTTCTTCTCTATAATATTAGGATGTATTGGAAGGATTGAGTTAGTTGTGATGTTTCAAATCCCTAAAAATCTGAAACTGCATTATGTTAATATTACATTAGTTTAAATGTTAGCTTATTTTCAGATTTTGTATGTAAATGCTGAACTAAAACTGGGTTTAACCTTTCAATCTTAAAGCTATAACCCTGTACAAGGACACACACACCCTAACTTAGTATACACTTCCATGTAAACCTAACCCTTCCTCTCTATGTTATGTTCATATATCTATATAGATATATATATATATATATATATAGTTTATGCATACATGTTATAATGTATATAGATACATAACTAAATTTCTACCTCTCTATACATATAGATATATGTATATATATGGTTAGCCATGCATGTTATGAGTAAATGGGTTGTGCATTGTAGATTGTTTAACCAATATGCCATGAGTAGTGTAACTTGCACTACAAGAAATTGTATTTTTAGCGACATGTTTTAGTGACATAGGACCTATTATGTCCCCAAAAGCTATTTTTTTACCTGTTTTGGCGACATCCATTTTAGTATGTTGCGAAATCCACCCAAAATTGACTGGAGGGAAACCAAAAGTTAGACCCGCCAAAAATTCTCTACATATTGCGACATGCACATGTCGCAGAAAGATAACATATGTTCAGCGACAACATCTACCTATCGCGGAAAGGTAACAAATGTTCAGCGACACACATCAACTTGTCGCGGAAAGGTAAGTTCTCTACAGCGACATCTAACTATGTAGGGAAATATACTTATATAATTTTTTTACTTATAACCATAACCTAAAAACACTATCAAAGAAATAAAATCTCCCGTGGGCGCTCCCTGGTCTCTCCGCGTGCGCTCCCTGTGTTCTCTCTCCGCGGGCGCTCCCTCCTCTCCAAAATCGTTCCTTCTCTCTCCAAAATCGTTCCTTCTCTCTCCCTGGTTCTCTCTCCGCGGGTTTCCCTCTTGCGCGCACTCCCTCCTCCATCGAGATTTGGGATCCTTCCGGTGGTGAGCTTCTTCCCTAATATTTTTTCTAGGTTATTTTCTTAGAGTTGAGAATATGATTGGCATTTATTTTATACATATACCATAGTGAAATGATTGTCTGTACTTCAATTTTGTTAGGTTTGATTTTGTTAGGGTTTTTCTCTCTCAATCAATTTTGTTAGGGTTTGATTTGGATATAATGTTAGTTGATAGATTAGGGTTTCATTTTTAGATTTATGTATATCTGAATGGTTTGATTTTTGGTTTTATTTTCCTTTTTATTTTCTGTAAATTTATTTTTATCTTTATGAAGTATCCGTGTCCGTGTCGATACAAAGAGAGAAACCCATGCTCCATAATTACAAGTAAAATTCAGAATATTATACTCATCACAGCTTAGCTGAATGGAGGAAAAGGAACGATGGATGCATGCCAGAAAGAGGGATAAACGGCTTAATTAATTTCTTGTTATATGTATTGTCAATATAGATTGATAATTCAGCATCAGTATATAATTACAATAAAGAGGAGTAATTTGTATTTCATGTAATATTACTTTTGTTTAATTTAATTTATGCTAACTGTATGATGTGATCCGGTTGCAATAGTTGTCATACAGAAAAACAGGACAAGAACAGAAGATTGCATATTAGATTGATGCATTGGATAAACTACATAACTGGGAACATTATCCATAATTGCAAGACTTCTAAACTTACACGATACATGGTTGTTTTTATTGAAGCTATAACTCTTTATATCAGTGATATATATTATTTTTTTGCACTGCCTCCAGATCGTCTGCTTTCATTTGCAAGATCCAGTAGCTCTCTCCATAGGGCCTATTTGTCTCAACAACTGAAAAAATGAAGAAATTTGCTAAGACAAAATTGCCCATAAAACTGAAGGTAAAAAAGAAAAGAGAAAGGGACTGCTAGGCTTTCTAATTAACTGATATAATTAACTTGGTAAGGTTTTAATTTGATATAGAGTTAGGATGCAATTGCAGTAGGCCATACAGCCTTCACCACAACATACTGGGGAGGTTGTTTCAGCATCCTTAACTGACACTTTTTCTTTTTTTAGAGCAAAGCAATGAGTGTCTATATATATATATATATATAAATATATATATATATATATATATATATATATATATATATATATATGTATATATATATATATGTGTGTGTGTGTGTGTGTGTGTGTGTGTGTGTGGTTATGAACCTGAAAGGTAGAGGTATGTCAAAATCTTGATCGAATTAGAACTTCACAGGTGTCCTGTAAGGTATATGTGAATATTGCACAACTTGATGCCACCCATTATCAGACTCAAGATGAAGAAACTAATATAACTTCAACATATACATTTTGAATTTTGAAGGTCTTAGACACTATTGGTCCAGATATGCCAAACTGTGTCTCAGCCATTAATCCACCAATATCTTATATAACAGTTCTGGATAGATTCAACATGGATGCATATATGATACTGGTCATTAGCACAAGGTGTAGCGTCAATTAAGAAAGGGGGTAAAATGCTATTATGAGAGTGAACAATCTCTCTTTTCCAAATTCAAGGATCTATCTGGTCATAAGTTAATAACTGCTAATTGGATCTAACCCAAAAAATCAAAGTAGAGGACATGTAGAGAATAATTATATATTTTTCTTTTCTGATTTATGTTTTCTTGCAGATATGGACAAGAGTTGGATGACACTTAGAAAGAGAATAAGTCAACCCTATATTGATGGGGTGAGCTCTTTTGTTGAATTTGCAATGCAGAAAGTATGCAAGAATGGTAGGATTCGATGTCCATGTAATGAATGCATGAACCTCGAGTGGCATACCGAGGAAGTTGTGAAGAATCATTTAGTTCGACATGGAATGATGCTATCTTATAAGAATTGGGTGTACCATAGAGAACATGTTACCGAGTATCAAAATCAAGTATCAGATGATGAAGGTGATATTGAAATGTCAGAGAAAGAAGACGATCAAGACGAATTTGCTGAATTAGTACAAGACTATTGTATGGGGACTTATATGGGCCATGAATGGGAGGATGATACCACTCAGAGGGAGGAACTACATAACATTGATAAACTGTTGGAGGCTGCACAACGTGAGGTGTACCCAGGGTGTAAGAAGTATACTTTGTTGAAGTTTGTGATTACGTTGCTTCATGTGAAGGTAATGAACAAGTGGAGCAATAAATCGTTCGACATGCTTATGGGAATATTATTAGACCTTCTACCCGAAGGAAATTTGGTTCCAAAGTCCATTTATGAAGCTAAGAAGTTCTTACGTGACTTGGGCTTGGGGTACGAGGCAATTCATGCATGTCAACATGATTGTGCACTCTTTTGGAAGGAGAATGCGGCCTTAGAAAATTATCCAGTCTGCGGAGAGTCTAGATACAAGCTAAATGATGGTAATGGAAAAAAGATCTCCTACAAGATCTTGCGTTACTTTCTATTGACACCAAGGTTGCGTCGATTGTATATGTCGAGGAAGACAGCTACAGACATGAGATGGTATAGTGAGAAGCGCATGAATGATGGGGTACTAAGGCATCCAGCCGACAGTGCCGAGTGGAAGGAGTTTGATAGCAATTTTCCTAATTTTGCTCAGGAATCCCGAAATGTACGGCTAGGAATGGCAACCGATGGGTTTAACCCTTTCGGAAACATGAGTACATCTTACAGTTTGTGGTCGGTAATAGTTATGCCATATAACTTACCACCCTGGAAGTGCATGAAGGATCCATTTTTCATGATGTCTTTACTTATTCCTGGTCCACAAGCACCTGGGAGAGATATTGATGTTTACATGCGACCATTGATTGATGAGCTAAACAATTTATGGGAAAATGGTGTACTCACTTATGATGCATCTAGGGAACAGACTTTTCGAATGCATGCAGCTATAATGTGGACAATAAATGACTTTCCTGCTTATGGTAACTTGTCTGGGTGGAGTACAAAGGGTTATTTGGCTTGTCCCACATGCAATGAGAATGCATCATCTCAAGGTTTGAGAAATAAAATTGCTTACTTGGGGCATCGATGTTACCTATCTGAGAATCATGTTTGGCGAAGGAGTAAGGCCTTTAATGGTAAGGTTGAGCACCAAATAAAATCTTTGGAGATACCAATGGAAAAGATACTAAATCAGTTGGATTGCTTATCATATGTCGAGTTTGGGAAGAACCATAAGAACAAAAAGAGACCTCGTGACCAAGCAGAATTGAATTGGACAAAGAAAAGCATCCTATTTGAGCTCCCATATTGGAAGAAACGGAAGCTCCGACACAACCTTGATGTCATGCACATAGAGAAGAATATATGTGACAATTTGCTTGGAACGTTATTGAACATAGATGGGAAGAACAAAGATACAACAAAAGCTCGTTTTGATTTGGAGGACATGGGTATAAGGAAAGAATTGCACGTACAAAGGTCTCTCGATGGATCCTTGATCAAGCCCCCAGCGATTTACACATTGACGCCAAAGGAGCGAGAGGGTTTTATTGAATTTTTAAAGTCAATCAAATATCCTGATGGATATGCTGCAAACATATCAAGGTGTGTGACCACGAAAAATAGAAATTTTTCAACCTTAAAAAGCAATGATTGTCATATCCTTCTACAACGAATTCTCCCAATCGGGATGGGTGGCTACCTTAACAAGGATGTATGTATTATAATGTTCGAGTTGGGCAATTTCTTTGAGGAGTTGTGCTCTAAGACATTGGTGCAAAATGACTTAGTGAAGTTAGAAGAACGCATTATTCTAATACTTTGCAAGTTAGAGAAGATTTTTTCTCCAGCTTTTTTCGACATGATGGTGCATTTGGCTGTTCATTTGCCACGTGAAGCCATCCTTGCGGGGCCAGTGCAATATCGTTAGATGTACCCAATTGAAAGGTAATTTGTACCATCTTAATGCAACTTTTAAGTTGAACATGTTTTCATTATTTTAATTGGTGTTTGTATGAAGGTTTCTTGGAACTCTTAAGTTGTATGTAACCAATCGAGCTCGGCCAGAAGGTTCAATTGCTGAGGCTTATATAGTCAAAGAGAGCTTGACTTTTTGTTCAATGTACTTGAGCAATGTCGAAATATTATTTAATCGAGAAGAACGAAATGCTGATCGTAGTGAGCGCGGACATGGGTTAACGATATTCACACAAAATGTTCGTCCTTTTGGACGATTAACAAGGGCTCCTGATATCTCAGAGAAGGAATTCGAAATTGCTAAGTGGTTTGTGCTTTACAACACCGGCGAGATTGAGCCATACCTAGAGTATGTTATTCAACATCCTTACATGCATTCATTTCTTAAAGCCTTTTGATTATTGATTTGTTGGTACTTATGAGTTTAATTTCTTCAAGTAGGGAACACAAGAAGCTATTAGAAAATCCAAGTGAAGGTGATATAACTCAAATACAAGGACAAAAATTTCCAAAGTGGTTCAAAAAACATGTAAGATGTATAACATATATTTAAATACTATTTAACTAATATTATCTTAATATGCCTTTATATGTTTTGTATGTAGATGAATCAATTGCGAACACAAAAGTCACCAAAGGCAACTGATGAAATATGGGCATTGGCAAATGGTCCAAATGTGATGGTAACTCTTTATTCAGGTTGCATTTGCGATGGCGTCCGATTCCATACAAGGGACCGTGACAATCGTCGTAAGAGTCAGAATAGCGGTTTAGTCTCTGAAGGAGCTCATAAAGGAAAACCTATAGACTTTTATGGATATTTATGCAAAGTTTGGGAGCTGACATACATGTATGGCCATAAAGTTGTTTTGTTCCAGTGTGAATGGTTCAACATGAGCGAAAGTCGGACACTAAACAAAGATGCACATTGCCTTAGCATTGATGTCAGGCGCCGATGGTATTCTGACGATCCATTTGTCCTACCAAGTCAGGTGCAACAAGTCTTCTATGTCAATGATACACGATTAGGGGCAAATTGGCAAGTCATGCAACGGATTCGACATCGGGGTACATGGGATGTACCAGAGTTGGATGATGATGAGCCTGACTCAATAGAAGTTTCAGAGCCTACTGATGCATTCCAGAAAGACAAAAGCACTGGAATTATTCCACATATCAGTGAAGATACTAATGTTCAATATAATAGGGATGGCGTTGATCCTGAGATTATTCCAAGTGATATGGCTTTGCATCTCGACAATAATGAGGATGAAACAATGGCCCATATTAGAGAGGATGATGAGGATGACAGACACATACTTTATGATTCTGATATTGACCCTGATATTGAATTTGATATCTAGTTGTTTATTTTGGAACAATGGAGATATAATCATGGTATCATTAACAGTTTTAATAGCTAATATTATCTATCTTTTGGAACAATACTTCATTTTACATCCTGATTAGATTATCTATTGTTACTTTTGATGTTCAAAGAATGATTTATGTCTTTTGGAACAATGCTTTGTGGATAGAGTGATTGAGATGAATATCAATATTGTTTTGCCTTCACATAAATGTGTTTGCCTTCACATAAAGATTGAGATGAATATCAATCTTTTGGAACAATGCTTTTGACACATTTACACACTCCAAACACATGAGACAAATTTTTATAAGCTTATGCTCAATTAGCACAAATTTATCAATTCACTGTATGGGTATCCTTGGAGGTTTACCCAACACAGGATATCAACAATTTTGGTTGATACATGAACACGGAATCAACTATAAAGAAAATTTATCAATTCACTATAAAGAAAATTTCCCTCCATTTCTGCAGCTTCCTGATACTTAGCCGTTAGATTGTTAGAATAGTTGCTTTCATTTCATATCAATAATACATATGTTTAACTAAGCAATAACTTATCAAATTTTCTGAACCTAAATTAGGTTTTATGATGCTTATATTTTCATCCGTATATTCGGCTGTACTTTGTCTACCTAAATAAGTAAGAGCTTATATTCTTCAGCAAAACAAACCTAATTGTACGGTCGCGGTATATCCAAGCATCATATCATGAACTTGGTTAAGTCGAGCACCATTCAACACATGTCCTGCTTTTCTTGTTTCACTGCATATATTGCATATCCTGCATACATTTAGTTATAGACATCCTGCCATCCCTCTTGCAAAATACTACATGCCCTGCATCATAGGTTCATTTCCATGTTGAAGACTCTCATTGGACTGGCCTGCATTCCTCATATAGGGAATGGCAAGGCATCCCATCTTGTTCACTACATTCTTGCATGTAATTCCCTGCATGCCCCAACTGTTTAGACCCCATGGGTTTTAGCCATCTTCCTTGATAACCTGCTCATAGGGCAGAACCTGTATTGATGTCCTGCAAGGATTATTCACTATATATAGTTTAGTCATACATTGTTCACTGCCCCTTAAACATCATTATGATATTGCATTACCTTTCCTGACCTAGCCTTGAGTATATGTCAATTTACCTGCAAATCATTAAATTGATGTCGTGAATGACCCTTTGTTTTATATCATGCCCATCTGGTTATTACATTCACTACATATGTTAGATGTCTGCATCTCTTTTGTTACTTGCATTCACTTTGTGATTTCAACCCCTTTATTACCTGCAAATTTGAATTACCTATCCACATGAAGTCAATCACTGCATTTGGCATCATCTGTCTATTTGATTTAGTTATATGGACTTTCACTCACTGCATCATTAGCTCACTGCATGACCTCAGTGACCTGCATCACTGAACCACCATACAATGACCAGTCAGCTGTTCTGTGAATAGACCTAACTTATTTCTGTACACTCTGATACCACATGTATCATAGTATGTAAGAGACCACTGCATTTCCTGTGTGGTCATAATCCCAGTGTCCTGTATATTAGGTGATTGCCCTGCCTATCCTCAGGTTCATTTCATTTAGGATTTAGTCTGTCCATTGAATGTATATTGAGCCCATTTCCTATCTTGTTTAGATTCACTGGAATGATGTCTGTTCTCCTGCATTTGATGAATGCTCAGTCCATAGCCTTGTTCAGACATCAGCCCTCACTACACCAAAATAGCCATTTTGGAACGGAGGAATTATGTTCCAAATAATGTTAGTTGGAACAGATAGAACCTTGACAAGATTTCAACAATAACATTGGTAATGTATTTTAAAACCTGTAAGAACTTCTGTGAATCTTGTAGAGGTCCTAGTTTGTACTTCCTTTGTACATGGCCGATAGGGCTGCTAGCACAGCTCTACGCGACCCTGTCGATTCTTAGGCTAGATAGAGTTCTTGGATGAAGAGAAGCCAACAACAAGGCGGTCAAGCCTAAAAGCCAAGACTCAACCTGCTCCCTATCTTTGCATATCTATACACCTTAACTAAAATTGCTTAATGGATCGAAACCTGTCTCACATTCATGTATATGTGCACAACACATAGGTATCCTGCACCCCTATATGTGACTAAACTAAAGATAGTGAGGCATCTTATATGTGCACAACACATAGGTATCCTGCACCCCTTCCTAGAAGTTTTCCTATGTGGGACTAAACTAAAGATAGTGAGGCATCTTCTACACTCCTCTGCAAGGAGTGAACTTGTCAAGAATGCCTGAGTCAAATCCATAGTGAATATATTTGCCAACTAACAACTAACAAGTATCTGGATTAGTGGTGAAGCAGAACCTACCTCGCGGAGCTTGACCTTGTCTTGGAAAAATTGACAATCCTCAATATGCTTGGTGCACTAATGGAAGACTGAATTCTTATCAAATATGAAATGCAACCTTATTGTCGCAATAGAGAGAATCTGGAGAGGGAAGTGACACACCAAGAAAGTAGAGAAAGGATTTTGGGCTACGTAACCTAAATTTCATAGGTGCGTTATTTGTCCAAGTTATTGGTTTCTCTTGATTTCGGGGAGGCTTGTGTTTGCTGTTAGAGGCCGCACATAAGATGCTTTCACCACTATGGTATCATATATTTTAGACAGAAGTGGTTAGTGGATGCCTCATTATGTTTATATACATTTATACAGATTTTTATGTGCTTAAATTGATAATATGATACAATATAATTATCTTCTTCAATGTCATGTTAACTGATCATTCTGCACTGATCCAAGGCTGTCTGCTACCTAACTGAATTAAGCAGCCTCTTAATTTTGATGATGAGACCACCTGCCAGTTCTACGTAAGTGCTTTTTAACACTCTCTGTTTATTCTACCTAAAAACAGATACCTAAATTCTTTAATCGTCTGGATCATCCCAATCAAAACATGTAAAATTTTCTGCTCATGTTTGAATTAATTTTAAGCTAATGCTTAAACAATTAGATCATTATTTTTGGATCTAAGTTTAGTTGATAACCTTCAGTTGGCACTAAGAGCCAATAAACTTTCAGTTCTTGAATTCCCTTATGATAGCTTGTCTTCATCTCCTTGCAGCTACTGGAGCTCTCGTTTGGCAACTGAAAGATAGTCCTGTTTGTTGCTTTTCGAATTCTGATCTGTAAGTTTCTTCTATTATCTTGTTTGAATTAATGATATTAATTTCTGCTAAGGCATATTGTTTAATGAGTGAAGCTCAATCAGACGTAGGGTAGCAAACAATTTTCCCACTCTTCATGCATGTGTTCATGGAAGTCCTATTATGAAGGACCTATGTAATCTTCTCAAACACGAGTTTCTTCCCCTAGATTTTGCTTCAAAAGTTCAACCTTTGCTTGCCAAGAAACCAAGCTTGGGGGTAAACTCTTCTCTGCCTCAACTGTTCCAGAAGTGCAACTATCTATGCTCTTGCATTGGAAAAGCTTACCACTTTTAGAGTACGACAATAGGTCTTCCAAGTCTATCAATCAATGAAAATTGAGAGGCTGTCCAAGGTGATCCCATTTTTTGACTTATTACTTGAGAGGCCTGTCCTGTATGTTAGTATCAGACCTTGAACCCCCTTTCTTTCACTAGATGATGACTTGTCCTTGGTTCAGTCAGTTAGAGAACATCCTGCACCTCACACTAAATTGTCCTACATTCTCATTTAACCCACTACACTTGATAAGCACTGACCATGCTATAACATCATGTCCTGCCAAGATATTTCAGTCCCAACTTAATCATCTTCCCATCCTTCATTATTCAAACACCCCCAACCTTTCACTGCTTGCCTTACTTGGTATCATTTACTGATACTAAGGAGTATCAGTACAGGTCTAAAATTAAGTTTAGACACTTGATTTCATTAGATGTCCACTGCATAATGTCCATATCCTAGTATCTAATACATGCTACCCTGCTTCCTTGGTTGTACTGTTCTGTCTTTGAGTTTCCAATTTTTTTGTTCACTACATTCATCAAATACCCTGTCCTATTGCATCTGTCCCTCTATTATGACTGATCAGTCTTAGCATTATATTGTAATGTTTAGGACCATATAGGGCTATTGCAATAGTTAGAAAGGGAAAAGTTACTTAAGTTCAGTCCCTGTGTATTGAAGCAGTCCTATTTCATTAGTGTTTCATTCTCTGAAGCTTGTATGGTATCAAATAGAGATGTATTCATGTTCAGTCTTAGTTAATTCATCAATTTCCTTAGACTTAAGATCTGTCCACTCCTTCTTTATAGAGTATCAGTTGGGTTGTCGAGAGAGTTGGGATTTGGATGTATCTAATGGTTATACCATTGTTATGACAGCCTTTTGCATTTAAAACTCTGTCCACCCTAACATTGGTCTAGTTGAGGATACTGCCCTACAGAACATTCTTGATTATATATCCGAAATATTGCATATCCAAAAAGGCTCACATATTTGGAGTGTCGGTGGTTTCTAGCATCTTACTGCCCAAACTCTGAAAAGAAATGAGTTTGTTTTCATAGTAAAACACCTTGTTTATTTCATTTGATAGTATGTGCTTGTTATCAGAAGGTTCAAGTATACTAGAAAGTATCACATATATTGCATTCACATACCTGTCAAACAAGGCTAAGCAGTTTGATAATCTATGTATTACAGCACTTGCCAGCCGGCCAGCTGCCACCAGATGCTATGAAACAACTGGAAAGCTGGTTAGCTTCTCAGCCTTATTTGTATTTAGTGTTCGATTTGCACAAGAGAGCCAGTAGTGGTTTAAATTGAGTACCACAAGCAGTTTTATTATATTTATTCCTTGGACATTACTGAATGCTAGAATTAACAATTGCTCCAAGCAAAGATCATTAGTTTGATCTTTGAAGCTATAGTTGCAAAGGTTACAGGCTTCTCTTGATAGTAACTTAATTTTCTAGCAAATCTTGTTCATGTCAAGCTAATTTCCTTCTGTACTATTTGTCTCATTAGTGTACCATAAGCTAATTTCCTTCTAGCTAACAAGAAATATTATGCTCACTGCAGGTTTTTTCTTTCAGCGTACTCACTGGGAACTTCAACATTTTGCTCTCTGCAGCGTATCACGAGATCTATCATTATTTTGGATAATGTATGCAATGAAAAGATAAACTATTGTTGGCTAATTTTTTGGGATACATTGAATTCATGTATTTTTGTTTACATTATACTGTTCTAGCTGGAATACAGTACATTTGTGGAATATAATACGTTTCTCTTTGAATGTGTTATTTGAAGTTATTTTTTCTTCTATTATTGGATATCGTGTTGTGTTGGTAACTTGTTGCTTTTTAATTTCAAGTTCTTTGAATACAAATTCAATGTTCAAAAGTTATTGTCAAAGTAAGGTTTTATATCTATGTTAAAAATATATGTAGGAAAAAATATTATTTCTTATGATAAATTAATGTAAAAATATAAATTAGCTTCTGCGACACCAAATTGTGTAGTAGGAAGTGTTATTATACTTGGCTACATTAGCTTCCGCGACATCAATTTGTGTAGTTGAAAGTGTTTTTATATTTGGATACAATAGCTTTTGCGACATGTGGTATGTTGCCAATGTATAACCTTTCTGCGACACAAATGACACATGTCGCCAAAAGTTCTTTTTATAAAAAAATTACTATATGTCGCCAAAAGTGAGAACTTTCTGCGACATGCAATGTTCGTGTCGCCAAATACTTTCCCAGATGGGGCTACGCCGACACATGTGCGACATAGTGAAATATGTCGCAGAAAAGATTTGGCGACACAAATCCATCTTTCTGCTACATATTGCTTATGTCGCAGAAGTTGCATTTTCTTGTAGTGTTGATAGCTATTGTTTTGAAACCCAAATCCTCCTGTACACTTTCATGTATATTTCACACACACACACACATACCTACTATCTAACCATATGAACATGTCCACATACACCCATACACACACTAACCACATAACCTTTACATAATGCTAGATTTTCCCCTTCTAACACTCTCTCTCTATATATATATTGTGATTGGATTTTAATGCTCGACATTTGTGCTTTAAATTTTGATTTTGATTATGCCTTAAAGCCTTGATGATTTGTTATTTCTGTATCTTTTTCAGTTTAACACCCCTGATTGCTTGTAAGTTTTGATACCCTATGATTGTTTTGGTCTAGTGTAACTAGTATACCTAGATGAGACTTTCACTACCCCCGTATGCCATGACCCTGTATGTCCTTTTAAATCGTATGATTTGTTTAAGTTCTGAGACTTTGATTGTGGAGGTTTGACCTAGAAGGAGTATGAACATTTTAATTTCGAGGACAAAATTTTTCTAAGGGGGGTAGGATTGTAACACCCACTTTTCTAAATGAGGGTAATTTTGAACTTTTATAATTTTGATTAATCGATAATAAGATTTAACTCATGTTGTGATTTTTGGTACTTTTTTTAATCAATTTAAAACTATTTAAAACGTTGAATTATGATTTTGATGGTTAACTAGTTAATCCCTAGTTTTGCTAAGCTTAGAGACTAACCATGGGGACCTAACCATGTGATTAGAATGACTATTTACAACTTTTTAGGCTAAGGATATTTTGGTCATTTTGTGACTTTTGAATTATTTAGGATTTTGATTAATTGGTGAAATTTAGATTATTTTAATAATATTTAAATTGATGTATTATGATTTTGGTCATTTTTTATATTTTAATATTTTGGAATTTTTTTATATTTTTAATATTGTTTTTACTGGATTTGTTTCGTCGGGTTTGAGTTTCGTCTCGTTCCGACTTGTATTGTGACCCGGGTAGCTTGAACTCTAGATGGGACCCAATATTAAGTTAAGCATGGCTCACAAGACCCAACATTAAGTTAGTTAATTAAACTAATTTTTATCATGTTAGAATGGTTAAGTTAGAGACTCAAAACTAGATCATTTTGACCCCAAACTTGAACCTAGTCTAGACTTAACCATATGAGACTAGAGAGGGGCAATTAGGACATTTTCTATTAGCCCTAATGGACTCTTTATGGCAGCCACCTTTAGGAGAGAATGATTCATTTTATTTATTACAATCTTGCCTCTTTTATTTTCCTTTTGTTCTTCCCCAATTTTAGAGAGCCTTTCCATTTATTTGATCTCCAAATCAAATTATTCCTTCACCAAACCTTTCCTCAATCATTCCCATTCTCCAAGGGAAGGGTGCTACCAAGGGTTGGAAGAGGAGTGCAAGGAGGAGTGTCCACTTTGAGGGATCTTCGTATCGGAGTCGTGTCCTAAAGGATTTCATTGGGATTCTACTCCCAATAGGTAAAACCCATCCTCTAAATCGATTTTCTTTGCATATAAATTAGTTTTGAATCCGTTGGATCCATCCTCATGCATGTGTCCCACTTAGATTCAAATTTGAGGCCATTTGGAGCTCTCTTGAGGATTTTAGATATGTGTCTTGTGTCCTACTTGATAGATCCCAAATTAGGACACCCCATGTGTATGTATGTATGATAATAGTTTAAATAGATATTTAAATTCAGTTTTATAATGGTTAGAGAGTGGATTGATCTTTGTTATGATGGTTAGAATGAGTTTCATTTGGATACCTATGTTTGTATGCAAGTATCTTGGCCTATATGTGTTCTTTTGTCAAAAATCCGTCATAATTTTCATCCACGTTTTTATTAACCAAAGTAACTTAGAAATATCATAACTTTTAGCTTAGAACTCCGATTTATCTCCCATTTTTTTTAAAAAGAACCGTATCAAAGTTAGCTTTCCAAATATATATAATAAGCCAAATTTTTTTTGTAACTTTCTGTAGAATTATTTGAGTGTTAGCTGTACGAAAGACGAACATATTTCGGTATTTTCGCGATTCCGGAAGCTTCCGGACACGAAAATGCAATCTGTTTAAAGTTTCGGAAAGCTAACACAAAGGGCTACGACATACTTTAATCCTAGAATTTAGTGAATGCTCAATTGGTACAGTATTGGTTTTAAGTAGAAGAGTGACTATATGATATATGCATTTTGTGTAACCTATGAGCCTATGTAGTATGGATATTAAATAAATATAGAGTATGTAATGCATGATATATTCGATAAATGAAATAAAATGATATATATATATATATATATATATATATATATATATATATATATATATATATATATATATATATGATATATATTCTCTTTAAAATATATATATATATATATATATGATATATATTCTCTTTACATTAATGTATATATATGGTTGAATGCAAGCATGTAGGAATGCAATTAATATAATGCATATAAGCAAGGCATGAATGGAAGAATGATATGCAATGTATGCATGAAAGTATATAATGAATGCTAGATATATATGTAATGATAGATATGAATGTATAATGTATAAATATTGTAATACAATATATAATGATAACATGTATGGTAATGTAGAGTATATGATGCAAGCATGAATGAATGGAGGAAATACATGTATATAGGTAATATAGAATGTAATATATGAATGCAAGCATGGAAGATAATGTAATATATGAAAGGAATGAATGATAATATATAACATTATATGTAAGGTAATGCAAGGTATGAAATATATGATGTGTGCATGTTTGTATGTCTCTATGTTAATGTATGAAATGATATGAATATACAATGTATGCATATGTATAAAACATGTAGGTAATGCATAGATGCATGAATGAAATGAATGTTTGCAATATGTTAATATAAATACAATTATCTAATATGCATGAATGTAAGTATAATATAATACAAGTATATATGTATATATCATGTAAATGTAATATACATGATATGTATGTATGAATGTATACAAGGTAAGTATGTATGTACGTATGTATTTCTATAAACTGAGTTAACCTATAACCTTTTACACGCATACATTCATATACCCTTTGACATCATGTATCCCATGTCACATACACCGACCTATCACTAAATTTTAGAACATTAACACATATCTTTTCACACACATGCCAAACACACACGTACTCACTTACTCTTTTACCTCTCTTTCTCTCTCTATATATATATGTATGTGCCTATATATATATAGCTTTCCTATATATATCTATGTACATGAATATGTGAATAGTGATGCATATATATATATATATATATATATATATATATATATATATATATATATATATATATATATATTTTTTTTTTATTTTTTTTTATATATATATATATATGGGATGTACATATAGGTAGCCTATATGTTATGAGTGTACTACAATATATTAGATATATATATTGTTATGTGTATATGTGTTTGTGGTTTGGCTTAGACATGATATAGCCTATAGCCTAGGGTTCTTAGCCTATGGTGTGTCTGTTTGCCTAGTGAGAGTTTAGTTAGACTTGTTTAGTCTTGATTAGGCCTAGAATAGACTAGTTAGACTAGTATAGACTGTTTGGTTTAGGTTTGACCTAGTTGACCAAGTTTGACTAGTCTAGTTGACTAGAGTTGACCAAAGGTTGACTTTAGCCGAGATTGACCCCAAACTTCATGTAGATGCATTGTAGCAATCTATTTCCTTATTTTTGACTTGTTGTGACTTGTACTGTTCTATAGGAGACAGACACCACTCCTCGGACAGTATATTCTCTTCAGACATTCAGAATACCAGGCGAGTACATTCTCTGATCATTTCATATCCTGCTTAGAATTATTTTCCTGCATTAAATTATTTTACTTGATACTGTCATGTTGGTCACACGGATTAGAACTATATGGATCCCTTCTTGAGATGTTATCCCTTCAGGGAGCATCGGGGTACTCTATGTTCTATGCGTTTCACTTACATGGCGTATCACTATGCTTCTTTGCTTCTTTGATCACTTGTGACATATACTCATATGATCACAGAGTCTTCTTTGAATCCTTATCCCATTTATTGGGTTTTCTAGAATCCCCATTTATGGGACTGCTATGTACTACCCTTTGGGAGCTTATCACCCTTTGGGGGCTTACCACCCTTTGGGGGCTTACCACCCTTCGGGGGCTGTTACATAGAATCATAACATAACCTGGTTGGATCCTTGTGTATTAATTGGGGGTACGGGGGAGTATAAATAGCCATGTGAACAATTCTAAAGTAGAATAGCCATGTACGCCTCTTTAGTATAGCCATGTACAAATCAAGCCGTTCACATGTCGACTTTGTACTCTAAATCACTAGTCACTGGTAGCTCTTTACTTATAGTAGATATTTCTATTACAGTTCTTTCTCTCTGTTTACATACTATATTTCTGTAGTATCTATATCTTACTTTACTGCATGATTATATTTTCTAACCTGCTATGAACTGTTGAGATGTATTGTGCTCGCTCCTGTCCTGACTCGACCTGTTGTTAAATTTTACAGATAGTCTGGAGGTTGTCTGCTAGCCTAGAGGAGACACAGTAGGGATTGTATAGATAGCTAGGATCTTGCTTATAGCTTGTTTTCAGTTGCCTTGAGTTATATTTATGGATTACTGTATTTGAGCTTTGAGATGTATTTCTGGGTTTGTGTATCTTAGACACTTAGACTTCTATATGCGGTATCTCTTCTCGATTTCATGTTTTATTTATCTTCCATTATGCTCTACCTTAGATGTGATTGAGTTTACATTCTGCTATGTCACCCCCATTCGGGGAGTATTAACTGCTTAGCTTTATAATGTTAGATATTGTGACCTAGGACAGCGTTCTACCGTCGACACTGCGGCATAGGCTGGGCGTTGTTACGTACTCGTACCCTCACTGTGGATGCGGGTCGTGACATATCGGGACATGGATTCTATTTATAATCAAGAGCTCATCATACATACAATGTTATTACCCAATTTATAGAGGTTGTTGATCCATAATGAATCTCACTCTTTTATGAGTTAAAATAATGCACACTGCATATACATGTCCGTTATTATATCCAGGTTAAGAGCACAAGCATCCATAATAACAGAGGTGTTTGTTCTCTTATGTAGTTATTACAAAGAGAATAACCTCAAGTGGTCCTGTTCAATACACACAAAGTGTACTAGTGTAAACCTATAGTCAAGCTAGACTAATACCAGATTACACTACAACCTTTCCAGTAGATTGTCCAAGTCCATCTAGGTTGTGAACTATTTATATACTCCATAGGGAACTGATAATATGGTCTTCTGTATGACACCACACACCATATTATCTACAATATAGAATATCAGACATTTGCATTAACACTTACAACAAATACAATATGCAAACATTTGCCCATATGATTCTCATTCAAACTTTAAGGAAATAAGGTTACTAAAAAGTGATGCTTTTAGTATATAATCCTAACAATCTCCCGCTTATACTCAAAGCATTGCTTTTCAGTATACTGTTACAAATCTCCCACTTATACTTAAAGCCATGCTGCTACACATCTGACTTCCATTCCCTCAACATGACTATCAAAAGCCTTAGCTGGTAAGCTCTTTGTAAAGGGATCAGCTAGGTTGTCGGCTGATGCTATCTTGATCACAACAACTTTTCCTTTCTTTACGAAATCTCGTATCAGGTTGTACTTGCGCTCAATGTGTTTGCCAGTCTTATGGGCTCGTGATTCCTTCGAGTTTGCAAGTGCACCACCATTATCACAATAAAGTGTAATCGACTTAGCTAAACTAGGTACCACATCCAAGTCCAACAGAAAGTTTCTGAGCCAAACCGCTTCTTTGGCTGCCTCAGAGGCTGCCACATACTCGGCTTTCATGGTGGAATCAGCAATATATTTTTGCTTGATACTCCTCCACACAATGGCTCCACCTCCCAAAGTAAACACATAACCTGAGGTAGATTTCCTGGAATCCCTATATGACTGAAAATCTGAGTTTGTATACCCCAAAGAAACTAAACTATCTGCCTGGTAAACTAGCATATACTCTTTATTCCTTTTTAGGTACTTCAAAATATGCTTTATGGTAGTGCAGTGCTCTTATCCTGGGTTAGACTGATATCTGCTGACCATGCCTATGGTAAAGCAGATGTCTGGTCTCGTACATAGTATTACCTATATTAAGCTTCCTACTGCTGAAGCATAAGGAACTATCTTCATGTTCTCTATTTCTTTAGGTGTCCTCGGACACTGCTCCTTTGATAGAGCAATTCCATGTCTAAAAGGTAAGAAACCTTTCTTAGAATTTTGTATACTAAAACGAGGTAGTACAGTATCGATATAGGAAGCTTGGGATAAGCCCAACATCCTTTTCTTGCTATCTCGTAGAACTTTGATCCCAAGGATGTGACCTACTTCTCCCAAGTCCTTCATATCAAACTGTTTGGATAACCATACCCTTACATCAGATAACACCTTAACATTGTTTCCAATGAGCAAGATGTCATCCACATAAAGTACTAGAAACACCACCACGTTTTCGTCACACTTTCTGTATACACATGATTCATCCTGACATTGATCAAATTAGTAGGATTTTATCACCTGATCAAAACATATGTTCCAAGATCTGGAAGCTTGCTTAAGTCCATAAATGGACTTCTTGAGCTTACAAACAAGATGCTCCTGGCCCTTTTTAATGAACCCGTCTGGTTGCTTCATAAAGATGTCTTCCTCAAGACTTCCATTAAGGAAAGCTGTCTTGACATCCATTTGCCAAATCTCATAATCGAGATGAGTTGCAATAGATAAAAGAATCCGGATAGACTTAAGCATGGCTACATGAGAAAAGGTTTTCTCATAATCGATACCCTCTCTTTGAGTAAAACCTTTTGCTACAAGCCGAGCTTTAAAGGTTTCAACCTTACCGTCTGATCCCTTTTTTCTCTTATAGACCCACTTCAATCCAATGGCTTTTACACTAATGGATGGTTCTACAGGCTCCCAGACCTGATTAGAATCCATAGATTCTATTTCAGATATCATTGCTTTTTGCCAAGACTCTGCATCTTTATCTTGGAGTGCTTCATTATAGGTACAGGGATCATAATCTTATTCCTCAGGGACGAAGTCTGACGACTCTTCCAAGAACATATATTTATCAGGTTGTGTCATAACCCTCCCACTACGACGAGGCACTATCGGTTGTGGTGTAACATTTGTGACACGTTGTGCAGTTATTTGTGGTTCATCCTCTTGTACTGTTGGTACTGAAGTACTTGGTGTCTCACGTCTCAGTTCTTCTAGAACAACTCTACTTGTAGGTTTATGGTTCATCACATAGTCTTCCTCTAAGAATCGGGCATTGGTGCTAACAATGACCTTCTGATCCTTAGGACTATAAAATAAATCTCCTTTCGTTCCTCTTGGATAGCCTACAAACAAGCGTACTTCTATACGAGATTCCAACTTATCTGCTTTCCCATTCAGCACATGTGCTGGACTACCCCAAATGCGAACATGTTCCAGACTAGGCTTACGCCCAATCCACAGCTCTATGGGAGTAAGAGGTACTGACTTAGAAGGAACCGAGTTCATAATATAAGCTGCAGTCTCTAAGGCATATCCCCAAAACGAATCTGGCAAATCCGAATAACTCATCATTGATCTAACCATCTCTATAATAGTTCTATTCCTTCTTTCGACTACACCATTCTGCTGTGGCGTTCTGTTACGACCCGCACCCACTGTGAGGGTACGAGAACATAATAATGTCCAGCCTACGCCACAGTGTCGGTGGTAGAACGCTGTCCTAGGTTAATCATCTAACAATATAAAGGTATCTGTACAGTATATACACTCCGAATGGAGGTGACATAGCAATATACAGTCTCAATCACATCTAAGGCAGAATGATGAAAATAAAGATAGATAGATACTGGAATAAAAAGATCCACATGATACAATCAGAGAGAGAGAGTCTAAGTGTCTACTGCCATACAAAACTGAACATCCAACTCAATACAAGTCTCTAATACTGAAAATGAAAGAATATATACAATCAGATCCCAGAAGACAGAAATAGTAAAACCTAGATTAGGGAGCCTCAGTCTCTAAGCTAGTGGATCAAGCTGGAAATCTGGGTCACACATGTCATCTACAACTGTCCCATAGTAAGTGTCTACGTAGGCCTCATCCTCATCCTCTGTAATATTTTCAACAGGTCCAGTCAGGACAGGAGCGAGCACAAAACATCTCATGCAGTTCATATCGAGTTAGGAAATATAAAGCATGCAATAGAGTAAAGTACATGAAATGCTGAAAGAAGAAGGTATATGAAAAACAGTAGAGATTTGATAACAAAAAATATCTAAATATGATAAGTAAGAACTATAAGGACCATGTGATTTAGAGTACAATCTGGTTATGTAAACGGGCTAGGACAATGCAATGGTAACTCCATTGTACGTGAGTGTACAATAGACATATACAATAGTTATACAATGTTGTACAGTAGGATTTGTGTACATAACCAATTCTACTCCCCCTCCCCAATCAATACACAAGGATCTACCCCAGTTACGTTATCTTATACAATAGTGTACAATATTATACAATGGATGTACAATGTTATACAATAGTATACAATGGTCTATCCCTGGGGTTTATGTGATAATGAGAGTACAATATGCACAATGAGTATACAAGGATATGGGTATTCAATAAATACAATATAGAAATGAAACGCACGTCACAATATGTATTTAGTGAATACAAGGAGATAACATCTCAAAAGAAGATCTATATAGTACCAATCCGTGATAACAGTCGTGTCAGCATCAAGTACAGTAATCTAGAGCAAGAATATAAATCCATACAAGTATGAAACGGTCAGAGAATGTACTTGCCTGATAGCCTGAGTGTCTGAAGAGAATATACTATTAGAGAAGTGGTGTCTGTCTCCTATAGAACAATACAAGTCACTATGAGTCTAAAAATGATAATAAGATGCATTACAATGCATTCTAAATAAATCTAGGTCAATCTAGGTCAAATCTAAGTCACACCAAGCTAAACTAGGTCATACTAGGTCATACTGAGCCAAACTGGGTCATACTAGGACAATCAAGGTCAAACAAGGTCATAGGAAATCAATCCAAGTCAATCTAGGTCAATTTGGGTCAAGGGTTGACTTATAGTTGACTTTTGGTCAAAAGTTAACTCTGGTCAACTCTAATCAACACGGAGTCAACCCTAGGTCAAACAAGTCACATGTTGACAAACTGTTGACTTTTAGTCAACTGGTCAACTCTGGTTTGGTTTTGGTCAAATCTGGTCGCTTAAAGGCGAAGTTTGACTCTCGGTTGACTTTTGTTGACTTTTGGTCAAAATGGTCAACCAACGTCAAAACTAGTCTATGAGCACTATATTTGATCTTTACCAACCAAGGGAACCAAGTTCTAACTCTATCTTAGACTCCAAACTCAATTACCCTACTTCTATGTATTACCTACATCACCTTACCAAGGTGAATACCAATACCTTGTCCAATACCACTCTAACCTAGGAATACTAGCCTAGGCTTCCTAGGATAGCTAGATACTATCCTATACTAATGTTACCTACCAAGAAAATCTAGTATCTAGGTCATCTAAGTCATCTTAGACCACATGTCAACCATTTACACATTACCTTACCTTTACCTCATATACCATTCTCCCATTTACCCAACACTCATACACCAACTCAGTCACCTATAGGATACTCCCTATAGACACTTATATATATATACCCACACAAATGGCTCATAAACACACACTCATATACTCATCTTAGGACAGCATGAAGGGGATTTATTTGGCTAGTGTTAGGGCTGGTTTGGGACTGAGTTTAGGGGGCTTCTATAGGGTAGTTTAAAGACTCAATTACCTGTCAATAGGACAGCCAAGAAGGGGGGTTACATGGACTGAATTTGGGGACAACCAATAGGTAGTTAAGGACTGAATTTAGACTGGATTAAGGATGAACAAGGACTGGTTTGCACAAGTTTAGGAGCTGAATTTAGGGACTGAAATTAGGACACTTGGGGACAGGTTTAGGACAAGTAGGGGGGTTGCCATTGGGGTTTTATGAGCTGGAATGTGGACTGCTATTTAGGGACAGGTTGTAGGCTGTTTTGGGGCAGGTAACAGGCCATATATGGGACTGCTACTAGTTGGTTTTAGGAGCCTAAAATAGGACTGATTTGGGGTCTGTTACTAGGATGTTAGGGACTACAATAGGCTGTGGTATGGGACTTGTTAGGACTGGTTTTGTAGGCCAATGTGGCTGGGTGTAGGCTGATTGGAGAAGAGCAGGTTGAGGGCTATATGGGGTATTGGGGCTGTCTTCAGGTGGTGTGTAGGGGGCTAAATGGAAGGGTATTTAGGGAATGTGATAGTGTCTAGGTGTGGGTGTGATGAAGAGTGAGGGTGATACTTAACATGTGTGTATGTGGGTGAACAACACAAGAGAGGGCTGTGTATGTGAATGTGAAAGTCTTTGTTGGACTGAACAGGAAAAAAAAGAGATACAATACACAGAACAGTAAGGAAGGAAAAAGAAATCAGTCACTACAAATCAGAACTGAAACCATTTCACAAAATTCAGAAGAACTGAATCCAGTTCAGCCTACATTGCAAACCAACCCATTTTTAAATGAAATAAACCACCAAATTACACCCAATTCGACACACAACTAGATATCCTATAGGATAATCAATATGAGGTCTTAAACCACTCTATTAACAGTGTTAAATGTTTTAAACTGGTGACAAAGTTCAAGTTTAAAACTGGAAAAAAATCAGGAAAATCACACTGTTTCAGAAATTGGTAAATTGCTGAAAACCTAATAAAAACATATTAAAATTCAAAATAAAAGGTTGGTAAAGTTTATACACAGTATATATGTGTCATACAATATGTTCGTGTCCACTAAAGTGGACACAAACGTGTCCAAGTGGTTCAATACTCGAAACAGTGCAGACAGGCACTGTTTCAGTGCACTGTATCGTGCACGTGTGCACGCGTGTCGTGCACACGACACAGTCCAACCTAGGACTCGTGCACACCACCCTAGGTAGACTACCTATAAGGCTACCCAATAGGCTAGCTAACCCGTGTCCAAGTCGTGTCAGTGAGTGACACGAAGCCCGTATCAGTGCCAATAAATTCCCGACTGCACTGTCAGCCCCGACCGGTGCAACGTGAATAACTCCCTCGACACGCCACGTGGGCCCCTGAAATTTGACACGTGGTGTGTCAGTGAGTGCCCCAAGGGCAGTGTCAAATCTCGTGTCAAGTTATCAAGTATTGTGTCCTGTGGAGCCCCCGCACAGCAGGACACGCGCACAGCCCCGCGCGCGCGCACCCGCGTGTGCACATGTCGAAACCGACACGATACGACACATGGACACCACCAGTCATGAAGAATCATGTAAGCGACAACAAATACTAATTTCCTGTTAAAAAAGATTTCGAAAATAACACAAAAACTTTCTTTGTGGCATTTTCACATACACATGCATAGGGACACAGATACGTGTCCAAATAGGACACGAAATGGACCCAAATTTTAGGGTTTCCTATTCCTACAGTTAGGTTAGGCCTAGGGTACCCTAGAAATGCAATAAAACTAGAATTTCATGGTGAAAATAGGAAGTTACCTCTATGTATCAAAATCTCCCAAAAAGCTCTAAAGAGAGAGGTTCCTCTTGAGAGTCAAACTCCTCCAAATTGTTTTGAATCTGAGAATAAAATGTAACAACAGCAAGAATACTAAAATTAAAACCTATTGCAATTTATTTGGGGGAAAAAGGAGCTAAAATGGATTTTTAGGGATTTTTGAAGTTGGGACATTACCTCTTCCTAAAGTTTGTTCTTCCTTAGAGGCTAGCCCTAATTCAAAGAGAATATTTATAAGGGGGGAATCCCAAGGATGAGTTAAGTGGCTGGACAAAATGCTAGGGTTAGGGTTGGGCACTTGGCTAATGGGCTTTGGGCTTAGTCATAAAACAAATGACTTAAAAATCACAAGTCATGGCTTGTGGTCAAATCTTTCTATTCAAAACTCTATATTCCTAATTGATTTCACTAACCAGATTATGGTTAACTTAACTTAACCTATGGTCTCATATCTAGCCAAGTCCAACTCAACAAGGGTTAGGTCACAAAGTCAAAGCTAGTCAAAGTCAACCAAGTCAACCCTCATTCAAACAATTCCAAAATAAATTCTAAAAATTCCCAAAAATTTAAATAAATCCTAAAATGACAAAAATATCCTCTAGGATAAAATGTACTAATCAAATATCCTAAACACATGGCTAGGCTCTAGGTCAACAGTCTCTAAGGTTACACTAGTCAAACACCAAAATCATAAGTCATGATTTAAATAGTTTAAAAATAATTAAAAATTACCAAAAATCATATTATTAATTAAATATCATAATTAAATAACTTAAAAAATAAAATTTTTAAATTACCCTTATTTTAGAAAACTGGGTGTTACAAGTCTACCCACCTTAGAAAAATTTCGTCCTCGAAATTTAAAATGGCAGTAGTCCTTCTAGGTCAAACACCCCACAATCAGAGTCTCAAACATACCGTCAGATAATCATATGCGTCTATCCAAAACCATGATACTCAGAATCTCTGTCATGCCAGTGAGCAAGGCTACGATAATCACAGAGTCCTCAATTATGGTACATACCTCTAGAATTATGGTATTTAAAATTTTCGTATTGTCGCGCGCTTGGCAGCAAAAATCTTAAATTCTCACACCCGAGAAATACGTCCATAATCTGACTATATATCCTCACTATGCCTGCTAGCATGACCCCAGAGGATTCTAAAATCTCATAATCGAGCGACCTAGCCCATACGACTTATCTCAGAAGAAAGTTAAATCATATGGAATACCAGATCAAACTTATCAACAATGAAGAAACAGATAGGAAAAGATGGAACTGAATTTCAAGATAGGAATTACAGAATTGCGTCAAAAGAACGGAACCTGCAACTAGATCTCCAACGGCCTGAGCATCCTCGGCTGACATGGCAAAAGCTCGCCCTGGCTGGCCTCTCCTGGCCTGCTGCTGATGCTGAACAAACCTTTGATGCTGAGTCTGCAATGGTGGTCCCCTCTGCTGCCCTGCCGGAGCTCTAGCTCCTGGTATTATCTGAGCCAAAGGTGTCGGGTTCTTGGGACACTCTCTACACTGATGCTCCACTGATCCGCAAAGCAAACACATGCCCAGCCTCTTCCTACAGTCGTCCCACCCATGGCCTTACTTCTTGCAGAAGTTGTACACAGTGTTCTGCTGTTGCCTGGGTGCCTGCTGATACAGTACCTGTCTCTGTCCCTGATGCTGAACAGGCCTCTGCTGCTGCTGCTGAAAGTGGACCGTCGGCTGCTGATACTGCTGCTGAATCTGATGCTGAACGTACGGCCTCTTGGCCTGTCCTCCGCTGCTGCTGCCCCCAACTGAGTCTCGCCCCCTCTTGAACCTAAGCTCAAGATCATCCTCTACAGCTAAAGCGTCCACCAGGATCTCTTCATAGGTAGCGCAGTGGGCGTTCTTGGTGTAGGACTTGACCTCCTTTACCAAGCCCTTCCGGAACCTCCGGGCCTTCGTCGTCTCCGACAAGTCATCCATAAATCTGCTCATGCGACAGAACTCTCCTGCGTACTCCTCCGCAGACTGATTTCCCTGGACTAGGGCCTCGAACTGGGTCTCGAGGGCTCCCAGCGCTGCGTCTGGAAATAACTTCTTCTTGAACAGCTTCTTGAATGCTGCCCAAGTCTGTCCTGCTGTACCGACCCTCGGGTCGGTCTGGTACCATATACGGGCCAGATCCTGCATCATGCTGGCTGTTGCCTCTATCTGGAGCCTCGTCGGGATCTCAGCCAACCTGAAAATCTCCTCCATATGCTCGATCCACTCATCGGCATACAAGATCCCCTCTGTCCCTCGGAAGTCTCTCGGGTGCATCTTCTGGAAATCTTGGATGCCCTTCTTCCGTGGCTGGTATGGCTGCGGGGCTGCCGCTGGCTGAGCTACGACTCTCTCTACCGTAGTCATTGCCAGCTCAATGCCTCGTGTGAGCTCTGCTGTGTGCCTCTGCTGCTGGGTCTGCTGACCCTCCATATACTGCCGGAAGAAGGCTAATAGCTGAACGGCGTCAACTGTCCCTGCAGGTGGCTGCTGCTGCTCAAGAAGTACATCCAGAATCACCGGACTCAGCTCATGGCTCACAGGTGGAGGGGCTCCTCCGAAAGCTGCCGAAACGTCTACCCCAGCTGGCATGACTGGGGCTGCGGTACCAGGGGCTGGCTGCTGAGTAAGAGAGGTGGCAGACCTCTCCATGGTGTCCCCTGGCCCTGGCGATGCGATCTTGTCTCAACCATCCTGGAGACACAGATCAAGAAACAATTGCTGAGAATGAGTCAAAATATCAGGGGAGGACAGTTATATTCAAGGGAGACAATAAGCAGCAAAATATAGATGTACGGAATCTGAATGAGAGTTTTTCCTACTTGTGATTGAGTACCTTCAAAAATATTCTAATCCTACAGCAGGCTGTAGTGATACTCTAGTTCGAATACCACTACATAATCTCGACCTGCATGGGCCACCACTAAAAATGTGTCACGACGCGTACCCACTGTGAGGGTATGAGAACGTAACAATGCCCAGCCTACGCTGCAGTGTCGGCGGTAGAACGCTATACTAGGTTAATCATCTAACAATATAAAGGTACCTGTATAGTATACACTCCGAATGGAGGTGACATAGCAATATACAGTCTCAATCACATCTAAGGCAGAATGATGAAAATAAAGATAGGTAGATACTGGAATAAAAAGATCCACAAGATACAATCAGAGAGAGAGAGTCTAAGTGTCTACTGCCATACAAAACTGAACATCCAACTCAATACAAGTCTCTAATACTGAAAATGAAAGAATATATACAATCAGATCCCAGAAGACAGAAATAGTAAAACCTAGACTAGGGAGCCTCAGTCTCTAAGCTAGTGGATCAGGCTGGAAATCTGGGTCACACATGTCATCTACATCTGTCCCATAGTTAGTGTCTACGCAGGCCTCATCCTCATCCTGTAACGCCCCAGCCCCAAAATACGTAGGACTAGGAACGTAGACATGCCAGCTATATTTATACGAAGTATACTCCAATATATGGAAGCCTCGTATAAATACATAAGCTGTAAAATACAGTAAAACCATAACTAATCTCATCCACAAGAATAAAAGATATTATATAATCACTATGAATTTGTCTTGATACAATATGTTGGGCGGAGACAAATCCACTACCAACAAAATAAGGAAAATAAAATACATGGAAAATGAAATAAGCGGCGAGCGAAGCGAAGACAATCCAAGCACAATCATCCTCGAAGAATGGAGATAGTCACGGCTAGAACTAGAGCACCTGCGAAAGATAATAGTACACACCTGGCAAGACAACCAGGTCCTCAGAGGGACGTAACAAGACACATCATAGCATGCCATATAAACTGAATAAATATTGCTCAATAAATAAGTAAATCGAATTTATAACATGTTCCAATACGCACCTACTGAACGAGCGTACCATCCCCCAACCAAACAAGGACAGGAGATGGTAAACTAATTCACGGTGACGTATCTTTCCATGCTAAGAGTCCGATATGGTATCCGGACCCCAACAAGGTTCAATACCTTCTCATCGAAGTAGTAAGTCACACCTACAACCAAACAAGGACAAGATGTGACGAACTAATCCGCGACAAGTTATTGTTCCAAGTCACGGTCAGATACAAGCATCCAAACCAAAAGTACTCGTACCTAACGGATAGGGTAGCCTACCATTCTAAGTGAAATATTGTTAAGAACAATCCTTCCTACGCATGGGCCCTAGCTGAATAGGATCGGCATAGTCCCCCTTTGGGCACCAGAGGCCCCAGTAGGAAGAGCATGGGTCATCAACCCCGTATCTCCAGCGGAGAGTCCGGGTCACAAGGGAAGTGCATCGAAGCCCATACGCTAAGGAATTGTCCTCCCCACCCAATGCCTACTGTGTTGCATCCACAACACAAACCATTATAACCGCTAAGTCAAACTAGCATGCAATCTCTATTAGCGGTTATTCCTATCGCACGGCTTGTACGTACTGGTGGCCAGCCAATCATACACTTCCGTGTTCTACATGCGACACACAACTTCGTGTTTACAACAAGTCAAGGCCAATGAATGCGACACACAAGGTGGTCCCTTAAATCTAGGTTTAATTTGTAAGAAAAATAATACACAGCAGGAAATATAAATGAACAGTTATGCTATGTATCACAGTTTATTTTGTATAAAAAAAATAAGTAATGCATGAAATATGAGCTAAAAATAATTAAACAGCTAATGGCAAGGTGTCTTGCCTGATAGTACGCCTGGTGTGCTGCGAAGATCAATGTGGCACGAACTGCAACTTTGCTGCAATAACTGTACAAGGGAACCTCGGATAGTGGCACGGACAGTTCCAATGGGTCCGGGACGGTCAAATTAGTTAGGGTGGACATAAGGTATGCTTGAAATGGGCGAGGGAATAGGAAAAAGAGGATTGGTCACGGACATGAGAGAAATCAAGGAAACAATGGATAAATATTATATATGATTTAGAAAACTATTTATAATAATTGAATACAATAATTATTAGTTAGGGTTTTTTAGAGAATACGTTTGAAAATCTAGCAGGCAAGTCCTTAATTTCAAAATACCTTTAAGCTAACTAACTATATGTAAAAATACCCCCAAAATATTTTATATAGATTCATACTTGAAAATAAAAATCGTTTATAGGCAAAATAAGACTCTATGTTGTAAAATTGATTTTTGGTAGAGAAACTATATTTTTTTACACATAAAATTATTTATTGATAAATATAAAAAAAATAGTAACCCATATTTAGAGCAAACCCCCAGTTTGTCCTTTTTAATTTAATCAAAATCATATCCAATTACCTTAAGATAATATATATGGCTATATATATTAAAAATAAATAACAATAGTATCATTCGAGAAAATCAATAAATAATAAAAGTAAGAATAATAATAGTACAAATAGTTAATACTAATAACAACAACTTTATTATTAATAATGAGATTAGTAAAAAAAACTAATAATGATAATAATAATAACAATAATAATAATAATAATAATTAAAATAATGATAATATAAGACTAATAGCACTAAAACAAAGAATGGAACTCCTCTTCTTAATCACAGCAGTAATAAGAATTAAAATAATAATAATAATATATTTACTGCCATTGATATTAAACTAATAAAGCAATTAGCAAAGCAAAAAAAAATATACCAAGTCACAGCAGCTACTGCTGCTCTTCTTTAATTATACCACAAAAACCAATGAATAAAACAGACCCAAAAGCAACTCAAAAGAAACTCAAAGGAAACAACCAAATGAATAAAATGAACCCAAGGGAACTCAACATCAGAGAGAGAGAGAGGACTGGGACCGAGAATTGATCGGGAGTGAGGAAGGCGGCGGCGGAGATGGGAGTCGGGGCGCCTGTGCGGCGGAGACCCGGCAGGGCTCGGCGGAGGCGAGGGTCGATGCATGCGCGGAAGAGGGGACGGTCGGAGCTCGGGGCATCGACAGCGGCGTGAGGTGGAGGAGGGCTGTCGTCCGGCGGAAGAGGGAGGAAGGACTCGGCGAGGGTTTGGGGACGCGGCGGCGCTGCACGAACGGGAAAGAGGGGTGGTGGCGGAGGGAAAGAAGTTGGCGGAGGCTAGGGTTTTTGAGGGGGAGTGGCGGAGCGGCGCTCCGGCGAAGCTCGGTCGAGGGGATAAATGCGGAGGTGGTCGGGAGGCTGGAGTCGGCAAGGGTTTCGATGGCACGACGGCGCGGAGGATGCGGGCGGCGGCTCTTCTGCGAGCGCGGCGCATGGAAAGGGGGTTTGGTAGAGGATCTAGGGTTCGCGGCGCGTCTTCGGCGGCGAAGGGCGGTCCAGGCCGGCGCCGACGGGGTAAGTTTTAGGTTAGGGTTAATTTTCTTCTTCTCTTCTCCTATATGCTGGTGGTGGTGGTCCGGCCATTGGCCGTGGTGGCGGTGGCGGTGGCGGTGGCGTTGTGATAGGGAAGTGGTGACGATGTCGGAGATGGTGGCGTTGCTGGGAGGCTGAAGCGGTGGTGGCGGTATCCGGCTGTGTCCGAGAAGACGGAGAGTTCTGGTGGTGGCAGCGATGTGCTGCGGCGGTGCGATCTCGACAATGGTATGGGTGGCTGCGGCCTATGATGGTCGTGGGGGTTAGTCTAGGCTAACGGTGGTGATGGTCAGTCTGATACGGGAGGCCGAGGGAAGATCGAGGGAAGATCGACGGAAGATGGATGGCTGGGGTCGGGTTTAGGCTTAGGTTTAGGAATTTGATATATGGTGTCGGGGTTGTCGACACGGAGAATTGAATGTATATGTAATCTATGGAATAAGAATTTGGGACGTAGAACACGGACACGAGGCACTGCACTTGTGGAGAAGAAATATTTGTGTAGATGAATAATGAATTGGAGGAGTACCTGCCTATTTATACGATGTAGGAATTCCCAATTAGATATGGATTAGGATTTAAATTCCCCAATTTAGATAGTTCAATATATAATTTAGTCAATAATCCAAATCCAAATCAAATCCAAATTTAAATCTAATTTAAATTCTTTGTCTTAAAATCAATTGAGAAAATTCAAATTTTCAAATATCTAATCTATTTAAATAATTCCAAAGATCAAATCATGATTTAAATGGCCAAAATAACTTTCAAATATATTTTCTAAAATACCAATAATATTAATTTCGAAAATTACATTAAAAATTATAAATATATATGTATGCACAAATAAAGTTTTTATACTTATATTTTTCCTAGTATATAAGAAAATATTATTTATATTTAATAACTGCTAAAAACAAAATGCCTTTTATAGCAAGAATAGAATTTATATAATATTTTGAAAGTGTATAATAAAATAAAATGTCTTTCTAAATATGTACGTTCGCACCTATTCGCATTCGACGAGCAATTACGAAAATTAAAATTCCGTACGCGATGTACAATACGACTATGCGACGCACAATAATAAAAATTTAAATCGGTTAAAAAATTAAATAAAAAAATATAGTAGAAATTTAGGGGTTTTACATCCTACCCAACTTAAAAGAATTTTGTCCTCGAAATTAAGAATTAGTAGGGGGGTGAGAGGACACAAGGGGGTATCGAGGGGGAACAATCGATAACAAAATTATGCCGCAGGAATCGTGATATAGATTAGAAAAAAATAATATGGTATAGGTCACGGGTAATGAATGAGGGTCACGATTAAGAGAACGAAATAGATTCGCTTCAATTAAGCGATTAGAGGGTCTTGATAGGGCCGAGTAGTTAGGATGAAGATATAGAAGTATCGAGTGAGAATGGTCGTAGCCGATAGGAAGGCTAGAAGAAGTTCGAGCATAACGCCTTCGTCCTTCTAGAATAGGTGAAGGCGAAAGCAATATAGAGTTCGATAGAGACGTTATCAAATACGAATACGTGATTCAAGAACGATCGAATAATTTCAAAGGAATTGTCAAGGCAGTCGTGGATGGGATTGTAAGGGCCAAGTTTAATTATGTCCCCATCCACGTAGAGTAATAGACAAAAGCGAACCAAAGTGCAATTGGTTGATCAGATCATTATGCACTGGTTCTGATTAGACAATAGGCTAGTGAGCGCTCAATAGCATATGTCATGAACAAACTCGCTAAAGAATAAGCTTGCAAAAACTAGGCTACATTAGCATCATTTAATCAAATGTTAAATACATAGGCACGAGAGATTAAGATTTTACGAAGGTTGAATGGTTCTAAGTCATACAGTCGTCCTATAGTCTTCTTGTCCAAGTCCTTGGTTGGCTAGACGGGTTAGGTCCTCTAGATTCTAGGATCTAAATAAGCTTGCTAATATAGGTCACTAGGTCAAAGGGGTTGCTAGTTCTTAAGATATTCTACCCAACTTAAAGGATTAACCTAATGGTGTTTTAGGACAATTAACTAGCAGGGTCAATCTCTAGTAAGCACGAAGAGAAGATAGGAATAATGATAGAAGGAATCAAGCAAGATGCAATCGATGAGTCAAACGGTAGATAAAATCAAGGAAGAGGTCAAGTATATGGATGAGATCCTAAACTTCTAATCCTACACGCAGGCTTGCTTGGTACGGTAAAGTAACCAAATAATTTATATTGACCTGCATGGGCCACCACAAAAACATGTAACGCCCCAGCCCCAAAATACGTAGGACTAGGAACGTAGACATGCCAGCTGTATTTATACGAAGTATACTCCAATATATGGAAGCCTCGTATAAATACATAAGCTGTAAAATGCAGTAGAACCATAACTAATCTCATCCACAAGAATAAAAGATATTATATAATCACTATGAATTTGTCTTGATACAATATGTTGGGCGGAGACAAATCCAATACCAACAAAATAAGGAAAATAAAATATATGGGAAATGAAATGAGCGGCGAGCGAAGCGAAGACAATCCAAGCGCAATCATCCTCGAAGAATGGAGATAGTCATGGCTAGAACTAGAGCACCTGCGAAAGACAATAGTACACACCTGGCAAGACAACCAGGTCCTCAGAGGGACGTAACAAGACACATCATAGCATGCCATATAAACTGAATAAATATTGCTCAATAAATAAGTAAATCGAATTTATAACATGTTCCAATACGCATCTACTGAACGAGCGTACCATCCCCCCAACCAAACAAGGACAGGAGATGGTAAACTAATTTACGACGACGTATCTTTCCATGCTAAGAGTCCGATGTGGTATCCGGACCCCAACAAGGTTCAATACCTTCTCATCGAAGTAGTAAGTCACACCTACAACCAAACAAGGACAAGATGTGACGAACTAATCTGCGACAAGTTATTGTTCCAAGTCACGGTCAGATACAAGCACCCAAACCAAAAGTACTCGTACCTAACGGATAGGGTAGCCTACTATTCTAAGTGAAATGTTGTTAAGAATAATCCTTCCTACGCATGGGCCCTGGCTGAATAGGATCGGCATAGTCCTCCTTTGGGCACCAGAGGCCCCAGCAGGAAGAGCATGGGTCATCAACCCCGTATCTCCAGCGGAGAGTCCGGGTCACAAGGGAAGTGCATCGAAGCCCATACGCTAAGGAATTGTCCTCCCCACCCAATGCCTACTGTGTTGCATCCACAACACAAACCACTATAACCGCTAAGTCAAACTAGCATGCAATCTCTATTAGCGGTTATTCCTATCGCACGGCTTGTACGTACTGGTGGCTAGCCAATCATGCACTTTCGTGTTCTACATGTGACACACAACTTCGTGTTTACAACGTGTCAAGGCCAATGAATACGACACACAAGGTGGTCCCTTAAATCTAGGTTTAATTTGTAAGAAAAATAATACACAGCAGGAAATATAAATGAACAGTTATGCTATGTATCACAGTTTATTTTGCATAAAGAAAATAAGTAATGCATGAAATATGAGCTAAAAATAATTAAACAGCTAATGGCAAGGTGTCTTACCTGATAGTACGCCTGGTGTGCTGCGAAGATCAATGTGGCACGAACTGCAACTTTGCTGCAACAACTATACAAGGGAACCTCGGATAGTGGCATGAACAGTTCCAATGGGTCCGAGACGGTAAAATTAGTTAGGGTGGACATAAGTTATGCTTGAAATGGGCGAGGGAATAGGAAAATGAGGATTGGTCACGGACAGGAGAGAAATCAAGGAAACAATGGATAAATATTATATATGATTTAGAAAACTATTTATAATAATTGAATACAATAATTATTAGTTAGGGTTTTTTAGAGAATACATTTGAAAATCTAGCAGGCAAGTCCTTAATTTTAAAATACCTTTAAGCTAACTAACTGTATGTAAAAATAACCCCAAAATATTTTATATAGATTCATACTTGAAAATAAAAATCGTTTATAGGCAAAATAAGACTCTATGTTGTAAAATTGATTTTTGGTAGAGAAACTATAATTTTTTACACATAAAATATATTTATTGATAAATATAAAAAAATAGTAACCCATATTTAGAGCAAACCCCCAGTTTGTCCTTTTTAATTTGATCAAAATCATATCCAATTATCTTAAGATAATATATATGGCTATATATATTAAAAATAAATAACAATAGTATCATTCGAGAAAATCAATAAATAATAAAAGTAAGAATAATAATAGTATTAATAGTTAATACTAATAACAACAACTTTATTATTAATAATGAGATTAGTAAAAAAACTAATAATGATAATAATAATAACAATAATAATAATAATAATAATTAAAATAATGATAATATAAGACTAATAGCATAAAACAAAGAATAGAACTCCTCTTCTTAATCACAGCAGTAATAAGAATTAAAATAATAATAATAATAATAATATATTTACTGCCATTGATATTAAACTAATAAAGCAATTAGCAAAGCAAAAAAAAAAATATACCAAGTCACAGCAGCTACTGCTGCTCTTCTTTAATTATACCACAAAAACCAATGAATAAAACAGACCCAAAAGCAACTCAAAAGAAACGCAAAGGAAACAACCAAATGAATAAAACGAACCCAAGGGAACTCAACATCAGAGAGAGAGAGGACTGGGACCGAGAATCGATCGGGAGTGAGGTAGGTGGCGGCGGAGATGGGAGTCGGGGCGCCTGTGCGGCGGAGACCCGGCAGGGCTCGGCGGAGGCGAGGGTCGATGCATGCGCGGAAGAGGGGACGGTCGGAGCTCGGGGCATCGACAGCGGCGTGAGGTGGAGGAGGGCTGTCGTCCGGCGGAAGAGGAAGGAAGGACTCGGCGAGGGTTTGGGGACGCGGCGGCGCTGTGCGAACGGGAAAGCGGGATGGTGGCGGAGGGAAAGAAGTTGGCGGAGGCTAGGGTTTTTGAGGGGGAGTGGCGGAGCGGCGCTCCGGCGAAGCTTGGCCAAGGGGATAAAGGCGGAGGTGGTCGGGAGGCTGGAGTCGGCAAGGGTTTCGATGGCACGACGGCGCGGAGGATGCGGGCGGCGGCTCTTCTGTGAGCGCGGCGCATGGGAAGGGGGTTTGGTGGAGGATCTAGGGTTCGCGGCGCGTCTCCGGCGGCGAGGGGCGGTCCAGGCCGGCGTCGACGGGGTAAGTTTTAGGTTAGGGTTAATTTTCTTCTTCTCTTCTCCTATATGATGGTGGTGGTGGTCCGGCCATTGGCCGTGGTTGCGGTGGCGGTGGCGTTGTAATAGGGAAGTGGTGACGATGTCGGAGATGGTGGCGTTGCTGGGAGGCTGAAGCGGTGGTGGCGGTGTCCGACTGTGTCCGAGAAGACGGAGAGTTCTGGTGGTGGCAGCGATGTGCTGCAGTGGCGCGGTCTCGACAATGGTATGGGTGGCTGCGGCCTATGATGGTCGTGGAGGCTAGTCTAGGCTAACGGTGGTGATGGTCAGTCTGATACGGGAGGCCGAGGGGAGATCGACGGAAGATGGATGGCTGGGGTCGGGTTTAGGCTTAGGTTTAGGAATTTGATATATGGTGTCGGGGTTGTCGACACGGAGAATTGAATGTATATGTAATCTATGGAATAAGAATTTGGGACGTGGAACACGGACACGAGGGACTGCACTTGTGGAGAAGAAATATTTGTGTAGATGAATAATGAATTGGAGGAGTACCTGCCTATTTATACGATGTAGGAATTCCCAATTAGATATGGATTAGGATTTAAATTCCCCAATTTAGATAGTTCAATATATAATTTAATCAATAATCCAAATCCAAATCAAATCCAAATTTAAATCTAATTTAAATTCTTTGTCTTAAAATCAATTGAGAAAATTCAAATTTTTAAATATCTAATCTATTTAAATAATTCCAAAGATCAAATCATGATTTAAATGGCCAAAATAACTTTCAAATATATTTTCTAAAATACCAATAATATTAATTTCGAAAATTTCATTAAAAATTATAAATATATATATGTATGCACAAATAAAGTTTTTATACTTATATTTTTCCTAGTATATAAGAAAATATTATTTATATTTAATAACTGCTAAAAACAAAATGTCTTTTATAGCAAGAATAGAATTTATATAATATTTTAAAAGTGTATAATAAAATAAAATGTCTTTCTAAATATGTACGTTCGCACCTATTCGCATTCGACGAGCAATTACGAAAATTAAAATTCCGTACGCGACGTACAATACGACTATGCGACGCACAATAATAAAAATTTAAATCGGTTAAAAAATTAAATAAAAAATATAGTAGAAATTTAGGGGTTTTACACATCCTCTGTAACATTTTCAACAGGTCCAGTCGGGACAGGAGCGAGCACAAAACATCTCACGCAGTTCATATCGAGTTAGGAAATATAAAGCATGCAATAGAGTAAAGTACATGAAACGCTGAAAGAAGAAGGTCTATGAAAAACAGTAGAGATTTGATAACAAGAAATATCTAAACATGATAAGTAAGAACTGTAAGGAACATGTGATTTAGAGTACAATCTGGTTATGTAAACGGGCTAGGACAATGCAATGGTAACTCCATTGTACGTGGGTGTACAATAGACATATAAAATAGTTATACAATGTTGTACAATAGAATTTGAGTACATAACCAATTCTACTCCCCTCGCCAATCAATACACAAGGATCTACTCCAGTTATGTTATCTTATACAATAGTATACAATGTTATACAATGGATGTACAATGTTATACAATAGTGTACAATGGTCTATCCCTGGGGCTCATGTGATAATGAGAGTACAATATGCACAATGAGTATACAAGGATATGGGTATTCAATAAATACAATATGGAAGTGAAACGCACGTCACAATATGTATTTAGTGAATACAAGGAGATAACATCTCAAAAGAAGATCCATATAGTACCAATCCGTGAGAACAGTCATGTCAGCATCAAGTACAGTAATCTAGAGCAAGAATGTAAATCCATACAAGTATGAAACGGTCAGAGAATGTACTCGCCTGATAGCCTGAGTGTCTGAAGAGAATATACTGTCCGAGGAGTGGTGTCTGTCTCCTATAGAACAGTACAAGTCACTATGAGTCTAAAAATGATAATAAGATGCATTACAATGCATTCTAAATGAATCTAGGTCAAATCTAAGTCACACCAAGCTAAACTAGGTCATACTAGGTCATACTAAGCCAAACTGGGTCATACTAGGACAATCAAGGTCAAACAAGGTCATAGGAAATCAATCCAAGTCAATCTAGGTCAATTTGGGTCAAGGGTTGACTTACAGTTGACTTTTGGTCAAAAATTCAACTCTGGTCAACTCTAGTCAACACGAAGTCAACCCTAGGTCAAACAAGTCACATGTTGACCAACTGTTGACTTTCAGTCAACTGGTCAACTCTGGTTTGGTTTCGGTCAAATCTGATTGCTTAAAGGCTAAGTTTGACTCTCGGTTGACTTTTGTTGACTTTTGGGCAAAATGGTCAACCGACGTCAAAACTAGTCTATGAGCACTATATTTGATCATTACCAACCAAGGGAACTAAGTTCTAACTCTATCCTAGACTCCAAACTCAATTACCCTACTTCTATGTATTACCTACATCACCTTACCAAGGTAAATACCAATACCTTGTCCAATACCACTCTAACCTAGGAATACTAGCCTAGGCTTCCTAGGATAGCTAAATACTATCCTATACTAATGTTACCTACCAAGAAAACCTAGTATCTAGGTCATCTAAGTCATCTTAGACCACATGTCAACCATTTACCCATTACCTTACCTTTACCTCATATACCATTCTTCCATTTACCCAACACTCACACACCAACTCACTCACCAATAGGATACTCCCTATAGACACTTATATATATATACCCACACAAATGGCTCATAAACACACACTCATATACTCATCTTAGGACAGCATGAAGGGGATTTATTTGGCTAGTGTTAGGGCTGGTTTGGGACTGAGTGTAGGGGGCTTCTATAGGGTAGTTTAAAGACTCAATTACCTGTCAATAGGACAGCCAAGAAGGGGGGTTACATGGACTGAATTTGGGGACAACCAATAGGTAGTTAAGGACTGAATTTAGACTGGATTAAGGATGAACAAGGACTGGTTTGTACAAGTTTAGGAGCTGAATTTAGGGACTGAAATTAGGACACTTGGGGACAGGTTTAGGACAAGTAGGGAGGTTGTCATTGGGGTTTTATGAGCTGGAATGTGGACTGCTATTTAGGGACAGGTTGTAGGCTGTTTTGGGGCAGGTAATAGGCCATATATGGGACTGCTACTAGTTGGTTTTAGGAGCCTAAAATGGGACTGATTTGGGGTCTGTTACTAGGATGTTAGGGACTGCAATAGGCTGTGGTATGGGACTTGTTAGGACTGGTTTTGTAGGCCAATGTGGCTGGGTGTAGGCTGATTGGAGAAGAGCAGGTTGAGGGCTGATATGGGGTATTGGGGCTGTCTTCAGGTGGTATGTAGGGGGCTTAATGGAAGGGTGTTTAGGGAATGTGATAGTGTCTAGGTGTGGGTATGATGAAGAGTGAGGGTGATACTTAACATGTGTGTATGTGGGTGAACAACACAAGAGAGGGCTGTGTATGTGAATGTGAAAGTCTGTGTTGGATTGAACAGGAAAAAAAGAGATACAATGCATAGAATAGTAAGGAAGGGAAAAGAAATCAGTCACTACAAATCAGAACTGAAACCATTTCATAAAATTCAGAAGAACTGAATCCAGTTCAGCCTACATTGCAAACCAACCATTTTTAAATGAAATAAACCACCAAATTATACCCAATTAGACACACAACTAGATATCCTATAGGAGAATCAATATGTGGTCTTAAACCACTCTATTAACAGTGTTAAATGGTTTTAAACTGGTGACAAAGTTCAAGTTTAAAACTGGAAAAAAATCCGGAAAACCACACTGTTTCAGAAATTGGTAAATTGCTGAAAACCTAATGAAAACATATTAAAATTCAAAATAAAAGGTTGGTAAAGTTTATACACAGTATATATGTGTCATACAACATGTTCGTGTCCACCAAAGTGGACACAAATGTGTCCAAGTGGTTCAATACTCGAAACAGTGCACACAGGCACTGTTTCAGTGCACTGTATCGTGCACGTGTGCACGCGTGTCGTGCACACGACACAGTCCAACCTAGGACTCGTGCACACCACCCTAGGTAGACCACCTATAGGGCTACCCAATAGGCTAGCTAACCCGTGTCCAAGTCGTGTCAGTGAGTGACACGAAGCCCGTATCAGTGCCAATAAATTCCCGACTGCACTGTCAGCCCCGACCAGTGCAACGTGAATAACTCCCTCGACACGCCACGTGGGCCCCTGAAATTTGACATGTGGCGTATCAGTGAGTGCCCCAAGGGCTGTATCAAATCTCGTGTCAAGTTATCGAGTATTGTGTCCTGTGGAGCCCCCGCACAGCAGGACACACGCACAGCCCCGCGCGCGCACACCCGCGTTTGCACGTGTCGAAACCGACACGATACGACACAGGGACACCCCCAGTCATGAAGAATCGTGTAAGCGACAACAAATACTAATTTCTTATTCAAAAAGATTTCGAAAATAACACAAAAACTTTCTTTGTGGCATTTTCACATACACATGCATAGGGACACAGATACGTGTCCAAATAGGACACTAAATGGACCCAAATTTTAGGGTTTCCTATTCCTACAGTTAGGTTAGGCCTAGGGTTCCCTAGAAATGCAATAAAACTAAAATTTTATGGTGAAAATAGGAAGTTACCTCTATGTATCAAAATCTCCCAAAAAGCTCTAAAGTGAGAGGTTCCTCTTGAGATTCAAACTCCTCCAAATTGATTTGAATCTGAGAATACAATGTAACAACAGCAAGAATACTAAAATTAAAACCTATTGCAATTTGTTTGGGAGAAAAAGGAGCTAAAGTGGATTTTTTAGGGATTTTTGAAGTAGGGACATTACCTCTTCCTAAAGCTTGTTCTTCCTTAGAGGCTAGCCCTAATTCTTAGAGAATATTTATAAGGGAGGAATCCCAAGGATGAGTTAAGTGGCTGGACAAAATGCTAGGGTTAGGGTTGGGCACTTGGCTAATGGGCTTTGGGCTTAGTCATAAAACAAATGACTTAAAAATCACAAGTCATGACTTGTGGTCAAATCTTTCTATTCAAAACTCTATATTCCTAATTGATTTCACTAACCAGATTATGGTTAACTTAACTTAACCTATGGTCTCATATCTAGCCAAGTCCAACTCAACTAGGGTTAGGTCACAAAGTCAAAGCTAGTCAAAGTCAACCTAGTCAACCCTCATTCAAACAATTCCAAAATAAATTCTAAAAATTCCCAAAAATTCAAATAAATCCTAAAATGACAAAAATATCCTCTAGGCTAAAATTTACTAATCAAACATCCTAAACACATGGCTAGGCTCTAGGTCAACAGTCTCTAAGGTTACACTAGTCAAACACCAAAATCATAAGTCATGATTTAAATAGTTAAAAAATAAATAAAAATTACCAAAAATCATATTATTAATTAAATATCATAATTAAATAACTTAAAATATAAAATTTCAAAATTACCCTCATTTTAGAAAACTAGGTGTTACACGTTCCAGGTGCAGTCAATTGGGATGCAATCCCAGCCTATGATAAATAATCCCTAAACTCTCCAAAGAGGTACTCGCCACCACGATCTGATCGTAATGACTTGATACATTTTCCATGACGTTTCTCCGTTTCAGCCTTATACTCTTTAAATTTTTCAAAGCACTCAGACTTACGGCGCATCAAATAAATGTATCCATACCTTGAATAATCGTCAATAAATGTGACAAGATATTCAAAGTCACCTCTAGCTTGGATAGTCATGGGTCCACACAAATAAGAATGAACCAATTCCAACACATCTTTGGCCCTATATCCCTTTGCCGTAAAAGGCCTTTTGGTCATTTTACCTTCCAAATAGGATTCACAGACTGGTAGTGCCTCCACTTCTAATGAACTCAAAGGTCCATCTTTAACCAGTCTTTGAATCCTTCTTTGGTTAATATGCCCCAATCGTAAGTGCCAAAGATATATTTGGTTCATACAAGAAGGTTCTTTTCTCTTATTTAAGTTAGATGACATATTATTCATTTTCATAAGTTGCATTGTGGGCGAAATAGGATTAATGACATACAAATTATCAACCAATGCACCGGAACAGATAAAATGTTTATTCTTTCTAATAACAATATTGTCATTAAAATAAACTGAATATCCATCCTTAACTAACATAGAAACAGAAACTAAATTCCTTCTAAGTGAAGGTGCATAAAGACAATCTCTCAATGTCAAAGACTTATTTCTACCAAAAGATAAAGTAACATCTCCTAATGCAACGATCGATACTTTTGTAGCATCACCCATGAATAAGCATATCTCTCCATCACTGAGCCGTCTGGTTTCCTGGAACCCCTACATTGTATTGCAGACATGATTAGTGGCTCCTGTATCTACACATCAGGTGTCGGTAGATAACACCGCTAAACATGTTTCAACTACTAGTAAATGAGACATACCTTCTTTGTTCCCTTGTTTGAGAAGTGGACAATCAGTCATCCAATGTCCTGACCCTTTGTACTTGAAACATTTGCCTTTCGACTTTTTCACCGTGCCTTGAGGTCCCATGCCCTTCTTTGCTGAGTTTGCCTATTTCTGAATGTTATTCTTCTTCTTACCGCCTTTTGGCTTAGAAGTAGAAGCCTTTTCAGAAACAAAAATATGACCACTCTGTCTAAAGAGAGATTCAGCATCCTGTAGCTCTTTTGCAAGTTCTGCCAAACTATACAACCTTTTGTTCATGTTGTAATTAAGGCAAAAATTGTCAAAACTTTTAGGTAGAGTCCCGAGAATGATATCGACCTGGGATTCTCCATCGATTTTAGCTCCAAGGATCTCCATCTCATTCAGATGACCCATCATCTTGAGAACATAATCCCTTACTGGTGTACCCTCAGCCATTTTTGTATTCATCAAATATTTCATAGCAAACTGCCTAGCTACTCTACTCTGATGTTCGAAGAGTTCCTTGAGGTTATACATCATGTCATAAGCAGTGGCCATGGCCTGATGCTGATGTTGCAGTACATTTGACATAGATGCCAGAATGTAACACCGCGCCATCTCATCTGCCTTTTTCTACTTCTTATAAGCCTCTTTGACCTCTTCACCAGAGTTAGCATCAGGCTTAGGTGGGCATTCCTCAATAATTACATATTTGTACTCCTCAGCAGTCAGAACAATATTCAAATTACGTTTCCAGTCAATATAATTAGGTCCAATAAGTTTGTTTTCTTTAAGAATCACCATAAGTGGACTGAAAGAACCCATTTTTGAAATCTTGAGAATCACATAAATAAAATTATGTAGGGCAGAAAACTTTTTGAATTAACTAAATATTGATTCCCTTAAAACAATAATAAAAAATTCACCAACACCTTGAACACCATGAATTCAGCATGCCACGATAGTGTGGACGTATACAATTTCAACTTTGTTCAAGTAGGTTTTTCTTATTAATTTTACTATCATGTCAATATAACTTTATGACAAATAAAATTAATATATTGGTCTTGCTCTGGTCATACAAATAATAGCAGTGACTCCGATGGGGAGGATAACATTATTTGTATCTAAGTGTATACCATTACTTAATACTAAGTCCATTACCTTGTAATGAGTTCCTTCAGATGGAAAAGTGAACACATATTAGGTAACTTTCTACAATTATCCCTAAGAAAGTTTGTACTGGTGATCCATAATTATACTCATCCGATATGGAGGAAGGCACTATAGCCAACACGCAAGTATAATTACATCACCTACAAACCAATAATGGAGACCATATGATTTAAACTAAATAAATATCCTCTCCCACTTAGTTATTTAACAATGAGGGTTTTTCTACTAGTTGATATTATGTCCATGTTGTCCATTATTAATGTAGGCTTGGCTTTTCAAAAAAAAACCACACAATAATAGACATGCATAATCAGAAAAAACAAAATGACAAGATTAAGAGAAAATATCCAACTATTAAGGAAATCAATGCTGCTCCGTCCTCAACTATTCGAATCCAAAATCTGGCGCTGCGCAGATCTATCCAAGGTTCGACCTGTCCGATCAGGTCGCGAGGTTCAGGGCAGTGCCCCAATTTTTTTATATTATTTATTTAGGTTTTGGCTGTCGATTCCTTCATTGAAAATTATCTGTCTGCCTCTGGACTGCTTAAAAACAGCATCTCGTCCGACGTTAGAAATAGCCACCACCGCCATCACGATTGATCAAAAATAATTAAAATTACATCAATCCTATGCCTTCCGAAGGAGTTCACACTTAATCTAGATTGCAAAATTAAAATAATAAATACGATCAACCCTCGTGATTTTAATTACATCCACAGCAACAACAATATCCACGACATGTCCGTGGTTTAAACAACACAATCAAAAACAAGCATTGGACCATAATAGTTGGATCTAAGATGCCTGCAAAACCGAGTTAGAACAGATCTACATCTACCGACTATTATACAACAAAGGTTTTATTGGACAACATGGACGTATCCAAAGTGGCTCTGATACCAATTGATGGAACTGGGAATTCCCAGGACCCTTCTTTTGGTGTGCGTATTGATCGATAGAAAGTTAAAAAGATCTAATACGTGTTCTAACCCTTTATAGGCAGAAACTAGGGTTCATGAATTATACCTGCGGCAGAAAGGAGACAAGTAATTCCTGGCAACCTCGAGCAGACGACCCCAAGATCTTCTGCACATATTCCTTCCTCGAGTTGGACGTCCTATGGGCGACGATCTCCCAACCTTCTCTTCTCCTTGGCAGCCCTCTCTTTCTCTCCTTACGTGAATCACAAATTTAGAGAAAGTTTCAGATTTCTAATCGGTAATTTGGCGGCCAGAGAATAGAGGATATATATAGGCTACGGTAGGGACCATGAGGAGAAATTAGACTTAGGCCTCCTAACGGATCTGGATATCCCGTGTTCAGCCCGAACACAAAATCCAGGCCCATTAACAATAGCTCGGTCCACTAATGAGCTATTGTTGCACTACCTCCCTAATTCCAAATTATGTTTGTGGGCTCCTTTTATTATATGCTCATTTGGCTCCCCATGTTAAGATATCGTATATCCGTCGATCAAATTAAGTTATTGACAACTATATTGATTCGACATCTTTTATCCTTAAGTAGTACCACTCAACTTTATTTGTCATGTCGGATATAATCCACCTGCAGGGTTTACATGATAATCCTTATGATCTCCTTAAGGGGACATCATCAACCCGATGTATCGGGACATGGATTCTATTTATAATCAACAGATCATCATACATACAATGTTATTATCCAATTCATAGAGGTTGTTGATCCATAATGAATCTCACTCTTTTATGAGTCAAAATAATGTACACTGTATATACATATCCGTTATTGTATCCGGGTTAAGAGCACAAGCATCCATAATAACAGAGGTGTTTGCTCTCTTATATAGTTAGTACAAAAAGAACAATCTCAAGTGGTCCTGTTCAATACACACAAAGTGTACTAGTGTAAACCTATAATCAAGATAGACTAATATCAGATTACACTACAACCTTTCCAATAGATTGTCCAAGTCCATCTAGGTTATGAACTATTTATATACTCCATAGGGAACTGATATTATGATCTTCTGTGTGACACCACACACCATATTATCTACAATATAGAATATCAGACATTTGCATTAAAACTAGAAAAAATACAATATGCAAACATTTGCCCATATGATTCTTATTCAAAATTTAAGGAAATAAGGTTACTAAAAAAGTGATGCTTTTAGTATATAACCCTAACACTTCGTATATGAATATCCCTCGTTTATGTTAGCCTGCATCGATATATATATTAATTTTCTAAATTTTTTTCTTCTTTATTTTAGACTCTGTAAGTAATCACATATCGCTAAGAAGATCATCCTCTGCCAATTGTACTTGTATATATATGTGGCCATATATTATGGCCTAATAAATCATTAACTTGGCTTAGTAATAAAAGTTAGCTCTTTCATATATTCAAGATTTTGAACATGTATTGCAAGTGCATGATGTTGTATGAGCACAATCAAATGTTAAATGCTGCTGTAGCTCTGCAAGTGCTTCATATATATTCAAGATTTCAACAACACAATCAACTGTTAAATACTGCTATAGCTCTGCTGCTTTGACACTTTATTTAACTAATATAAGAAGTTGCAGGCAAAACATTGTTTTGAACTGACATGAAAATTTTGCTAATATTTATTCTTTCTTCTTGACCTATGACACATTCTTTCTTATTCTTAAATTTTGCTAATATTTATTCTTGATTACATGAAAGGATGAAGGAAAGAGCTTGGGGACAGGATTAAGGTCATCAAAAGTTGAAGCTCAGGCAGATTGTTTACAATATTATATATTGCATTTGTATCTATTTTATTTGTATCCTCTATTTACTCTAAAACTTTTATTTTATCCTGACACTTTATTTGTATCTTTTATTTTACTCCAAAATTTTTATAGAGTTGCACTTTGTATCTTGCTAAGTAGAGTTCCATGTCTAAATCATGACTAATATGTTATATTAATCTTTGTAGGTACTTTTATTCTAAAGTTAAAACTCAGAATGGATAAATCATAGATGTCAAAGGACAAAATGTGTAGGGAACATGAGGATGGAGTAGAAGAGTTTCTTGAGTTTGTAAAACTCCATTCAAATAATCCTAATTATATTCGATGTCCATACAAAAAATGTAGAAATTTGACATTTCAAACGCCAGGGGATGTAAGAAAACATTTGTTTAGGAGGTGTATCGATCGAAGTTATATAATATGGATTTGGCCTGGTGAGAAACATGAGAAGATAGGATCGACAAGCTTTGCAACAATTGATGAACAAACACATGAGTATAACGATGACTCTTTTGAAGATGCTGCAAATGCTGTAAAAATGGTTAATGTTGCATATGAACATGTTTCCGGTGACCCCAAGTCATTTAATTCTCTACTCAAAAATGCTGAAAAGTCTCTTTATCCCGGTTGTTCGAAGTATACAAAGCTATCAGGATTGATGTGATTGTATACCATTAAAGAAAATTTTGGGTGGTCTGACAATAGCTATTCAGAGTTGTTGAAAAGTCTTCATGATATGTTCCCAACACAAAATGAAATACCTTCATCATTGTGCGAGATTAAGAAGATAATGACAGCTCTAGGTTTGGAATATGAGAAGATACATGCATATCCCAAAGATTGCATACTTTATAGAAAAGAGTATAGCAATTTATCTGAATGTCCCACTCATGGAACATCAAGATGGAAGAAGGCAACTGATGTTCCTCATCATTTTTAGTAAAAAAAGTCCCTTGCCAAACTTCTATGGTATTTTCCTCCCATTCATCGGTTTAAAAAACTGTTCCAATCCTCACAGGCAGCAAGGGACTTAACTTGTCATGCTTATGAAATAGTAGTTGACGACAAACTTCGTCACCCTACAAACACCCCATTATGGAAGCTAGTTGACCACAAGTGGCCAAATTTTGCAAAAGAACCTAGAAACCTTCGACTAGCTCTTTCAGTTGATGGCATAAATCCCCATAGGTCCCTTATTAGTAAGTCTAGTTGTTAGCCAGTTATATTGGTGACATATAATCTACCGTCATGGTTGAGCATGAAAAGAAAATTCATGATGTTGTTGCTATTGATATTAGGTCAAAACCACATGGGCAGTGATATTGATATTTATTTAGCACCATTAGTTGACGACTTAAAACTATTATAGAAAGAGGGACTTGATGCTTATGATGCACAAAAATAAGAGTTCTTTACTTTAAAAGCTGTATTGTTGTAGACCATCAACAGTTTTTTTGTATATGAAAATCTGTTTGGTTGCACTACTAAGGGGTATTGAGCTTTTCCCCATTTGCAGGGAAGGGACCTATGCGCCTAAACTGAAACATAGTGGTAAAAATGTGTATATTAGTACAAGGAGGCTTCTCCCACGATACCGTCCGTATTAGAGGCTCTCAAATATATGTCCCTCTTAGAGCATAACGTTCTTAGGCGCCTATTATCTCTTAGGCGCCTAACACTCTTAGGCGCCTAACTCTTTTAGGCGCCCAATGTTTCTTAGGAGCTCTGTTCTCCTAGGCTCCTTGCTCTCTTAGGCACCGAGCTCCCTTAGGCGCCTACTTCTCTAATGCGCGCTGTTCTCTTAAGCGCCTACTTTTCTGCTGACATCTACAAATCTACGTGACGTATTAATCTGCCATGCATTCTGAATGTGGGGCACTACTCTAAGCTTTTCGAAGAACAAGCCCATTACTTGCCTATGATCATGCTCCTATCCTGTACAAGCACCAGGTGTCATTAGGCGCTTCTGTCCTCTTGGCGCCCAATGGCTTAGGCGCCTATCCTGAAAAAGGCGCCTACTTTGGATAACTGTTAGGTGGTTATCTCTTGGATCTATAAATAGAGCTCTACTCCCCCAACGTACAGACACAGAGAGGAGGGGTATATTGTGAGGACTAATTGCACTTCCATCTTCTGCAATCAATAATTCTCAAGAGCAAGTTCTTCAACCGTTAATCGAAGCCGAAGTTCTGTCGATACTTCTACACGGCCGAGCCATACAGAAGATTTCTCATCAACAGAAGCTTCGAGACACAATGACAAGCTTGTTTCCATCCATAATTGCCTCGTCAAAGGGACAAAGCGATCGCCAATCAGACCGGACTCCTGCAGTTGTACTTCTTCAGAATTCATTGTACTCGTGTACGATTTTTTTAAAGTTTGTAATAAAACTTTTTATTTTTGCAAACAAAATGGTGACTCTGCTGGGGACGACCTTGTCCTCCAACGAGAAGGTGACAACCGAAGGCGATTCATCATGGATTGGCACTAAGAAAGGAAGGTTGGTTGTTAAATTCGACCAAACAGCATTCAAAAAGATGCTAAGTACTCCTAGTGCTAAGTGTGCTCCTGTTTCTGCAAACAGGGCACGTACATCCATTATGACCAAAGCTAGGCGTACTGTACAAGTATAGAACAACTCTCTGAAGAGGCACCTCGAATGGGTGCCTAGGTCTGTTGGTGCACCATAAGGAGATAGGCGCCCATTTGAGGACGTCCATTCTCTCAAGACCACCGATCCCACCTCTGCTGTGATGCCCAAATCTTTGGGTGCATCATCGGAAGATAGGCGGCCGCTTGAGGGCACCTATTCTCTCAAATCTGCCTCTGCAATGATGCCTAAATATATAGATGCATCATCTAGAGATAGGCTCCCGCTTGAGGGCACACATTCTCTCAAATCTACTATCCCTAGTTCTTCCGTGGTAGATGCGTCACAGAGAAATAGGCATCCACTAGAGGGCACCCATTCTCTTCTATCTATTTTGCCAAACCCTAAATCTTTCAGCAAAGGCACTACGGCTGCTCAAAGGCGCCGTATCAGACACACTGAGATATTGTGCGTACAACAAAAGAGGATACTTTCTACCCCTCATTTGAATGAAAAACTTTCTAACATGCGTATAAATCATAATGCACGAAGAAAACCACAAGTGCAACAGACTAAAATGATGGTTGATACTGATATGCACACCAATCTTAACAAGCGCCGAGCCCAACTTAACCAGAATGTGTACCCCATTGCTGAACAAGCAATGGCGCCTATAAGTTATGGGCGCCCAAAATTTCCCTCTGCCGATGTGAATCCAGTTCAAAGGGTGACACCTACCACTTCAAAGCGCCCAAAGATGAGTGCTAAAAATTCCCTCACTTATGCTACTGAATTAGGCGATTCCTTATACCTTCAAGGAACCAACAAGGCTAGGAACAGGTTACATCTTCCCTCTTCTTCTACTAAGAAAATTGACCTCCATGATCTAATTTCTCAAAAACCGAAGGCCGTATCCCCATCTCCACCAATAGTGCATCATTGCAGCTCACATGATATTACAATATGGTGCTATTGTAAAGTAGCCAAACGATCAGTTTTTGATCGTCTTACTTTGACCCATCATGTTGAGGTATCTTCAGAAGATGAGTCAGTTTATGCCTCTGTTAACATGACAACTCATCACTCCCACGAGACTAAGGGTAGCCCAAGACGTACTTCGTCTCGGACCCGTACCCATAGACCCTCGATTCGTACATATCGCACATTTGATGGGGTTTATCGACACACCAGATCAAGGAGTCGAGCTATAATCGGTCAAAGGAATCTTTCCATCTCTTGTCCTGGGGGTAGCTCTTTACATGATTTTGATGCCGCTAGCGAGAGTTCTGAGAAGAGTATCTCTTATTCAATAGCAAGAGAGGTGACTGCGTAGGCCATCACAGAATATTAGGATGCTTCCAGTGCTGCTAGCCAGGAGCAACGAATTGTCGAGCTAGATAAAAAATTGAAAACGATGGCCGAAATGGTGGCAAGCATGCACACCATAATTTTGGCTCAACACACGGTTCCACCGGTTATGAATACAACCCAAGAACCTATATCAAAATATGCTCCTGTCAATGTTAGTTTGGGTCAACAGTCTTCTCATATCGCCTCAATACCTGTGCAGGTTACTCCAAGTCAGTCTGGGGCTGGGGGTGGTACTTATCATGCAGTCCCTCCTCCTAACACATCCAATCAATCCACTACTCTGCAACTGTCGGAAGATAATAACAAGGTTGTGAAACTCTTGCATTCTCAATTCGAAGCCTTCAAACAAAAAGATGGCCTGCAGAAGATTGGTATCAAACAACCATACCCTATTGAGGGGAAAGAGGAGCAGTTTCCACCTAAGTATAAGCCTCCTACTATAATGTTGTTTGATGGCAGTACATCTCCGAATCAATATCTCGATCACTTCGAGATAATGACTGACCAGCTTCAACCTAATGATGCTCTCCTTACAAGAGTCTTAGTTGGGTGCTTGAAAGGTGTAGCCTATGACTGGTATCGCAGCTTGCCAGACGGGTGCATTACTTTTTTTTTTCAGTTCTAAAGCAGATGTTCTTGGAGCACTTCTGTAAAGGAACAAATGACATGACTATGTCGACTTTGATCAATATCAAACAAAGGCCTAACGAAACCGTAGATCGTTTCATTGAGCGTTACCGTCACGAAGCACTCAAAATGCCTTTGGGAACTCCGGATGCTATAACTATAGATACATGCAAATCAAACTTGTTACCTATAGTTAGCATGTGGACAGGTTCTACTCAATTTCAAGATTGGTCTTCCTTCATAATAAGCGCCAGAGCAGCTGAGGAAAGTGCTGACAAATTCAAACAATTAGGCATCTAGATGCCTAATCTCGACAAAGATGAACAAAAACCAACCAGCAGCGGAGGTTGCCAGAACAACCGCAAAGGCAAAGAGACTTTGGCTATCAATCTCAAAGGCAAAGAAGCTCTGGCCGTCAACATAATTCAGCTAACGCCTACCCCAACAATACCATCACCGAGGGCACCACGTCTGAAAGAAGAATATTCCTTCGACGAGGATGATATCATGCGCATCTTCGATTGCCTAATCCAGAGCAATAAACTTCAGTTGTTGGATGTAAAACGGCCAGAAGAAGTTGGTAAGATTGACCATCCTAAATATTATGTCTATCACATGTTTATTGGACATCCGACTCGAGCGTGCTATGTGCTCAAAGGAAAGATCTAAAGGATGGTCAATTCTGGTGCAATCACTCTCCAGCAGGACGAAAAGATTGTGACGGCTAACATCGTCTATCTATAATTTGGCGATTTCCCTGCTTAATTTGTATAGGATGGTGTCGTCTCTATTCCGAGAACTACTATAGAGATTGTAAATCTCCCACCTGCACGAACTGATAGTCTGGTTCCTCTTTCTACTGAAAAAGGGGAAATTATGTGGATCCATCCAGACTTGGTGTCGGACTTTGAAGCACCATCTTCCTCCACAAAGTCCAAGAAAGAAACCAAGTATAAGTGATGTCATATGATTTCATTGGGTGAATACTGCCTTCCACCCTTAACTGCTACCTTTATCTCGATGGAAGATTCTTTTTCTAATTCCTCCCCTTCTGAGATAGCACTGTCAAAGCAAGAAGCCAAATATCAACCAGCTTTTCATCTGTATAGTCCACACACTACAATAAAAAGGCCTATTAATAATGCTCGATAAGACGTATTGATGATGCCTGATACCTAAGCGTTGTCAAAGTTCGAAATACCTTTTTTCTATGACGGTTTGGGCTAATTCTGGACTTTTTATAACGTTTATAAAACAAAGCGTTATTAATATTTTAGAGCGGTGGCAAACTTGCAATATTTTGTAAACTTATTAATATTAAGCGTTCGAAATACCTTTTTCTCCTTCTATTTCCCCTCTCCGCCTCTTCCTCTTCCTCCGCTCCCATGCTCAGAATTAGGGTTCGGTCCAGCGTCCAGGCCTAGTATTAGGTTTAGGGTTTCTCCACCGATCCATCCGTCCGATTCCCTCCGCCATGGACTCCGGCGGGGCCTCCGGCACCCTCTTCTCCGTCGACCCCCTCGAGAACAACGTCGCCAGGGGTGTGGCACCATCACCTCCATGGCCTCCGCTAACGATGTCATCGTCCTCGGCACCAGTAATGGCTGGATCATCTGCCACGACTTTCGCCTTGGCGACTCCTTCGGTCCGTCCCAAAACCTAACCCTAATTTCCTACCCCCTCCCCTCCCTCCATTAATTTTTCCTCTTCCCTATGTTTAATCTCTTCGATCCGACGATCGCAGATCTCGACTGCTCCGACGGCCGAGACGGCGACTAGTCGGTCCGCCGATGTACTAGAGGATACTGGCTTTGATGTCTGTATGTATGGCAGAGCCAAAATGGTTTCGTCTCTTCGGAGTCAACCTCGACTGCTTTAAGCAAAACGAAGACTACCGACAGAAGGATCAGAGCACGGTGAGTTCCAGTCACCTTCCGCCGCCTTTGCCTCTTCAGTAGGGGCTATCGTCTACGCCTGCAGCGCCCAGTCGGACCGAGTTGCCGTAACTGCTGCCAGTGGTGGATTAGGAATAATGAGCAACGGGATGAACAAGGTTAGTTTCAGCTAGGCTTTTTTTTCCTTTTTTTTCAAAATTTCTTCCAAACCCTTTGGAACATAATTTGAGTGTTATGTGGAATGATTATATTGGTTAACTAAGAGGTGTTGAAAGGAAACTGAAGAGGAGGTATCAGTGCATCTTAGTACTTAATTTGCATCTTAAAATTCTAATTACTTGAAGGTGAATGAACATAAAAATACATATATTGATAGATATATAACTACTTATGTTTTGATAATTATACATAGCTTAGAGAGACTTGATATGTACAACTATTTTTTCCCCCTTCTATAGCCTATACTTATCACTTGTATTGTTTTTCCTTGGCTAATTTACAGAATTCAGAGGTAGGCTCAAAATGCAGTTGTACAGTGAACATATTGTTACCTTAAGGGACTGGATGTAAGCAGACCTATTTTTTGCTTCTGTCAAATTAAGTATGAGCAACTAAATGGCATTGAAAGTCATTTTGCTTTAATAAACTTCTTTTGCACAGAACTGCAAGCAAAACATCAATTGCCAGTTTGTGCTCACTTTACAACTAGAAATTCGAGTTTTCGCTGACTCGATTTCTCAACTGAGGAAGCATGAACTAGTAACAGTGAGTAGTTATTGATTATCATATTTTTTTAATTTTAATCTTTTTTATCAGCACCTGGTCATTGTAATGCTAATGTAAACTTTCTATTTGTTTGTGCCAAGATACATTGGAATGCTCAGCTTAAGAAATTGAATGCAATTATCGAGGATCTTCACAGAGTGTTTATCTTTACAGGAGAGTTTGAGCAAGGGAAGGGACAAAAAATTGGTGTGTTTATATTTCAATTGCGAGTACTTCCCTTGTTGTATTTTTATGGTTCTAAGTGGTATCTGGACACAAAAAGAAGAAGAAGAAGCCAGGTTGCAAGTATAAGTCTTTCGAGGAAGAAGCAGAGACTAGGGCTACATCTGAAAACTTACGTGCTTCTTTTTCAGAAGATCTTGAAATTAAGGATCACTCAAGAGTTATAACAAAGCAATCATCAGGTGATGAATCACTTCTTAAATAACCTGAATGCTGATTAAAGATTCTGTATTGACTTTGATTCATTTATATGGCAATGCTAGATTAAAGTGTTACAAGAAACAAATTGGAGGTTGCAAGAGTACAACACTAGTTTGCAACAATACAATAGCAATCTTCAGGCTGATGCTGTTAAAAATGGAGAAACCATCCCAAGGCTGCAGAAGGAGAAAAGTGCTATGATGGAAATGCTCATTGGGTTGAGGGACCATGCTAACTTGCTAAAAAATCAGCTGGATTCTTCCAGGGTAAGTGTAGATTTGATGCCCATGTCAGCTTATTTTGTTGAACTGTCTCGTGCTATTTTACATGTGGGATAGGGATATTTTTAAAATAGGTACAAGGTAGTCACGTACGTTGCACCAATGTGGAAACGAATAAGTTACAAACATGATAAGGATGCAAATCCTCTATGGTGTTTTGTGATGGTGTTCTTATTTAATACTCTGTAACAAATTCTACGATCTCAATTCTTATCTAAAACATCAAAATTATTGGTACATTTATATGCATCAGTGCTTATTTCTTTATACCAGGTATTCATTATTTGGTGGTGCATATATAGAGGCCAATTTGCTCTAATTAAATTAATTTGGTCCCATTAATGATGTTCTTGAACCATTAAACACATGAAACATAATCATCTGTAAAATGTACCTTTATATTGTGGTTGTTGCTGGGATGTAAGATAATTGATCTGTTGCTAGCTTCTTTACCCAACTATACCTTTATATTGTGTTTGTTTTGATAGACGGTGAAGAAAATCGAAACGTCCTCTTTCCTTCAGGATACTGTTCTATTTCTTCCCTTTTAAAGGCATTGGCGTCGTTGGAATTGGTTTTTTTTCTTGCAAAATCTCTGCAATAGTTTTTTATGGTTTCTATATAATGTTATGATTGTTTCCATTTTCATGAAAACTCTTTTCTAAGGGATTATTCTGTCAAGCTTGCTCCAGATATGGGACAAATACCGGATCCCTATCATGACCTAGTTTGTTTTACTCCTTTCTCTTAATATTTCATGATTTGATTTGATTTTTAGGCTTGACAATTATATGGACTAATTTGGTTGTGTTCTCTTTTTCTCAGGATTTCACTGGTGTTCAGGCTGTCGTTGATCTTTCATGATTATTGGTTATCTGGCCAAGTTTTGATGTGGACAATTTTGGTAGTTGTAAATATATATATGTATTTGGATATTCTATTTTGAGAATGTAATGAAGATGTTGATATGTACTCTATTTTGAGAAATGTAATATAGATGGTGATATATAATATTAAGTTTTTGGAATATAATATATAATGTGCAGTATAGAGCGTTATAAATATGCTAATTTGAATAGTATAAAGTGTTATAAATGTGCTGCATTGAGCCTATACATATTATATATTCATAAAGTTTTACAAAAGTCCTGAATTGTTCACTATATATTAAATATTCATAACGCTTTTATAGAAACTATTCATGATGGTTTTTTAAACACTTTTAAAAAATATTTATAACACCCATTTTCATAACAGTTGCTGTGAAAAAAAGCGTTATGGTTTTTCATTAATGACGTTTTTTACCCGTCATTAAAAGGTTTTTTTGTTGTAGTGACAATCTCGTGAACTAATGACAAAGATGGGATATGACTTACAAAAGGCCCCCGGCTTGAATAATGGAAAGGGATCTCCAGTACCCCTTTTTCTATGCCTTCCACATAACCAGTGTCGTGTCGGCTTTGGTTTTTAGACGAACTCTTCATCCTCCCCGAAGATATGTTCTAAAACCAAAATTTATACGAAGAATTGTAACATGGTGTCCTTTGAACCTGTCTCCGAAGAGGAAGCTTTAACCGGTACCAGGTCTGGGAGACTCTACTTGCAGGATTACTCAGAAGGTCAAGAGAACTCTGCTCCAAATTCGAAGGCTATTCTAGCATCATCTTCATCCCCTGCCGCGAATGTTCTGTCTGCTTTATCACCCTCAGTGGAACAGACTCTTTCCAAACCAACAACAGCAAACAAGGGAAAACAGCCAGTCCGCTTCGATAAGATATTGAAGAAGACTTTATTCCTTGGGCTGGAGAAGCCATATAACTTTGATATATTGGCTCAACTAGCTAATACCCCAGCAAGACTGTCAATCTTTGAACTCTTACGTCTCTAAAAGAAAACTCGAGAAACATTGAGTGCAGCTTTGATACAAGATGATACTTGTCTGGCACTCCTTAAAAAGCCAAAAGAAAAACCTGCCACATGTTTGCATTGTCATAGCGTATTAGAGCTGATGTCCAACATCACCTTTACGCACGGTGACATGCTATTAGAAGACAATCGTCATGATCATCCTCTCTATTTCACAGGATATGTCGATACTATGAAGGTTAATCCCATCTTGATCGACCCAGGGTCTGCACTCAGTATCATGCCATTGACTCTACTGGATGCTCTGAAGATCCCTGTGCATAATCTGTCTACAACCATCACGACAATCTTGGGATTTAATTTTGGCAGAAACGAACCCTTGGGAAAGATTCGCCTGAAACTTCAAATCGGTAATCTTCGCACAAAGGTGACCTTCTACGTGATTGATAATCATGGCTCCTACAATGCTTTGATCGGAAAACCATTTTTGTACGAGCATAACATTGTACCATCTACTCTCCACCAATGCTTTAAGTACGTGGATGTTAATGGTGAAGTCCAGAAGGAAGTGGCAGATCTAAACCCTTTTAGAGACGTCGAAGCGTACAACAATGATTCTCGAATGTATAAGAAAGAATTTCTAAAGATAGTGCTGGCCATGAACACTGATGGAGATCAGAAAGATACCCCAAATGATGTCCTAGTGATTCCAGTTAAAGGACGTACTTCTCGCCCTCATTCTTTCTAGACGTTAACCATTCATCTCCCCTCTCATAAAAAGCAGCCTTCTGCTGGAAATACGGAACATAGGGAGCTCACCTCTTCTAAGCCACTTGTTATTGGCCGTCTTCGTAACAAACCTCCTCCTCTTTTTCGTTCTTCTCCTCCTCTAGTTATCAATCTGACTAAGCCTTCTAAGGCTAAAAGTCATATTGTAAATGATGATGTATAGATCAATAAAGTAGCATCTCTTTTGCAGTATACTGATGTCTGTTACTATACTCGATGTTATTTGGATATGCTAGATAATTTTAAACCACTTACAATAGGAGCAGTTCAACCTCTGCAAAATGAAGTATCGCTTGAACCAGTGCAAGATTCCTTCTTCCTAGTTCCTTCCAGAAAGAGTGGGAAACTCCTATACTTTTTAGTAAAAGAACTGAGCAAGAAACAACGCTCGATAGTGAGGATGAAAAAGACGATAATGGATGAATACAACTACGTCATTATAGTTGACAATCTAAAGAAATCATTCGAAAGATAGGCTATGATTTTAAAACTGGTCTTAATAGTGGTAGAGGAAGACGAACTTCCATTCATACCCCTGCTCCGAAAGGGAAATCATTGCCATATTATAGCTGGACAAAGCGTGGGTTGGGTTATACTTCACCGATTGTAACTCCAGAGGCCTCTGAATCTGACAGTGAAGAGCAGTCTAATTCTTCTGACTCCACATCATGGGATTCTGACACTAGTGTCGGACATGTCCATCGAGTGACACTATCTTCTAATATGGTGTATGCCAAGTTCTCGAAAGATGACGAGGTTGATTTTGAGGAAGTTCCTGAAGTAGATCCTTGGGCACAAAGGATGGACACTCAGTAGAAACTTTGTTTCGAACAACGAGAACCACCTGCAGAAGATCAATTAATTCAGGTCAGTGTTGGAAAAGAAGGTTCGCCTAGGCCAATCTTCATGAGCAAAAGCCTCCCAGAGGTAGATAAACAAAAACTAATTCAGCTTATCCAAAAATATATTGAGGTATTTGCTTGGAGTTATGAAGATATGCCAGGATTGGATCCTCATATCACTACCCATAGACTCCACATTCGGCCTAATGCAAGGCCAGTCAAACAACAACAATGTCAATTCAAACCTGACATGACGAATGCCATAGAGAATAAAGTTAGAAAACTTATCGCTTGTGGCTTTGTTAGAGAAGAATAACATCCCGACTGGGTTGCCAATGTTGTCCCAGTTATGAAGAAAATTGGAAAGGTCAGAGTCTGTATTGACTTTAGAGACCTCAACGACGCTTGTCCCAAGGATGAGTTTCCTCTTCCGATCACTGATGTCATGATTGATAATACTTACGGATTCAAACAAATGTCTTTTATAGATGGATTCTCAGGATACAATCAATTCAAGATGCATTCAGAAGATGAGAAACATATATCTTTTTGTACTCCTCTGGGAGTCTATTGCTACACTGTCATGCCATTCAGTCTTAAAAACGCTGGTGCAACTTATCAGCGGGCTATGAGTACTATCTTTCGTGATTATTTACGGAAGACAGTTGAATGCTATGTCGATGATATTACCGTCAAAAGTCGTCTAAAGGAAGACCATATCCAAGACTTGAGAACTATCTTCGATCTAATATGCGAACATCAACTCAGGATAAATCCTACCAAATCATTCCTGGGAGTCTCTAGTGGCAAATTTCTCGGATTCATTATTACCTCTAAAGGTATACACGTTAACCCTGAAAAAATCAAAGCCATTCAAGAGATGCGTCCTCCATGCAACTTAAAAGAGCTACGAGGATTCCAAGGACGGCTTGCTTACGTCAGGAGATTCATTTAAATCTCTCTGGACACTATAGACCGTTCACCCAAATCATGAAGAAAGGTATGTATTTCATTTGGACTAAAGAATGCCAACAAGCATTCGAAGACATAAAGCGGTACTTGATGAACCCTCCAGTTCTAGTGCCTCTAGTCTCAAGAATACCCTTCCTGATGTATGTTCGAGCAATGGATCATTCATTGGGTGCATTAATAGTGCAGAAGAATAAAGAGGATCATAAGCAGGTTATCTATTATCTCAGCCGCATGATGATTGGAGTTGAACATCGTTATAGTCCGATAGAAAAAGAATGTTTAGCCTTGATGTTCGCTATTCAAAAGACACAACATTATATCACAGGCCAAATCATTCATGTCATCTTCCGAGTCAACCCTCCCTATATTTTAATGAGGAAGCCCAGTACGCTCAATTCCAAGCTCGCTACATGGGCTATATTATTAGCATAGTACGATATGGTGTATGTTTCCTAAAAGTCTGTTAAGGGTCAAGCCCTCGCTGACTTCCTAGCAGCTCATCCAATTCCTGAGACGTCTAAACTCTATGATGAAATTTCTGATGAAACCCAGGAATCTAACTTAATTTCTGAAGAATTTTCTACTTGGCGTCTATTCTTTTATGGAGCATATAGAATTAGACTCAAAGGTACCATCGTCGCTGGAGTCAAAATTGTTCTTGTATCACCCGATGTATTAGCTATTCAAAGAGCTTATTCTCTGGACGAATCATGCTCTAACAACCTGATAGAGTACAATGCTTTGCCCATTGGTCTCCAACTAGCTAAATAGCTGGATATTGAATATCTTGAGGTTCATGAAACTCTAAACTAATCGTCAATCAGGTCAGAGGAACGTATGAAGTTCGGCATTAGAATCTTGTCCCACATCACGAGGCAGCAGTTAGAATAGCTACATCATTCAAAGGCTTCTTCATTGAGTATGTACGGCAAGCATGTAATAAAAAAGCTGATGCACTAGCTAATCTTGCTACAGTATTAGCAATTCCAGTCGAAAGACAACAGACGATTTTTGTCACTAACAGAGAATTATTTTACATCGAGAATAATTCTAACATTGAATTCAGCAATTCAACAGAAATTAATGCCATCAGTGAAGACTTAAGGGTGCATTTCATTGGCTTCATGGTACATGACATCTTACCTGAAGAACCTAAAGAAGCTACAACTATACGTCGGCGATCGCTCTGAATTTATTACAATCATACCACCAAGACTCTCTATCGGCAAACATTTGATGGTCTACTCCTACGTTGTCTGGCAGGAGACGAAGCAAAATAAATACTACGTGAGGCTCACGATAGTGTTTGTGGAGCATATCATCCCGGTCCTAAGCTACAGGATCGCATTCGACGTATGGGTTACTACTGGCCCACTATGGTATCAGATGCCATTGAATATGCAAGAAAGTGCCGAGCTTGTCAAATCCATACAGACTTCATTCATCAACATTGGAATTTCTCCATCCGACTGCCGCATCATGGCCCTTTGAAGCTTGGGGTATGGATGTCATTGGTCCTATCAATCCACCATCATCTAGAGGACATCGGTTTATATTGGCTATAACCGATTACTTCTCGAAGTGGGCTGAAGCTATACCTGTAGTAGCATGAATTTTTTTAGCAAAAGAAGCCCCATGCGCCCAAGCTAGTGAAGCTCCATGCGCCCAAGCCAATGAAGCTCCATGCGCCCAGTCAGTGAAGCTTCATGCGCCCAGTCAGTAGAACTCTATGCGTCCAGCCAGTGAAGTTTCATGCGCCCAAGACTAGCTCCTCTAAAAGGAGGGCGCATAGCCTGAGACATGGCCATGTGCCCAAGCCTGACTCAGTCAAAGCCATGATCAAAATGTGCACTGAAGCGCACGGCCACGTAAGTCTCCACGAGCAGTCGTGTACCGAAGCATGCGGCCACGTCAACACCATGACCAACCCACAATCTCGTAGCCTGTATGGCCTACTTCCTATGCGCCCAAAGCAAGACTATGCGTCCACATAAAAACTAGCATGTTTCCTCATGTGGGTGCATAACTTCATTCTAGCTCAAGAACGACTATAAAAGGGGGCTTCATCCCTCTTCAAAACACAGAACGAAGAGCATTTTCAAGAGCCAAATTGCTGTACTTCTTGCCAGTGAGCTGAGAGTTAGCAATTTTCTTAGGTTTTCTCCATCTTTTATAATTGGAGTGTAAACGGAGTAAAGGAGCAACTGTCGCTCGATCTCCATCGTTCCATTCCCCAGAATTCTTTTTTGTACTCGGGGATCCTCAACGCAGGATCTCTCAGGCGTACTCGATTTGTGGTGCCTTGCGCCAATAAAGAAAAGACAGCATTTTCTTCTTATTTTTTGTGTGTATCTACAAAAATGGCAACTCTGCTGGGGAGTACCTTTTCCTCTGACGAGAAGGTGGTGACGCAATCTGATACCGACAAAGTGGGGAGCACTCAGAAGATGTTGATCATAAAGTTTGATCAGCAGGCGTTCAAAGAGATACTCTCGAGGGATGGCTCTACTCCCTCAAAATCAGCAAAGCCAAACAAGTATCGCAACACTTGGCTTCCGAAGGCTCGCTGTGTATATCCTGCTAGTGTCACAGCAGATAAGCAACTGGCGGACTCTGTCACATGGGCACATGATTCTGCCACAGAAGTTCCCTAAATGGAGAAGGCTCACATCGTTGTAACGCCCCAGTCCCGTAATATATAGGACCAAGAACGTGAACATGCCAGCTGCACATATACGAAGAATACTCCAATATATGAAATCCTCGTTTATGTACATAAGCTGTAAATAAAATAATCACAGGCTAAAATAATATAATCTAATCTCATCACAGCTCAACACAGAAGATAACAAATCCAAATGATAAATGAGCGTAACAAAAGATAGCCGCGTGAACATACTCACTCCAAACAAATAAGAAAGTAATCTCACAAGATCGGAGTCCAACCTCCGCAAAATAGAAAAAAAAAAGATGTAAAATATCCAATAATGTCTCATACAAAGAATAGACTAGAAATTAGTAGGAACTGACTCGGTATCAATGTAAGCTGGATCCAGAGCTGCTCCGTACTCCTGTGGGAAGTCGTAAAATCCTGGAGAGATAACTAGGTCCTCAGAGGGATGTAACAAGATACAAGAAAATACCATGCCATAATAACTGTGATATATAATATAAAGAAAGAAATATGTATGCAATCAGGTGTCGAACCATTCTACAGTGATAATGCAATAAGAATAAACCTTTGACGCATGGGCAGGATCAGGAATATCAGGAATCAGGACCGTATCTCCCATTGGAGATAATCGGTAATTAGGACCGTACCTTCCACTGGAGATAACCGGCTATCAGGACCATACCTCCCATCGGAGATAACCGGCTATCAGAATAGTGCATATATGACCCATACATTAAGGAACTATTCTTTCTACCCAATGCCTATTAGAGTCAGATCCAAGACTCATATGTACCTTTAGTAACTGTCAAGTCTACTAGCATACAATCTATTGGCAGTTACTCCTATCCGTCATACGCCACATACGTATCGGTGGCCGGCCGACTACGCGAGTACGTGTCCTACATGAGACTCACAATAAGTGGTAAAGTATGTGTCAAGGCCGTATCAGATATACCAATACCTCACCATCAACGGGTAGTCACTAAGCTAAGTCAATACAAAAAAATAATGTAAAAGCAAACAAAACGACCGATATGGTCGCTTGCACCCAAGTGTGACTTGGACGCACAGTGATGTAAAACATAGAGCAATATATATGAAACTGAAAATAAATAAATGTAAAATAATCACAGAGTAAGGTGGCAAGGTATCTTGCTTGATGGTGTAAAGTGGCAAGCCCAAGAAATCACAATGTCAGCCAAGAAACGTCACAGTCTCCAAACAACTCCGAACGTTGAAACAAACATCAAAAATGTACTCGGTGTAAAAGATATATCTAGAAAATGCCTGTTCAAAAGTCAAATTCTGGAATAGGGGCAAAATTATAATTTCGGTCAAATTGATGTCCGCCGTTGGACCCGCTTTACACCAAAATGCGTGCCAATATCTATGGTCTCTAAAGTCGTCAAACTACATGTCTACAAATTTGTTTTGTTGAGACGAACCCAACGGTATGTCTAATTTTGGATTCCGGTGGGCCGTGCACAAAATTGCCCGTTGAATGGGATTGTGGGCCCGCCAATATGGCGTCCCGGTCAACCTTCTCAGAATCAAACCAAACTTGACACACAGGACTAGAAAAATGATACGGTCTTGTTGGCGTAAGTTTTGTATCGATTCGATGACGTACACGAAGTTAGGACCAAGTTTGCAAATTATCGATACAGGAGTATCTTGACGGATACGGACTGATTTCGTCGCGCACACGCGACAAAACTGAGTTCTGTCAGTTCCCACACGTTGACAACATCCATATGCGTCTTTCGGTGCATATAGTGCACGACCACGTCGCCCGAATTGTCGGGACGCACGCCGTATCAGAATTTTTTATATATTTAATGTTACAAAACAGTTTTTTGTGCAAGTTCATGATCCGTAACTTTTTGTACGATGCACCAAAACTGATTCTACAAATTGCGTTGTAATCTTGGTTATGTTGTCTATGATTGTCTTCAATTTGTTTCTCCAAAATTTTAATATATAATTAGAAAATTGGCCGAAAAGTTGTCGTTTTAATACAGTTTTAACAGATTCAAAAATCTGATTTCTCCAACTTTGTCTCAATTTTTTGAACAAGTTGGATAGCCATATCGAACTCTACTTGGGGGATCTCGAAGTGGGTCAGGTGGGCTTCCTACATGAATTTACGGAAAGAAAAATGGACTCCTAGAGTGGGAGAAATTGAATTGGTGAAGTTGTATACCTCAGAGTTTTGTTGTTGCGGTTGTTGTTCGTTGTTGCCGTTACTATCGCCGCACGGTGGCGCTGTCGAGCTGCGGGCTGGGTGCGCGGACTCGCAGGGAGAGGGAGAGGAAGGAGGAGAGAGGTGGATTAGGGTTTGGATATGTGTGTTTATAGTGAGAGGGGAGGTATTAAAGTCGGCTACATATAAGCAACCTTTGTTGCAGTTGTTGATTCTTATAAAGCGGGTCGGCTAGTAGCTTTTATGCTGCTGGCTTAGCAAAAAAAGGGAAGGTCGGGCTCCACCTCGCCCAAAGCAGCAATTGCTGCCGCTAATACTTGGGTGGCCGCCCACTTATCAAGAGTATATATATGATATATATATATATACATATTTATATATATCCATATATATGCACAAAATCTCCAAAAATTTCAATAACAAATTTAAATATTTGCTTATGCAAATAGTTGACATATTTAAACCGATGTGCATATATATATATATATATATATATATATATATATATATAATATATATATATATATATATATATATATATATATATATATATATATATATATATATATATATATATATAAAATTTACAATAAAACAATCTCAACGCAAAATATTTAAACCAAATGACGGGCTTAGTTAATCTCCCAAAATAATTTTATAAAAAATATTAAAAATAAAATCTTTTCAATGGGTAAATTTTACCACTCTTACTTGGTCCAGATAATTGTACCAATATTGAAAACATCATTAATAATAAAAATATAATTTTTTACCTCTAATTCAATAATTAGAATATATTTCTCAATTTCTAAAATAATCTTAAAAACATTTGCACACTTAAAAAAATATGCCTGCCTGGTCATCTTGGTCCTACCACATGCCTATATGGGCTTGGATTTGGTTTAGGCCACGTTGGACTGGTTTGGTACAACCGGGTTACTAAAAAGTCAACAATATTAAATAATAATTAATTAATTCACTTATAGGGGTTACTTCGCAACTTGGCGTGGTTTTTTCCACTTCGGACATCACTATGGCTGGGCCTCCCCTAGGATGGTTAGTACTCTAGTCAAGGCATACTGCTACATCTCCCGTGCCACTATTCATGGTCACCTTGTGCTCTGAATCTCAATAATGGCTAAGGTTATCTTTAATAATTAATAAAAATCATTTACATTTTCAAGTCTTTTCATAAAAAAAATCTGTCAAAAATTCAGGGGTTTTACAACCGTTCCGGGCTCTACTAGCCCAGTGACTTTTTCCCTGCACAACCAACAACAGGGTGTTCAACACCCGAGACTAGGCAAAGGAAAACACTATGATGCTAAGAATCGGGGTGTGCGACACTCTGGCCAAACCCAGCGTCGCTCACAAATGAAGGAGGCGAAACTGGGAGAAAACAATACTGATTCACCAAGCATGCGCCCAAAGCCATGCGCCCAAGGGAGTGTTTGGGCGCATAGCCCCAACCAGAGCACTTCTTTCTTCAGCAAGTTGGGCATCCAAAGCTATGCCCCCAAGGCTATGCGCCTAGGCTTTGTGGATCCATACTATGTGCCCACATCAAGAAGGCTCAGACATGTTGTCAAGGAGCATACGCCCAAGGCCAGTCTCCAAGGCCTATGCTCCCACAACAAAAAGGTAGGCCCCAACGCGTATAGCACGGGGCTGCCTTCAAGGACATAACAGAAATAAGGTGTAGAAGTTGCCCCTGCACGTAAACTAAGTCTGGATGCGCCTACTCTCCTTACGAACCCGCATGCAAAGCTCGGCGAAGCATGCAACATGGGTTGTAAGGTAAAACTCCCTTCCGCTGACTTGTACGACATGATAAATCATAAGCGTAAAGCGAGAGAGGATATAATAATTCATAGTGCACATCCGTTCACCAGTATTGTTATGAAGTATTGTTGCTCCAGAGCAACAAGAGTGGCTCAGAGAAAATCCGGGTTTCGACGGCTGCACTTCTCTGACGATGAAAAGCCACTGTGTGTTTCATCCAACATGGCTTCACGGGGTCCCCCTTACGGAAGCCCCAATCAAAGATGGTGGACTACGAACCCAACTTTTTCTTTCAGTTCTGCGAGAAGAAGAAGAAGAAGTCTACCAACAGATGGCCAGCAGGCTGTCACATCTGAAGGAGGTTATATAGGTACTCGGTCAAAGGCAAGGTTTCGTACGGACGACGAAGAATCCCAAGCTAGGGGTAGTATTCCCTCAGAGTCTGAAGTGGATGACCCTCACACTGGGGGTACCCTTCTAGAGGACGAAAATCCTTCTGAATCTGATGGCGACTATCTGCCTCCTCTGTCTGAAGATGAAGGACTGGTCCACTCGAAGACAGACAGTATCAGCACCAGTAGTACTGTTTTCTCTGTTCTTCCTCGCATGTTATCTACATACATGGCGGATGGAGAAAAACCTGAAGAAGCAAGTGATCAGACCAGCAAATGGCTAGAGGGTCTTGAAACAACATTTGCCAAGATCATCGATATGCTTACCAGTATCATGGTGGTTCAAGCTGCTGGGGCTGTTCCTCCACCTCAATAAAATGTCTCGACCTACGTTAGTCCGGCTCACAGCAACAACCCTCCTTCACTGCAAAAGGAGTATTATTTCATTGCCCCTCCTCCAAATCTTGTAAATGCTGGGGGTGGTCTTTCGCCAACAATGCCTGACAACCATTCAGCAACCATTTTCCAATACATGCTCAATCAACAGGATGCAATTGATTCTCTGGTCGCTCATCTCGACACCATCTCACACAAAGATGAGCTTCAAAAGATGGGGATATCTCAACCATATCCTCCTGAGTGGGAGAATGTTACTTTTCTTCCTAACTACAAGCTGCTGACGCTGAATTCATTTGACGGGTTGACTTCTCCTCGTCAGCACATGATGCACTTCAACACGCAAATTCTACACTTGCCCAGAGACGATCCGTTCTTATCGAAGTTTTTTATTAGCACCTTGTAGGGGGTAGCTTTTGAATGGTTTTGCAGTTTGCCTGACGGATGTATCAATTCATTCAAAAACTTGGAGAGATTGTTCCTCAGCAGATTTTACGAGAGCGACATGCATGTTAGTATGTCCACAATCATCGAGACCAAGCAAAGGAGGACTGAGTCTGTCATCGCCTTCATCGAACGCTTCAGGCGGCTAGCACTGAAGATGCCCTTCGGCATACCAGATTCAGAACTTATGTATACTTCCTACAATAAAGTTTTGTCTGGGTATACATAAGTACGATACATGGCCCGCTTTCATTGGGGCCGTTGATGATGCAGAAAACGACGTTCCTAACTTGGAACTACTGGGGTTGAAAACACCCAAATCCGAAGATAAGGGCAAGCATCCTCAAACTATCCCTGTTCGTGGAGGTAAAGGAAAAGAAGTCCTGAAGGTCGACACATCCAAAGGAGCTTCCAATTCTCTGGGCACCTTCGACAAGCCTAAGGAGACCTGCTCCTTTGACAAAGATGATGGCATTACCATCTTTCACACATTGACGAAGGGTAATAAGCTGATATTGCCTCCACCACGACGTCCTGAATAGGCAAGCCAACTCAACGATCCCAAATACTGTCTCTATCATCAGTACGTGCATCACTCCACCAAGGACTGCATCGTCCTGAAGAAGAAGATACAACTTATCGACAGCCAAGTGATCAACCTCGAAGCTGAAGACAAGGTCATATCTTCTAACATGATCTCTCTTCATATTGGTGACTTTCCTCCCATAGAAGATCCAGACGACGTGGCCCGATTTCCAAGACAATAATGGAAGTCGTCAATCTACCGCCAGCTCGTAACTCAACATTGGTCCCGCTCACAAATGAACGTGGTGATATCATGTGGGTCCATCCGGACCTTGTGCAAGAAGTAACGCAGGGGGTAGTACCACCCAAAGTAAAAAGGGGCAAGAAGTACAAGTCATGCCATATGGTATCATCTCCCATCTACGAGGTTCTATCTGGCGAGATACGATCGGGAAAGACTTATCTTCGGACGTACGATCCCGCACAAGAAGAAGCAGTACCTCCTCAAGCTCCTGCTGTCCCCACAAGCTCAGAAGCTGGCCCGTCTGTATGCCCCCTAAATTTAGGGCTTATTTTTTAATTTTATCAATCAATTATTTGCAATAGATATTACTATTTGATTATTATTTGATTTAAGGCTCTTTACTGTGACTTTGACTTCTAGAGCGTCAGAGATGCCAATCTCTAGATACTCTCCTCATTAGTGTGTAGTAGACAAGATTACCTTCATGTTGATATATCATGTCCTATCCAAACTTGTTCCCTTGTACTCTTTTTGCTTCACAAAACTTTGGGTCAATTTAGACTATTTGATCATTAATTAATTATTAATTGATTTTTCTACTTTTATCTTTGATCATCATATGCACGTTACCGTGACTTTTAATTTAGGAGCACAAGGCTAGTCATTTTCTTGAAACAAACTTCTTATGCCTGATCTACTCGAGATGTCCTACACCCACGACCTTCATGTCCCACTCAGACACACCATCTTGTGCTTCATTTGCTTCGCATAACTTTTGGATTAATTTAGTCTAATTAATTATCCATCGTAGAATGCGACTTGACATCCAATTTAATTTCGGGACCCGACATCGACCCAAACCTGTCAGCCCAAAATATGGACATAGCCTACATGAAGCCTACTACCCGCATGACACTTGTGTCCCATTTATTTGAGGTCCCATATTTTACTTATTTACCCATGATCATAAATACCTATTTAAATTCAATTATTGTACCATGTCCGATTTTGACCCGACCCGGCTCAACCGAACCCAACCCAAACTTCATGTTGCCCCCTCATGAATACCCACACACACTTTTTCCTACCAAAAATATTAAAAACCTAGTTTTTCCACTTCAAATATTTAATGTATATTTTATTGATTTAAATCCCTAGAGAAATCCCCATTTTAATCCTAGCCTTCGGTTTCTATCCATCAATCCTAACCCTCCATCTCACACTTGGCACTCACTCCCAAACCCCCTCTCTTATGGCCGACCCTAACATTTAGGAATCCCACTACACTCTCTCCCTCTCTCATTTATTACACACACACATAATATTTCTTTCTCTCCCACTCATTTTTTCAAAAGTAACAGCCCACCCCACGGCCGACCTCCACCTCCCATGGCCGACTTCCCCTCTCCTCCTCCTCCTCCTCTCCATCAACCACCATAACCACTCTCATCTTCAACACTATCTCACCATCACTACACGACTTCACCACCATCAAAACCGCCACCACCACTCTATCTTCCTCCTTCCCTCCTCCGACCGGTCGTCACCGTGGCCGTGCTACTGCGCCAAGATAGCGCAGCCCCCTGCAGCACATCAGTGTAGCACGCGAGTGCCAGCAGCAGCGAGGCAACTACCAGTAACAGTGACGCGTGAGGCAGCAGCCGCTGCCGGCCAACCGCGCCCCGTCGCGGTTGCCGCCGCCGTCGACGGTCCCCCTTGGCCGGGCGCACCTTCAGGCGACTCCCTCCAGGCCATCGTCGACGTTTTCGATGCGCATAATGGGCTATTCGTGCATTTCGCACGAAATCCCGTCGTGACGCGCTCGAAATGGATTTCAGAATGGCGATCCGTCGCAACGACTTTGCGTACATTTTTCGAAAAATTCGACTATTGGATCGGCGAACTCTTTATTCCGTCACAATCTCGATATATCCCTCTTCACTCTCCTCAAGTTTCGTCCACTAATTTTATCGTTTGATACATCAAAACCAGGCACCAAATTGACGCTTTAAATTGTGTTATTTTTGGACAGTTTTATGGAGCCAACTTCGTCGGTTCGTATCTCCTCCATCGCAGCTCCGTCTAGTATGCCACTATTTCCTCTGTGCAGCTGGTATAACCCTCGTCCTGTCCCTTAAGTTTTGTTTTATTGTGAGCACGTTTGATTGGTTGAATTTGACGCCAAATTTGGCCGTCCGAATTTATAATTTCCAACTTGTAAAATTCTATTTTTAAACCCAGGACTCCGAATTCAATTTCTGGCACCACCAGTAGACTCGTGGCATCGTTTTGGCACATTTTTATATATAGTTTGTTAGATTTGGAGGACGTGGCCCTGGCACACATTTCTATGCAAAGCGGGTCCCACAGTCCGGGTCAACACTTTTTTACGTCGGCTCATCGGAATCCAATTCTGGATATACCGTTAAGTTCGTATCGTTATTTTGGACTCGTTGACATATAATTTGTCAGGTTTTAATAGACATTAGTTTTGGCACGCATTTCGGTACAAGTCGGATACTAATATCCGGATCAACGGGTCATTTTGAGATCGGCTCATCGAAATCCAATTCTGGACATACCTTTGAGTTCGTATCGTCATTATGGACTCGTTGACATATAATTTGCTGAGTTTTGAGGACATTGGCTCCTACACGCTTTTTCGTGTAAATCAAAATTTTAATGTCCTGGTCAACGGACCAATTTGTGATCGGGTCAACGGAATCCAATTCTGGATATACCGTTGGGTTCGTATCGTCATTCTGGATTCGTGGACATATAATTTTTTAGGTTTAGTGGACTAGTATTCTTGCATATTTTTCGATACAAAGTGGGTCCGATACGGACACCGTTTTGATCTGAAATTATCTTTTTGCTCCTGTGTCCAAATTGGACTTATGGATAGGCCATCCTAGCTGATTTGACCATTCTGGACACGTTGGTGATGTTTGTTTCATCATCCAACAATGTTTGTAGATATTTCTCTGTGTATTACCTTTTATTATAATTAATTCTTATTAAGTTCGTATTTCAGAATTAGTACAACGAAATTGAGATCAGTCGATTCCAGTGATCTCACATCGCTGAAATTGACAAGATGATCATCTGGATCACTATGATAATATTATTAACCTTACCATTGATTATTTTATCTCGATTTACATGTCGTAGGTTTCGATGTACGAATAACGAGATACAACTTGATATTTTAATTCTTAGATTAGAGTTGATCCTGTTTGACCAAGAGATATGGTATCTTGGTAGGTAAATATTAGGAATAGTATGCTTAGGCTAGTTTTGACTTCGGTTGACCAAGTTTGACTGCTTTGACCAAAAGTCAACTTTCAGTCAACACTTGGCCTAGAAATGTCTAGAACTTGACCAGAGTTGACCAGTTGACCAAAAGTCAACTGTTAGTCAATATTAGCCTAGTTTGACCCAGAGTTGACAAGTTGATCAAAAGTCAACTGTAAGTCAACCTTTGACCCAGTTTGACCTAGTTTGACTTGGTTTGACTTCTTGTGACCTAGTTTGACCTAGTGTGACTCAGTGTGACCTAGTTTGACTTAGTTGGACTCAGATTGACCTAGATTATATAGCTTATACTATATAATCATGCCTAATACTGTTGAACCCTAATTAGCTTATATATATATATGTCTCATCTTTAGGTTTGTGACATCACTCTGAGCATCGACCCTATTTGATAGCTCAGGACCGCAGGCGAGTACATTCACTGATAGTTTTCATTGTCTTGATATCTGCTATAACCGATTCAGTTGTAGTGTCTTACTTGATTTCCCGACACGATGGTTCACGGAGTAGTATATGTCGGATCATGACATGAGATGTTGTTCCTAGATTTTCTTGGTATATTGGTACCCTCTTGATTTCCTGTCTTGTTTCCTATACTTGTATAGACACCGATTCCTGAGAGGGAGTAGCTACCCTCTTAGGGAATCCCGTGTCATGACGTGTCATGTCGGGATCCGTTATACTATTCGGGGATGGGGAATTATTAGGGGCTATGTGATCAAAGCCACCCTGTCACTATATTCTTGTGCTTGTGCCACTCTCACCTCACGTAGGGTGTAGCGAGATCTTATTTCTTGTGCTCGTTATCCAGGTTGGCCGGCATGACCCTTTCCAGTGATTTTCATGTGATTGTTGGGCCAAGTGGATAGCATGTCCTGTAACTTTCCCAAGCCGATCACATAACGCTCTAATAATTCATGGCACATTTTATATTTATTTTATCACATCATATAGCCTACTTAGTTCTACATTCAATACTTTTCTCACCATGTTATGATATTCAGTACTCACATGTTCTACATTATCTTATGCTAAAGCTTGATTGGAGGCTAAGTTCTGTTCGGAAGAAGGGTTACAATCCCGGTCCTTGTTTGGTTTACGGGTTATAACTCGGCTTCCGAATAGCTTCCAAGTCATCCTATATCATTGTCTTGTATTTTATTATAATTGTCTCTTATAGAATTTGTCAATTTATGTAGAACTGCTATTAGTGTTTGTACTTGTCCATTTTTCTGACAGGATAATCGTTGATGTTTATATAGTACATGTTAGCTGATTGCTCTACCTTTTACGGGTATGGCCAGGATAGAGTTCGATGAGACATTATCCCTGGAGCCCATAGATGATATAGCTTCTGTTTAAACTGCTAGATAGGTTTGCCTGGAATACGATCCAGCTAGTATTTTCAGACTGTAGTTTTTATATTATATTTTGAGTTTCTGTGATATGTTTATATCTCTAAGCTTGTGTTGGATCTTGAACTCCTTTTCAGTTTTTCTTTCTATTATATTTCCATTTCGTGCTATCTATTCTAGTTTGTTTTGTAATTGAGTTATGCCATATTATACCTCCGTGCGGAGATGACAGGTACCTTTATATTTTGTCTAGTTGTAGTATTTATAGAAGACCTATACAGCGTTCTATCGCCGATTCTGCGGCATAGGCTGGACGTAACCACGTACTCGTGCCCCTAACCAGGGTGTGGGTCATGACACCGTCTAAACCTCTAACTACGGATAAAGCCAAGCAGAAGGAGACACGGTTTGACAAGTCTCTGAAGGCGCCAGCTCTCGAAGGCATGGATCGGCCCTACAACTTTGACATACTGGCTCAGCTAGCCAATATACCTGCCAGGTTGTCTCTGTTCGATCTATTACGACTCTCCAAAGAAATACGGAAGGCCTTAAGTGAGGCATTACTACATGTCGACTCTTACCTCGCCAAAGTCAAGGCCCCTGCTGAAGATCCTGTTTTCTGTCCCCACTGCCACAGTACCATAGAAGTGGTGCCCAACATCACCTTCTTACAGAAGGACATACTACTCAAAAATAATCGTCATGATAGACCCCTGTACTATACAGGGTATATTGGAGCAATCAAGGTGGACCGCATGCACATCGATCCAGGATCCTTCCTCAGTATCATTCCTAGAAGTCTACTTCAAATTCTGAGAATCCCTATGCTCAAACTATCTACAACCAACACAACTATCATGGCTTTCAATGTTGGTCGAAGCCATCCGTTAGGAAAGATCCGTCTCAAATGCCAGATCGGTGATCTCCGAACGGAGGTTTCCTACTATATAATCGATGCTAATGTATCCTACAACGTCTTATTGGGACGTCCATGGATACACGAGAACATGATCGTTCCTTCCACACTTCACCAGTGCTTCAAATACGTCAACAGCGACGGTGTCGTAAAGACGGAGTTTGCCGATGTCGATCCTTTTAAGGACATCGAAGCTTACTATGGAGATTCGGTACTTTACCAATCTCAGCCCCCAAGGATGATGGCAACGAAGCTGACAATAAAGCTGAAGCAAGTCCATCCTCCATTGATGGTCCCTTGATTATCCGAGTCAAAGGACGTACTACTCCAAAAAGTACTCCGAAGCCTCTCACAATTTGGATGAAAAAGAAGAACCGTGACAAGGTCAAACCATTGACCATCACTCTCAGCAAGACACCCCGGGAGGAACCTGCTAATGCCCGTTCTCCCAATCCTGAAGAATTATCCTACATGGTGAACTCGGCCAAGACTGTGGCTCCACTTCCAGATGATGATTCTCTCAATAAGTATATTAATACTCATAATAATCTACCTTCAGCGGATGATGTTATCCTTGAATAAGAACTTGTGTATTTCCTTAGTAAAGGTTTATCTTTAAATTACTCCGATGTTTATCAATTTGTAAACCACTACATGGATACGATATACGCCCTAGAAAATGGCATAGGACCACACCTCTACATACCGGTCACGACGCCTCACCTGCGGGAAAAAGTTTATCCTGAAGATATCCTCTACTTCATCGTTCCAGCTACAAAGAAGGATGAAGAACTAATCATCTTCGGTCGTATAATTGGCGAAAGAAAGTTCGTCCCAGACTCTACTTCTTCCAAGCACAACACAGAAGCTAACTATGACTCTAGGAAAATACAACTTTTTCGGTATAGTTGGCAGGCCAAGAATATCATCCAGAACATGGGATATGACATCAAAAGCGACAAAGGGCTAAATTACAACTGAGGACGACAGTTGCCAATACGACACTTTGCTCCTCTAGGCAAACCAGAGAACTACTATTAAAGAAGCGGTGTTGGTTTGGGCTATGTCACTCCTCCAACAACTCCCGAAAGATCCGATGATGAAGCAGATCATTGTTCTCATTCTTCTGATTCCTCCCTCTAGGACTCAGACTCCAGCGTCGGTGACATATTCAAAGCAACTCTGTCCATCAACATGGTTTCGGTCGACCAAATTACACACGATATCCAATTAATTGAGCTTGAACAACGGGCCCAAAAGATGGATACTAGGTAGGAGATGCGCTTCAAATAACAGAAACCACCTACTGAAGACGAAGTCATCCAAGTCAATCTTGGAGATGAAGCATCTTTCAAACCAGTTTTCATCAGCAAAAGTCTATCTGGCGATGAACACCAATCTCTTATACAGCTTATAAGAGAATACATCGATGTCTTCGCCAGAAGATATGAAGACATGCCAGGCTTAGACCCTACAGTCGCCATGCACCGCCTGAACATTTTGTCTAAAGCAAAGCCAGTGAAGCAGCAACAACGACGATTCCGACCAGACGTCATGGAAGCCATCGAAAATAAAGTTAAGAAGCTCATTGCCAGTGGATTCATTCGCGAGGAACAATACCCAGACTGGGTTGCTAACATCGTTCCAGTCATGAAAAAGAATGGTAAAGTTCGAGTCTGTATCGACTACCATGATTTGAACTCTACATGCCCGAAGGACGAGTTCCCTTTACCGATCAACGACGTAATGATTGACAATACTTGCGGCTTCGAGCGGATGTCCTTCATGGATGGATTCTCAGGCTACAACTAGATCAAGATGTTCCCCGACGACGAGAAGCACACATCTTTTCGAACACCGTTGGGGGTATACTGCTATATAGTGATGCCCTTCGGATTGAAGAATGCAGGGGCGACATACATCGAGCCATGAACATAATTTTTCGTGGTCATTTGCACAAAACTGTGGAGTGCTACGTAGATGATATCGCAGTCAAATGTTGGCTCAAGGGCAACCACCTCCAAGACTTGAAACGGTGTTTGAACTAATGCGTGCACACCAACTCAAGATGAATCCAACCAAGTCTTTTCTGGGAGTCTCCAGCGACAAGTTCCTTGGTTTCGTCATCACTTCAAAGGGTATACATCTGGACCCGGAGAAAGTGAAGGCTATCCTCGACATACATAGGCTATCCTCGACATACATCCTCCAAGAAATCTCAAAGAGTTATACGGACTACAAGGAAGGCTAGCCTACATCAGATGATTCATTTCTAACCTCTATGGAAGGTGTCAACCATTCACTCAGCTCATGAAGAAAGGAGTATCTTTTGTCTCGACAGAACAATGTCAACGCGCATTCGACGACATTAAGGCGTACCTTACAAGCCCTCCAGTATTTGTAGCTCCAATAATGGGGAAGCCCTTCTTACTATATGTCCACGCTATGGACCATTCTTTTGGTTCCCTATTAGCTTAGAAGAACGAAGGCGGCCATGAATAGGCAATCTACTACCTCAGCCGCACAATGGTGGGTACCGAGCACAAATATACACCGATGGAGAAGGAATGTCTTGTACTAGTATTTGCCATCCAAAAGATACGCCATTATGTGTCTGGACAGACTATCCACATTATATCTAAAGTCAACCCTCTCAGAATACTCATGACAAAATCGTGCTCTCTCAATTCCCGTTTAGCTACATGGACAATGCTGTTGACTCCATACGATATGATCTTCGTTCCTCAGAAGGCAGTAAAAAGCCAAGCATTAGCTTATTTTCAACAGCTCATCCGGTGCCGAAATTGTCCAAACTCTACGATGAAATCCCCGACGAAGTAGTGGAGTCTAACACTGCAACTGAAGAAATCTCCATATGGCGAATGTTCTTTGACGGTGCATCAAGAACAGAACCTAAAGAAAATATCGTGGCTGGAGTAGGTGTCGTGCTCGTATCACCTTATTATCTAGTTATACACCGTGTATATTCCCTCGTGGAACCATACACCAACAACGTTGTCAAATATAATGCTCTATTAATTGGCTTACAACTAGCGAAGCAACTGGGCGTTGACTATCTAGAAGCTTACGGCAATTCCAAGCTAATAGTTAGTCAGGTCCGAGGGGATTATGAATTTCGTCACGAAGATCTCATCCTCTACCACAGAGCAACAATCGAGCGGGCGTCTACTTTCGTTGGATTCTTCATCAAATATGTACCTCGACTACAGAATATAGAAACAGATGCTCTAGCCGGTCTTGCTGCTTCCTTGACCGTTCCAACCAATACTCAGCAGTCAATCACAGTGTCTAGTCAAGAACTATTCTGTATGAAAGATGCCTTGCATATTCATCACAGTTACACAACAGAAACAAGCGTCGATGCTAAAGATTGGAGATTTTCTTTCATAGACTATACCGTCTATAGAATCCTCCCCGAGGACCCGAAGGAAGCAGTATCCATCTAAAAGTAATCCTTCAGATTTTACTATGACACAGCTGCCAAGATACTGTACCGACTCTCTTATGACGGGCTACTGTTACGATGCTTATCAGACATAGAAGCCAAACATGCACTCCGGGAGGCTCACGATAGAGTTTGTGGTGCACATCAACTAGGCCCCAAATTATAAGATTGCCTCAAACGAATGGGTTATTACTGGCCCACAATGATAGCAGATGCTGTTGAATATGCCAAAAAGTGTAGAGCTTGCCAATTCCACGTCGATTTTATTCATCAACCTTCAGAGTTTCTACACCCGACGGCAGCATCTTGGACGTTTGAAGCCTGGGGCATGGACATCATAGGACCAATCAGCCTGCCATCCTCTAAAGGATATCGATTCATCCTAGCTATAACCGATTATTTTTCCAAATAGGCGGAAGCTATACCGTTCACCGAAGTGAAGAGGTCAAATGTGATCAGTTTTATCAAACATCATGTCATCTACCGCTTCGGCCTACCTCACAGGATCATCCATGATAATGGTCTACAGTTTGCAAGCCATGCATTCTATCGGTTCTGTGATAAGAATCAAATCCATAACTTAGCCTCTACTGCCTACAATCTAGCGACTAACGTGCTAGCAGAAGCCTTCAACAAAACCATCATAAAACTTCTCAAGAAGTTCGTGTCTTCAAACAAGCGCAATTGAAACGAGAAGCTCGGTGAATGTCTATGGGCCTATCGTACAACGGTCCGGACTCCAACAGGCAGTACGACTTTCTCTCTGGTTTATGGGAGCAAAGCAGTTCTTGCCTTAGAAATCTAGATTCGTTCTCTTCGAGTAGCCCTAGCCAGTGAGCTGACTACCGAAGAAAGCTAACGTCTGCGACTCCAGGAGCTCGAAGTGCTAGACGAAAATTGCTTGTTAGCTTAGCAGCGTATTGAGCTATACCAAGCACGCCTTTCCAGAGCCTTCAATAAAAAAGTGAAGGAAAGGATCTTCCAAGTCGGCGATCTGGTCTTAGCAGTGAGAAGACCAATGATCATGACGCACAAAACAAAAGGAAAATTCTAGCCTAAATGGGAAAGTCCTTTCATCATAGAATCAGTATATTCTAACGGTGCGTACCGGCTAACTAAACCTGATGGTAACTTGCTCATGACGCCTGTCAACGACAAGTTCCTGAAGAAATACTATGTGTAACCTCTTTTACATAATGTCCATATGTGTTCAGTCATGTAAATGTACAGTACGATGTTTATATGATTCGAAAAACTATCTAACTATTATCCGTATTTCAAGAGTCTTGAATATGCCATGGATAATAGATCCTCTAAATATTTTCCCAGTGGAATCATTCCCATTTTTGACTCCGTCCAAACTCGGTTTGACGAAAACAAGTCACATCCTTATTACCTCTGAATTATTTTCTGATAATTATTTTCCAGCGGAATAATTAAATGTTTTTGCCACATCCACATAACCTCTGAGCAAAGCATTCATCAAGGATAATCACGTCCCTATTACCTCTGAATTATCCACTCTCCCCTAATGTTATATATCTTTCCACGTCCATATTACCTCTGGTAAGATATAGAACATCCTATGCTATTACGTCCATATTACCTCTACTAGTAGCTTCATTCAACTTATTATCTATATTCGAATAACTTGAATATAAAATGAATAATAGGTCCACATCACAATTCTCCAGCAGAATACCTATCAGAAATACCCTTGCTATGTCCATATTACCTCGAGCATCGATATTTCACAAAAACACATTCACTTCTGAAAAGATTCTTTATTTTGTACTTGAACATCTATCAAGAGAAAAAAAAGGTAAAAGAGTCATGACGGCTAGAAAAATAAAAAAAAGGGAGTTACAAAAATCTACGGAATACACAGGCGATTGATGCTATCCCTTAGAGCCACAATTTCAGCTTCAGACTTCACAGTAGCTCGGCGCCGTGCCTCTTCCTGACGAGCGGCTTCATCTTCGAAGAGTATCCGACTCTGATTCTCCTCCTCCATCTTCTCCAGCTGTTCTTCTAAACGGGCAGAAGTGGCGGCAGTCATGGCAGCCTGGGACAAATAATTCTCCTGTTCAGATATTTTTGCTCGTAAGTCAGCTTCCAGTTGGGCGATCTCGTTCTTGATCTGTATAATATGATTATACTTCTCAGTAATCTGCACAGCCAGCCTGTTCTTCGAGGCAGCATGGGCCTCACTTGCAGTATTGAACTGGCCATACTGGTCAGCCAGCTCGTCGATCGCTCGAACAAGGGCATCTTTCCTTGACTGGAAGGTAGCCTTCTCTTCCGTAAGAGCCGTCATCAAAGACTCATCCTCTACACGGAACAGCGACGTCGGGCTTCGCTGTTTGGCACCCCGGAACCTGGCCACCTGACCCTCTAGGTCATTCAGGACCTTCCTCAGAGTGTTGGCCCGCTCTCCGTAGCCATCCATGCTCTCAAGGGCCGCGACTTGACATTCGGCAACAGCCCTCACAGGGCCGAAGGTGGCATTACGATTCAGGACTCCAGGAAGCTTCACTTTCAGTACAGAGTAGAAAGCTTTGATAACTTCTTGGGCCACCTCTTCATCTTCAGTGGAGGTAGTTGGAGAGGAGGCTTGGAGAGTTTCTTCCACTTCAGGAAGAGATACCTGACAAGAAGCCGACCCTGATAAGAAAAACAGCATATACATCAGTAACGAAAAAGGATGAGAGAAATACAATTATAATTTCGTACCTTCGGCTTGCTCAACTCCACCCTGGATTGTGCCATCAGCCTTGATTTCTGGAAAACCAAGAACATGTCTAGACTGCTCAAAGAGAACAATATCAAGGCCCTGAGTGGCATCGGGCCTGATGTCTTCCACAAGCTCAGCCGGAACAGGAGCAGATTCAGTGACAGCCCCCTCAGCAGGCTGATCAACTTCTCCTACTGTAGCCGATATCGACTCACCAACAGCTCCCCCCCACCAGCAAAATTGGAGGAGCCAGGAACAACTTCTGTCCCTTCTCTAATGGCGGGGACTATCTTCGCGAGGGGTTCTCTCCCCTTGTCTACAAGGGAACATACAATCGTGGTCAGCCTCAGGCGGAGCATACAAAATCGAAGTCTAAAAATCTCATCCGAAGGGAGGTGTAAAGGCAACGTACCCGCAGGAGGATGAGCCGATTGGACTTGGTTAATGTCCAGCTCTTTCATCGTAGTTCTTATTACAGACATATCCCCCTACAGATATGTCGTAGGAGAAACTGATCTTTAGATTGCCGTCAGGGTCTGGGCTTTCGCCCGGATCACCCCATCGCTCAAGTCTTACAGCCGAAGAAGACCCGCCCTCATCCATCAATCGAGGACGAGCAGGGGACTCTGTCATCACATCCACTTCCTCAAATAAGGAGGCACATGCCTCAGCTGTAACTTTGGGGTCCTGTGCGAAGGGCAAACACAAAAGTGAGAAAGCTTCCAAAGGCTTGACCAGAACGGATATGGAGTCTAGAAAAGGGTCTACCTCCCGAATGGCAACGACTTGCTCTGCCGAAAAGACCCTGTAGGAGGAGGCGAGCCGGCACCCACGTCCGCAACCTTCTATCTTCGGGAAATAACCACCTTTTTCCTTTTTGGCCGTGGCACCAGCTCGGTAGGAGCCTTTCTCTTATGAAGAACGATAGGAAGAGGTTCTTCAGTGTCCTCTCTTCGAGGCACTGCAATGATAGTCTCTTCAATGACAACTCTTTGTTGCGAGGCTACAGCTGGTTCAATTGTGGGCGCGATGCCTTCTTTTCTGCTACTCCCTATTGTACGTGTTCGTCCTATATCAGTAAGGGTAGGGGAAAGTTTGGTCCCCGATACAAAACTATGCTCACGGTCATACCCAGAAAAAAGGTATTGACCTGGACATAGAACTTAGCAGCAGCGAAGAGCATGTGGGTGTCGGGTTTATCTTCGGGCAGGATAAAAACTGTCCGTGCACATCTTGTATTGTAATAGCCCCACGCACGTGCCCCGTCGACCAGACTCCTTATCGACTAGAGATGAGGACTGGAATTGCCCAAGAGAAGTTGGCTGTAGCCAAATTGTCGTACAAAGCGGCTTGGCAAATAAGGTTCCAGAAAAGTGTGGTTCCTGTTCCGGTATACCAGATGGAAAGGCCTAATTGATTGAAGCCAACAAAATACCCCGATAGGAAGTCAAGTAGTGAGTGCTCCCTTATCTGCTAGGGTGTCCCCCGCGTGTCCACCAGTAGATGAAGGCGATACTCTGAAGAATTCGTAATTCTGCAGAAAACTCAAAGCCCTCCTGCAAGCAGGCACCCCTGTAACAGTCCAATCCGTGTCTCTGAACCTCCGAATGAAGGCATTTCCCACCAAAGAATCTTCCATCAGCCCGATGTTCATCAATTTGGGACAATGCAGTACTAGCTACCCTATCAGATAGTGGAAGGGTAACTCAGTCCTAGCAAAGTCCTTCATGCCTCCGGATGTTATCGCGTGCACAACAAAATAACGTAAACCATATTGAACGGCACAGACCATCGTAGGAAGCAATACAAGACGGTGTCTCAAGGCCAGCCTTACAGCCGGAAGTATCTCCCCCCGGCTGATTCTCTCAATAGACCCTCTTGATTGCCACCGTTAGTTAGGAAATTTTAAGGGGTCTTTTAATGGTCTAAGACTTAGTCGAATAAACCCATTAAATGAGGTTTATCATACTGAGTCTTAGGTTCATCCCATTAATGCAAGAATTTTGACCGACGGCCCCGTGGCCTATGTCTTGGACCACTCCCGCCGTATATAAAGGGGGAGTTTCTTTCGAAGAGTCACGTCTTTCTTTTTTTGTCCTTCAACACCGTGCTAGATCCGGACTTGGCTTTGAACGACTGTTGGCCTTGCCTAAGTCAGATTTTGTTTGAGGATTCCTTCGTTCAAAGGAGCTGTGCCTTAATAGAAGAACTGCTGATGAGCTTCGGGATGTGCTAGAATGCTTCTCATGGGGAGTTCGAACCTGAGCAACATCTTGGAGGTATTGGAGGTCTTGACTACCGAGTTTTGGCCTAGTTGCCAACATGAAGTGTCGTAGGTTGTGCTATGCCCTGCTCATTGGCGGTTGAATGCTTCCGTTATACTGGAAGAGCCCCAGAAGCTGATGTGCTTTTGAAAAGGGCCTCATGTCGTACATCTCAGAGGGGGGTATTATGGTGGCAGACTTTGATGGCAATTGTTTCACATCTTCTATCCATAGTCTCTCCTCTTATGACGATTACACTATAAAGATGAACCCTAGCGTAGATCCGTAGGAGTTTTTAGTTTAGCATATGTAATCATAAATAGTTTGTTACAGATCCTTGTAATTAGGAAGTCTTCTTTTATGTAATCGTGATGAATCTATAATAGACTATTGTAGCCATGATTTAATAAAACGAACTTTGCCTGAAATTTTTATATGTTTGTTATGAGTTTGTCTTTTTTATTGGCGTGCTTGACCGCCTGCGCTTCTGTGAAGCTGGATTGGTAGCGAGAGCACCAACTTGTGTCATTCATCATCTGCGCCTTTGTGAAGATGGGTGAGTAGCGAGGGTACCCACCTGCGCCTTGTGTTACCCTGCAATTTTTTATGCTTCTAGAAGACCCCCTTCAAAGTGTCCCAAACTTGATTCGAGCTCGGGATACTTTGAAAAAAAGCATGACATGTGTTTCTTTGTAGGCGAAATGCCCATCTTGTCTGCTGCCAGACTGACATTATGCTTTGGCGTCAACATTAAATACCTCAAGTCGTCGCTTCCTAAAGTTTTGATAATGACCACTCGTTTCTCGTAAACATTTATCATGACATTTTTCTGAACCCACGTCGTATTGAGGGTGTACGAAACGTCTTGTCTTCTTTTGTTGACGTGGCACGGCTCTGTGAGCACCCACTGGAGCGTGAGGGCTTCCGCTGGTATCGCTTGTCTTCATACATAGTATTTCTTCAGGAACTTGCCATTGATTGGCATCATGAGTAAGCCACCATTAGATTTGGCCAGTCAGTAAGTGTCATTGCAATACACCGTCTCTATGACGAACGATCCCTTCCACTTGGGTTTGAACTTCCCTACCATTTTGTGAGTCATCACCATCGGTCTACGAACTGCTAAGATGAGGTCGCCCACTTAGAATGTTCTTTCCCGGACCTTTTTGTTAAAGGTCCCGAAGATGCGAGCTTGGTAAAGCTCGATCCTTTACTGCACTAGTAGGCATTTTTCGTCCAACGCCTCTAACTCTTGTAGCTGTCGGTGCTGATTGTCTTCGTCAGTCAGCTGGTTGGTGATAGCTACCCGTAAGGACGAGATTTGGATCTCTAGGGGGATCACTACTTCGCTCCCATAGACAAGGAAGAATGGTGTGCCGCCTATGGGTGTCCGAACGGTCGTACGGTAAGCCCGTAGACATTTGTCCAACCTCTAATTCCAATCGTGTTTGTTAGAAGAGACGACTTTCTTGAGCAGTTTGACGATGGTTTTTTTGAATGCCTCGGCTATTCCATTAGCTGCAGGATTGTAAGCCGTTGAGGCCATATTATGTATCTAGTTCTTATCGCAGAATCGATGGAATACGTGGCTCACAAATTAGGGTCATGGATAATCCTTCTAGGAACTCCAAAGAGGTAAATAACGTGGTGCTTCATAAAGCTGATCACGTTGGAGGTTTTTACTTCTACTAGTAGTACCGCTTTTGCTTATTTGGAGAAATAGACAGTGATGGTGAGGATAAACCAGTGTCCTTTGGAGGAGGGCAGACTGATCGTCCCGACGATGTCTATTCCCTACGCCTCAAATTGCCAAGCGGCCACCGTAGGGTGTAGATATTCTGGAGGTCATTGGATGAAGTTAGCATGAAACTGACATGCCCGACATTTCTTTGTGTAATCTACGACGTCTGCCATCATGGTGGGCTAATAATAGCCCATGCGGCACAACCGGTCTTGTAACTTAGGGCCGGGCTTTTGTCTTCGCAGGTTCTATCATGTGCCTCTCGGTGTGCCTCTTGCGCTTCTGTCTGGATAAACAATACAGGAGGAGTCCATCGTATGAATGACGATACAACATTTTGGTGGCCGTTTCGTAGAAGAATCGGAGTAAGCATCTCCTAACAGAGGTCGCTTCCTTTGGGTCTTCAGGCAGGATTCAATAGACTGTGTAGTCTATGAATGGGAATCGCTAGTCTCGAATATTCACGTCATTGTGTACTTGTACTGAGTAACTTTGACATGTACGTAGAGCATTCTTCGGACAAAATAGCTCTCGTCCCATCATTGTAATGACATATTGGGATCCAACAGAGGCAGCCAGAGAAGCGGCAAGACCGGCTAATGCGTCGGCCTCCAAGTTCTGTAGGCGCTGCACGTGTTCTATAAAGAACCCTGTGAATGTGGGGATGATGTCAATCTCTTCTTGGTGGTAGGGGATCAGGTCTTCATGTCAAACCTCATACTGCCCTCGAACTTGGTTGATGATTAATTTCGAGTCTCTATAGGCCTCGATGTAGTCAACCCCCAACTGTTTAGCGAGTTAGAGCCCAATGATGAGAGTGTTATATTCTGCAACATTATTGGTGCACGACTCCATGAGAGAATATGTGCAATTGATGACTAGGCCATTAGGGGTGATGAGGACGATCCTAACTCCTGCGATGATATCACCCTTTGGTCATGTTCTTGAAGTACCATCGAAGAACATGCGCCAAACCGAGTTGTCTAAGACTGCATTGGACTCTAGAACTTCATCTGGGATATCGTCGTAGAGTTTCGACGTCTCTGGCATAGGGTATACTGCCAGAAAATCTACCAGCGCTTGGCCTTTGACTGCCTTCTGAGGGACGAACACCATATCATAGGGGTTAGAAGGATTGCCCACGTGGCTAATCGTGAGTTTAATGCCCCAGGCTTGGTCATGAGGACTCTGAGGGGATTAATTCTGGACACGACATGGAACGTCTGTCTGGTCGCATAGTGTCGCATCTTCTGGATTGCAAAGAGAAGGGCGAGGAACTCTTTCTCAACAAGATTATACCTATGCTCGAATCCAATCATGGTTCTGCTGAGATAGTAGATTGCCTGTTCGTGGCCTTCACTACTCTTCTGGGCTAGCAAGGCACCAAGAGAATGGTCCATAGCTCAGATGTATAGCGCGAAAGGCTTTCCCAGAACCGGTGCTACCAGTACGGGAGGACTGGTGAGGTACTTTTTGATGTCATCAAACGTGCGTTGGCATTCTTCGGTCCATACAAAGGAGACCCCTTTCTTTATTAACTTGGTGAAGGGTTGACATTTGCTAGAAAGGTTCGCTGTGAACCTTCTAATGTACGCCAGGTGTCCTTGCAGGCCTCAAAGCTCTCGAAGATTCCTTGGAGGAGCCATGTCCAAAATTACCTTAGTTTTCTCTGGATCAATGTGAATCCCCTTTGCTGTGATGATAAAGCCCAAAAACTTGCCTCTAGAAACGCCTAGGAAGGACTTAGTCAGGTTCATCTTTAGATGATGCGTTCGCATTAAATCGAATACTGTTCGTAGATCGTCCAAGTGGTTGGACTTGTCCTTGCTCTTAACGGTAATGTCATCAACGTAACACTCTACCGTTTTTCGAAGATGCTTACGGAATATAGTGCTCATAGTCCGCTGGTATATTGCTCGCATTCTTCAATCCAAAGGGCTTTACTGTGTAACAATATACCCCTTTTAGAGTTCAGAACGTTGTATGCTTCTCGTCTTCGGGGAGCATCTTGATCTGGTAGTAGCATGAGAAACCATCCATAAAAGACATGCGCTCAAAGCAGAAGATGTTGTCAGTCATCACATCGGTGATCGGGAGGGAAAACTCATCCTTAGGACAGGCTGAGTTGAGATCCCTAAAATCTATACAGATCTGTATCTTTCCGTTCTTCTTGGTGACTGGGACAATGTTTGCCACCCAATCTGGATGTTGCTCTTTCCGAATGAAGCCACTCTCAATGTGTTTGTCGACTTCTTCATCGATAGCATCTTTGATGTTAGGGCAAAATCGTCGCTGTTGCTGTTTGACAAGCTTAGCATCGGGTGAGATGTTGAGGCGGTGCGTGACGACTTGTGGGTCTAAACCCAAAATATCTTTATAGCTCCAAGCGAAGACGTCGATATATTCTCGGATAAGCTGTATCAGAGATTCCTTGTCTTCTTCTGTCAGGCTTTTGTTGATGAAGATGGGCTTAGAAGAGGCCTCATTTCCCAACTCGACCTGGATGACTTCATCTTCTGTGGGAGGTTCACGTTGCTCAAAATGCCTTTTCCATTAAGATCCTAGGTACTACACCCAAGGTTCATCTTCGAAGTATTCAAACATCTGGTCTTCGTCCTCGACCGATGGATTTATGGAGACCATGTTAGCGAGCAGCATCTTTTTGAAGGCCTAACCGGTATTGGTGTCAGAATCCCAGGTTGAGGAGTCAGAAGAGTGTGAATGCATCATGACTTCCATCTCTGAGTCTTCTGAAGTTGAAGTAGGTGTAACATAACCCAAACCCCGATGTATGCGCTGGTAATAGTTTAAGCCTTTCTCTTTGGAGCTCGAATCCACAATAAGAATATAAAACATAAATAAACACTATGGGTCGTAGTCTGCAGCCCACTAACATACATGTTCGATTAGACTCCAAGAAATAACATGAGTCTATAAAGTAAACTAACAAACAGAGTATATCATGATAAGGAATGAAAGCACGAATGGATAATAAATGTAATATCAATACCTGGATCCGGCAAGTGTATCACAAGCATCTACCATTCTGCTCTGCTAACTACTCCATGCGATCGCTAAACCTGAAGAGATCATTAGGTCCTCAGGGGACATAGCAAGATACATAAAAATATGTCTATCTAACAGTTATATCATGCATAAGAATATAAACAAGCTATAAACAGGAAACAAGACAGAAACTGACAGGTGGCTACTGACAGGTGACTATGAACACGGATACGGGAACAAATACGCATAAATGAATTACAGAAAGAACAAGTAAACAAGAGATCAATGGAATACCAAACCCTTGCCCCGAGTGTGGACTCGCAGGTTTGAACTAATCACTAATTCCCGTCTTGAGCGTGGACTCGCAAGTTAGTTCACGACAAACACCCTCGCCCCGAGTGTGGAATCGCAGGTGCAAACAGATCAAGACAAACACCCTCGCCCTTGTGGACACACACAAAAAAGAAGAAGAAATGCTGTCTTTTCTTATTAGCGCAAGGCACCATAAATCGAGTACGCCTGAGAGATCCTATACTGAGGATCCCCGAGTACCAAAAGAATTATAGGGAATGGGACGATAAAGATCGAGCGGCAGTTGCTCTTTTACTTCGTTGATACTCCGATTTACAAAAATGGGAGAAAACCTAAGAAAATTGCTAACTCTCAGCTCACTGGCAAGAAGGGCAGCAATTTAGCTTTTAAAATGCTCTCCGTTCTGTTCCTTTGAAGAGGTATGAGATCCCTATTTATAGTCGTTTTGAACTGAAACGGCTATTATGCGCCCACAGGGGAAAATAATCTGATTTTCCATGTGGGCGCATAGACTTCCTTTGGACGCATAAGGTGTAGGCGCATAAAGACTGTATGATCGTGGGTTGATTGTAGGGTTGACCTGGCCGCATACTTCAGTGCACGACTGCTCGTGGAGACTAACGTGGCCGCATGCTTCGGTGCACGACTGGTCGTGGATGTTGACCGAGTCGCGAAGCTATCCTGACTTGGGCGCATAGGTTGGAATAGGGCCATGCGCCCCCTCTGGAGGTGCCATATAGGCTTTGCTGTAGGCGTATAGGGATGGGCGCATAGGCTTTTATCTGTGAGTGTCGGCCACTCTCTAGCTTGGGCGCATAGCAATCTCTGACTTAGGCGCAAAGCAATCTCTGACTTAGGCGCATAGCTCATTTCTGGCTTGGGAGCATAGATGCTTCTTTATTTGGGCGCATAGATACTTTCTGACTTGAGATGCTGAATTTTTTATGCTTCTACAAGCCCCCCCTTAAAGTTTTTGATACCCTAATGAGTTCGAAATACTTTGAAAGAATCATGGAAGATTTTCTGGGCGCATAGTAAACTCCTTCTTTGGGAGCATAGAATTTTGCCAGGCTGTCAAAAAGATGGCTGTTGAGATCTTCCTCAAAAATTTGATCGAACAGATTCATCGGATCGAAATATGAAGAGGTCCAACCTTCGTGCGTTGTCCACATCAGCAAGTAGTAGCCGCATAATGTGTAGAAGGCAAAGTCTTCGTGTGGGCGCATAGGCTATAGTGGGTGCATAGTCTATTGGGCGCATAGTCAATGTGGGCGCATAGCCTTGCCTCCATGCCTATAAATAGGCCCGAAGGAGAGATAAAATTCATTCTTCTCTTTTCCTAAAAATTTCAAGAGACCCTTCATCTCCTCTCTACACGAATCATGTCTCCCAAGGCTGCCAAGAGATCGACGAAGGGTAAGGAGGCTGCACCGAGCGGTTCTCCTCCTTCGACAGCGTCCTCGCTAGTCCAAGACCCGATTCTGGGTGAGGCTATAGTTCAAAAACAAAGTCTCGAGTGTCAATTTGTGACGCTCAGACTCTTTTCTGCTTGGGCACATAACCATTGATATGCACCCAAAACAACACGCTTCTGTGAGCATTCATATGCGCCCACAGAAGCATGCGCCTACACACTGTTGTGTATTATGTGCCCACACGCTGTTGTGTGTTATACGCCTATGCATAATGCTTCCATGCCTGAGTGCTGTTATGCGCTTGAACTGTTTATGCGCCTACATGCTTGTTGAATGTCATGCGCCCACTTGTAGCATGTGTTTGAGGATTTTATACGCCCATGGCAGTTTGCGCGCATAACTCTTTGGGCGTATAGGATTTCTCCAACACTTAGTCTGATTTTCTCTTCTTGTCTTCTTGGGCTCCGTTCGCCTAGTTCTCGGCACAAGCCTCGTAACTAACATGATTAGAAATGTTCAGGCCAAGATCAGCCATAACCAGCCTTCGGTACGAACCATCGCTATACTCGAATATGATAATACTTTCCTGAAGCAGATGATGAACAATGAGAAGTTCGTGCTCGGAGGGGCACGGAGCTTCAAGAGACCGAACTTTCTATTTGGTGATAGCCTGGAGTTTGAGGGTGATGAGCTGAAACGTCTAAGGGACCCTCTGGTGGCCAGATTAAACTACCTGAGAATGTGGTTGCCGTCTATGGAACGCCATTACCCTCTGTCGACGTTTATCGATTTAGCTGTCCGGCGATAAATAAAATGTGATCTGACACCTGAACTTCATGGAGTCATTTTTGGAAAGATCCAATTTAACTCTGGTGATCGGAGAAAAGACACCTTCAAATGTGTCAAGGACTCCACATCATATTCTACGAAGGGGCTGCATCCTGGGGCCATAATAAACGACGTTCCAACTGATCTTCATCCTTATTCTGTCGAGACCCTCTCCTATCTGATGATGTCAAAGAAGGAGTTGTATCCGAAAGGGAAGCTGTGGATGGAAGGTTGGAGGTACTCTGTCCCATCCTGGGGTGGCCTTACTGAATGGGTGCTTTCGACCTACAAGGAAACCCTAAAATCTGTCGGCCTGTTTTATGCCGTTAGAGCCACCCAACATAGCATAAAAGTAAATTGGCCTATGTTTATCGCATTGGTGGAGTTGTACAATCATTACACATGTACTTTCTTCATTTCGGGTGGGGAGACAGGTTTGGCTCTACATAAGATGCAGGTAATATCAAGGCTGCCCTGGGGAACAGAGTCGTACGAGGAATACGTTCCTTGTGATGAATAGCTCTTAGATTTGGAGAAGGAAAACCCTGAGATGGTGGGAGTATACAAAGAGTTACTCTGTCACTTTTTTATCTGTCACGGGATCACAAAGAAGGGCAAGATCGAGGGGGCCATTCCTCATACGAGGTCTTGGACTAACTATGTCTTCATTAAGAAAAAGGAAGAAGACAGCTCGATCTTCTTCTCAACTCACAAGCCCTCAACGAAATCTGAGATAGAACAACTGATAACAGATCATGGGGCAGCGGATACCAACGATAGCGATGATCCGAAGGGACAATCCCTGATTTATCACTTCTTTCGTTAGGCTGAGTTCAAGTTATCGGAGAAGGCTGTGTTGGCCGCCTTTCTGATGATGTGGCTCCGCGACTGTGTTGTGCCTGGTAGTTCAGGGTCTATCAAGAGGATGAGTCAGGGTATGATTCTTCTTACTGTAAGACTGGTGTTCGGACACCGGCTGTAGTGCCCCGCTCCGCGAAGGCACTAGATAGACAGAAAGATCGAATTGCTGGCTTTGCAATAGAAGACGATTAATCTGGGTAAGTGGATGAAGTCTCATTTGCTGATTCGCTTACGCCTTAAGAATTTGAGTTTTTGATTGAATGCTTTTGTTAACAACAAGATGGTAAATCATTGAGTATGCTTTAAGAGAATTCACATGTTGCCATGCTAAGAAAAAGAAAAGAGAGAACCTGTATGCTAAAGAAAGAATTAATTTGCATGCTAATAAGAAGACTCGTTGCCTGCTAATAAGAACTGAATTGATGCTTGTCATACTTGATACGATAAGAGAAGACAAATGAATCGAATTGAATGCTTGATGATTGCTTGCTGCTAAGTATTGCTTGAGAATTATAGACATGTACAGACGAACTTGTACATGTTGACCTGAATAAATGAAAGGCATGAATTGAACGTATCGTATATCTGCAAAGGTATGAAAAGAACATGTCGTACATCTGATCACAAATCTGTGTCATCTGATAGAATCCTGCTAGAGCATGCATATGGTCTCGGACAACTCGTACACGAGTAAAATTTATCTCTCGGGTGGTATCTGGGGGCGCCTGGAACCGCTCGGCCTAGGAGAGATTATGAGCACACTGGGTAAAAGAAACCCATGTTAAAAGTGTAGCCGATATCTGAGTCCTTAGCGACGAGCTGAACCCAAGAGAGTCACAACGACTAATCATGGGTTTTCCATGGACCATCATATAGATAGGTGTTGGTTGGTGTAGAGATGAACCGGAGAGTCACAGCTGCCAATCGGTCTGCATGTGTCTATCATATGTTTTGCTAAGAGCTAACGATGCAGAGACGAACAGGGAATGGCAATGTTGGTTTTATAATGTTTATGCTAATCCTTGTCTTGTGCATGGATGGACGGTCGACTATGGTAAGAATCACTGAAAAGTGATACATATATATTGCTTGAGTTTTGCTATATGAATTGCTTGCAGAGATTAATATGTTACCAAGAAGTGCTATATTCCACTAAAGAAAAGATGTAATGTCAGGCTTGTAATCTGACCCTTAGAATGTCTTGAATCAAAGAAAAGATATGATATCGTGCTTATAATCGCCCGTAAGAGTTGCTTGATCAAAGGAATGAATATGCTCATGAAATACGCTGCGTACTGCACATGAAATGAATAGTCATCGTGCTAGAATTGAATAGTCCCTTGTATGCTTGAAATGATATGAACTGTGGCTTTTCAAAGATGTTTTCAAAAGAATGTAAACTGACTCTATATGCATGGAATGAATCTAGGTAAAACTAGCAAGATCACATCACAAGAAATGTTTTCTCACTAATTAAACAATGATCATTTCAGACAAATGTAGCTCTTTGTCCACAATTCACCAGTATGCTGATATACTGACCCACCATCAGTCTGCATGCAGGTGCACTATGCATCAAAAAGGATAGTTCGAAGCGATAGCCCGAGCCTCATCCTCAGGAGCCAGAAATTAGAAGAGATGCCAAGAGATGACATCTGTTGCAAGAGATTTTTTTTTATATATAAAGGGATGTAATGTATGGGAACAGGATTATTGTAATCTGTAAAGTTCTGAAAGAATGTAACATTGTATCAGAGAGAATCAAGAGCTTGTAATCTGTTCAAATGAAATCAATAAAGAGATTTGTTTCTTGTTACCATTGTGTTCAGTGCTTGTATTCTGAAAAATGTCCACTGTTGCTTCAATTATCTACGATACGTTCCGCTGCGAATTGTTCACCTTGTCTATCTTGTCTTACTTTAGGTCTTGTCCTTGTACAAGCGCAACTTAGGCTTGCACGGTATCACGTCTTAGCGAGGACGAACGATCCCAAAAGGTCCGAAGCGAGGACGAAAGGACTCTGCGGGATCGGGGCGTGACACCGGCTCACCCTTCTTCTAGCAATGCTCTGTGCCATCCAACGAGGTTTGCAGAACTTTACTGCAAGCACGGTGATGACTGATGGTAGAAAAGATTTTGCCAGGACTAAACTCCCCTTTTATTACTTATTGGGATGGCTGGTGCTGCACTATCTGTCACGACCCGCACCTACTGTGAGGGTACGACCACGTAACAACGTCCAACCTACGCCGCAGTGTCGGTGGTAGAACGCTGTCCTAGGTTACTATCTAATCAATAACTCACGCAATTATATAATGTACTTGTCAAATCTCAACTCCGAACGGGGGACAAGTATAGATATAATGACATCTTAATCACAGTCTAAGCACGATAAGATAACACAAAAGTTTATAACTAAGGACTAAACAACAACAATTATAAACTACTAAATAATAATATCTCAAACAAACTCAAATACAAACTCGTATCTCAAGTTATTACAATTCAAGTTCTAAAATATGAAAACTAAACCAGTCTACTAGCTAGTCTCCCGATCACTCCTGAATGTCGGGGTCAAAGGTAGCTATCCCTCATCAAGGTCCATAATGAGTAGGGCAAGTATCCTCAGGCAATCATCTGTAAAATTTCAATAGGTCCAGTCAGGACAGGAACGAGCACAATCTCATCTAGAAAATTCAAGTAAATGACAGAGAACTATAAAGTAGTTATAGACAGTTGTATAGATGAACATGGCAGTTTATATTCAGGTGATGGTATAGAGAGACAGATAAAGTACAAGGAAGGTAAGTAACTAAACAAGAAAAGAATTATGGCAATAAAGACTGTAAAATAAAATCTAGTTGAACTAGAGTAACATGATGAGTCCAGATGGTACAATATCAGTCGAGTGTAATCCCAATGTGAGTCTAATACAAGATGAGTCGAATGTGATTCTAATCATTGTTCTAATAAGGTGATTCGAATAAGGTGATACGAATAAGGTGATTCGAATAGTGATTCACATGATGATCTAACAATAATTCGAATAAATTCTCCAAGTGTATTTTAAAACATCGAGTTCGACATGTAAACGGCTATGGTTAAATCCGGCCCATCACGCACTGATCAGATGAGAGATGGCTATCGTTCGAATATCATTCACAGGGGGTGGTTCGAATAGTGGGAATGTCTACATGTCTAATCAGTATTTCCCCGCCCAGTCTAATACAATGAATCTATAATCCAACACATAAGACGAATACAAGTCCAACCAGCACATGAAGATACGAATAGGTGGTTCGAATAGTGATTCGTATGGTGATTCGAATAATAGAGGCAAGACGAGTAAGTATGTGTGTCATATACGTGGATTCAGTAATAACAATACGTATTTGTAACAGAAAATCACATACAGCTAACTAGAACTGAAGTACAGTAATTGACAAATAAATGAGAGAACTATCAGAGAATGTACTCGCCTGATACTCTGAAAAGAGTAATGTAATATCAGATGTATGCACCGGAGTCACAATATCCTAAATAGAGCAGTTCAGGTTATAATGTGTTTAAAATAAGGTAAATGAAGTTAACGATACAATCTACATGATTTCTAAGCCAATTTAGGTCAAAGTCAACTTGGTCAACTCTGGGTCAAACCAAGTCAATATCTAGCTAAATTGTCAAACCTTGTTCAACTAATCAACCTAGCAGTCAAACTAGGTCAATCCTAGTCCAGTCAAGTCTCACTAATCCTAACCAAGCCTAGGCTACCACACAAGCATACCTATATTACATTAGACATATAATATTACATTCATTACTCATTCAAGACACTAATACTTGCATAAGATTGCATACATTTATTCTTGCATTTAAGTATTCATGTCATTCATTCCCTTACACCACCATATGCATGTTCATTACAAGTATACCTATCATGTATGTGATACATACTTATATAGATAGATAGGTACATGGACATGACCATACACCTTCATATATATATTTGTATTGCATATCACATTCTTTCATTCAAATTTAACAGTACATACATCATGTATATTACATCCTTACATTCATTTGCATATGTCATCATATACATACATGCAAATTTACATATTTCCATACATACATATATATATATATATATATATATATATATATATATATATATATATATATATATATATATATATATTATACATATGTTGCATTTATATAGAAAGGGGAAGGGGGCTGTGTGTGTATGAAAAATCTGTAACAGTGAGTGTATAGATATGTATAGGCTAGTGCATAAATCTATGTGTGTGTTATATAGGAAAAACAGTGTGTAGGTGTCTGGTGAACTTGAGTGAATAGGACAGTTTGGTGCATGACAGTGAACTAATACAATATTCAGGAATCAACATGGTAATATAAGTTAGCATTAGGTTCCAAGAATAGGAAGGGTGTCAAATAGAATTTATGTGTACAGTGCATGACAGTACAAGTGACAGTGAGCTAATTCTCAGGTTTGTGATATAAAATCAGTAAACAATCCTAGGAGTTATCAGTTCTTAGGAACATTGGCAAATGGCAATTCCTACATTCAATCCCAAACATATTTTGAAACCCAAACTCAACCACAAATCATAACCCCACATTCAAGTAATGCAACCACACATGTATCTGACTAAACATGTTAATTAACATCAAGGAAATCAGTTTTAAACAGGAGTTGAATGTTCAGGATCTCTAACAGTGCAACAGTTCATGAATATCAAACATAAATGGTCTACACAGAAATAGGACTCATCAAATGGGAAATGGACTGAACCATTTACATATAAATGTGAACCCACTCATGCATTCAGTGAATGAAGTTCATAAGTAAATCCTTCAAAATTCTCAGGTTTGTATATCAACCAACCCAACCTATCTCAGGTTTAACCCATTTAACAGTGAATCTCAGTAACCATCAAATCAGTGAATCGAAACCCAAATTAATCTCAGGTTTCAAAATACTGAACCCTCCTCATTTCAAAAGGAAAAACTGTTAACAACCCATTCTCAGTTACAAACTTATGTAAATTCATATCAATTGATGACTATAAATCTCAGGAAAGTCAATGGAACTCAGTTTAACATTTCAGTTAACTCCTTCAATCCCCAATCAATAAACCATTCTCATTTCAGTTTTTAAACCATTGAAATCTCAGTTATAAACCCAGGTTTAACTAACCACAGTTAACTAACCTCATTTCGATATGGTTATAATCATTGTACTGCATTTGAATTCTCATAAACCTATTTACCTATCTACTGTCAGTTCAATACATGAATTGGGATGATGACTAATATATGAATTCCCCTATTTGAAACCAAAACCTAATAAAAAAACCCACAATCAGGCACATCAATGTGTTCGACACATATACACGTGTCTAGGGGTGTCATTTCGTGTCCACATGAGTGGACACGAAGTGTCCAAACAGTGTCTAAACCCAAGTGTCAGTGTGTGACTGAAATATGCATAGGCACAGCCTCGTGCACGCGTGTCGAGCAACCCAGGGGCCCGTGTGTCGACCCTAGAGCCTCGTGCTCGTGTCCAACCCTAGGGTAGGTTTAGAGCTAGGGATACAAGTGCCTGTATCGTGTCTAATGTGTGTCGTGTCGTGTCAATCAGCGCGTATCTGAGACAAAAATACGTGCGTGTGCTGTGTTGTGTGATCTAGTGCGAGTGAGATAGCTCACAATCCACTCGATGGTTTCTCCTCAAATTTTGTGAGCGTGCTGTCAGTCATAACCTGCACCCTCCCCTAAAATATCATGTCAAAACGTGTCGTGTCCAGCGCACACGACACGTCGAGCAGCAGGGTACTGCACGACAGTATCGTACAGCGTGTCCAAGCCCTAAAACCGACACAAAATCATATTAAAAAGGACTCAGTCACCTAGATCCGTAATCTACATCTCACAAGCAATCCAAATATGTAATTTGTTTTGAAAAACATTAACATTCAATCCATTGAGACATTTCAACAAATACATGAATACATAGACCGATACGTGTCCGATACGGACACCAAACGGACACCAAATCCACCCAAATTATGGGGACAGCTAGGGGACTGCTAGATCTAGCCATAAATGCAAAGAAAACAAAATATTAATACAATTTAAAGGATTTTACCTATATGTGCAAAAAGCTTAGAAAAGCTTCAAATGAGAGATTCTTCCTTGCTAGCCAAAGATCCTAAATTGTCCCATAAACTCCACAATCAGAAAATAAGAGGGTATTAGACTCTAATGCAAGAAACTAGAGTAGAAAAGGACTTAAAATGGAGAATCTATAGAATGGGGAAGATGGCTCCTTACCTCTTTCTTCAAAGCTTGGAAAAAATTAATAAAAGAGGCAAAAACAAGGAAAAGATTATTTATAGGGAAGGAGGAACCCTAGTGGCTGGTTAAAAAGTAGAAAATTAGGGTTAGGGCTTAGTCTAATGGCTATGGGCCAAGTTGTACTAGTCATAGAACCAATTTTTAGGTCTCAAGCCTGTGGACCAATTCACTAATCCTCCTACTTCAAACTTGATCCTAAATGTCCTAACTTGAGTTGACTTAAGTTAAACTAGGGTCCATACCATGTTAACTAGGTCATCAAGTCAGAGTCAAAATCTAGGACAGTTCCTTAAGTCACAGCTAGTCAAAAGTTAAAATCAACAATCACCCGTACAATAAATCATGAAATAATTCAAAGAGGCCAAATGACCAAAATACCCTCATGCTCAAAAGTAATAATAAATTATCCTAATGACATGGTCAGGCTCTATGTCAGACAGTCTCTCAGGTTACACTAGTAAGGCATCAAAATCACAAGCCATGACTTAAAACAGTTTTAAATTAATTAAAATAATTACCAAAAATCATAATATGATTTAAATACAAATAAATAATATTTATAAATATAAAATTTCGAAAATACCCTCATTCCAGAAACTGGGTGTTATAAGTCTACCCTCTTTAGAAAAATTTTGTCCTCGAAATTAAGATGGTCGCACCTTTCCTAGGTCAACCCCCAATTAAATCAAGGTCGATACATAACATGCAATATAATCCTACTGGTCGTGATTTTGTAGTCTCGAACAGGGTAGCTACACTATCTAGCAATCACAAGCAATATTCTGGCAGGTACTAATGGAAATCACACATGAAAGTGGGAAAGAAGAACAGGAAGACGAACCTTCTAACCCATCACCTGCAGCGTCGGTCTCCTCTGGGCATGGTTCTACGCTATAGGTGACCTAACTCTCTCTCTCTGACCCGGTGCTCTGTCATATACGGGTACAATAGGGCAATCCCTGACCTGATGAGCAGCGGATCCACAGAACAGACAAACCTTCCGATGCTGCTGGTGCTGTGCCTGCTGTACTCTTATCGGTGCCTGCATCTGCTGAATCTGTACGTGAGGCCTCTTGGCCTGGCCTCCGCTGCTGCTGGTACCGTGAGCGTCCCGTCCCCTTTTGAGCTTCAGCTCAAGATCATCCTCTGCTGCTAAGGCACCCACCAAGATCTCCTCATAAGTGGCATCGCGGGCACTCTTGGTATAGGACTTCACCTCCTTGACCAGCCCTTTTCTGAACCTTCGGGCCTTCGTCGCCTCCGACAAGCCCTCCATGAATTTGCTCAAGCGACAGAACTCTCCTGCGTACTCTTCCACAGACTGGCTCTCCTGGACTAGGGCCTCAAACTGAGCCTCGAGGGCTCCCAGTGCTGCATCCGGGAAGAACTTCCTTGAATAGCTTCTTGAATGCTGCCCAAGTCTGTCCTGCAGTACCAACCCTCGGGTCGGTCTGGTACCACGTACGGACCAGATCCTGCATCATGCTAGCCGCTGTCTCAATCTGGAGCCTCGTCGGAATCTCAGCCAACCTGAATATCTCCTCCATATGCTCAATCCACTCGTCGGCATACAAGATCCCCTCTGTCCCTCTGAAGTCCCTCGGGTGCATCTTCTGAAAATCTTGGATGCCCTTCTTCCGTGGCTGGTGCGGCTGCGGGGCTGCCGCTGGCTGAGCTACAACTCTCTCTACCGCAGTAACGGCCAGATCAATGCCTCGTGTGAGCTCTGCTGTGTGCCTCTGCTGCTGGGTCTGCTGACCCTCCATGTACTGCCGGAAGAAAGCTAACAGCTGAACAGCGTCAACTGTCCCCGCAGGTGGCTGCTGCTGCTAAAGCACATCCGGAATCACGGGACTCTGTCTGTGCACTGGTGGAGGGGCTCCTCCAAAGGCAGCTGAAACACCTATCCCTGCTGGTTGAACTGGTGCCACGGTATCGGGGTCTGGCTGTACAAGACAAGAGGTGGCAGACCTCTCAGCACTTTCCCTCGGTCCGGAGCGATGGGATCTAGTCTCGACCATCCTGGAGACAGATCAAACAAGGAATCAATACTGAGATAGAAACGATAAATCAAGGGAGGACAGAAAATTTTCAAGGAAGACAAATCAGCAAGATGTATAGATGGCATAAATTGAAGCATAGTTTTTCCTAACTGTCATTGAGTATCTTTTCGTTGAAACCTATCGCTCAATCCTATCGTAGGCTCGCAGCAGTACAACTAAGTCGCCGTACTACCACGATATCATACTAATGCGACTTTTGACCTGCATGAGCCACCACTAAAAATGTGTCACGACTTGCACCCACTATGAGGGTACAAGCACGTAACATCGCCCAGCCTACGCCGCAGGGTCGGCGGTAGAACGCTGTCCTAGGTTGCTATCTAATCAATAACTCACGCAATTATATAATATACTTATTACGCCCCAGTCCCAAAATACGTAGGACTAGGTACATCGACAGTCCCAAAATAATCAGAGACTACAATAATTGATTCCTTGAGAAAATATAGTCGCCTTGGCTGGTGTTTCGACTAAGGGTACGATTCTAATCCTAATCAAATTCAAATGACTAGAAGGTCACGATAGTAGTATTAGGGTCGAGGGAAGAACGAGTAGCTTAAGGCAAGGTTACAGTCACATGGCTGGCCGATGGTAGCTACACTTGTGTATACAACTATCATGACCATAGGAGAATACTCTGTATCTATCTACCAAATACGAGCGTTCGTCCTTCTAAATTACTGAAAGACGAAAGCAATAAAGAGTCCAAGAACGATGTCATCGAATACAGTTATGCGATTCAAAGGCGAGTGTATACTTCAAGAGGAATTGTCAATGCAGTCGCGGATGAGACCCTAGATACCTCTACATTCCAATCCACGTAGGGTAATCATATAAAGAGCGAACCAAGTGCACTATGGATGATCAGAGCATAATACCTTGATTCTAATTAGATAATATGCTTGTGGGCGTCCCCAGTATACATATGTCTTGAACAAGCTCGAATAAGAATAAGCTTGCAAAAGTACGCTATACATAGCAACATTATTCATGATAGTTCAAAGTATAAGTACGGGAGATAATGATGAAAGCAGTTATAAAGGGTTCAAGTTCTGAAGAATCTACGTCGTGTTCGGTGTTCCAGTTTATACAGTCGTCCTACTATCTTTTGTATCAAGCCTTGGTTGACCAATGGAGTACGGGCTACTAAAACTCTATACTCTAGGTTATCATATCTTCCTACACTAGCATATATTTATTATCACTCAGTTATACCTCGGTAATAGGTTACAAGGACTGGGGGTGATAGGCCGTGAGGCATACTACTCAACTTATAAAAATTTTAACTAATAGAGTGATTGAGAAATATAACAGGAATTCTTGGTATGAATCATCTTTCTATCAAGCACGAAGGAGAAAAGGTAAGAGATACAGTGAAAGGAATCAATAGAAGGAAATCAAGGTAATCGGACGAGAGTTCGAAATTGGAATCAAGGGGGAGGTCTAACTTGTGGATGAGTTTTCTAGATTCTAATCCTATATGCAGGCTCACACCGGTACAGTAACGTAACCGAAGTGACAAACTCGACCTGCATGGGCCATCCCAAAAATATGTAACGCCCCAGTCCCAAAATACGTAGGACTAGGTACATCGACATGCCAGTTGTATTCATACGAAATATACTTCAATACATGGAAACCTCGTATGGATACATAAGAATGCAGTAGAACCATAACTAATCTCATCCACCCAAAAATAAAAGATATCATATAATGATAAAGAATTTTCTTGACACAATATGTTGGGCGGAGGCAAATCTACTACCAACAAGTAAGAAAATACAGGGAAAATAAAATAATTTTGGCGAGCGAAGTGAAGACGATCCAAGTGCAATCATCTTCGAAGAAATAGCGATGAACACGGCTAGAGCTAGAACACCTGCGAAAGACAATAGCACACACCTGGCGAGATAACCAGGTCCTCAGAGGGACGTAGCATGACACATAATATCATGCCATATAAACTGAATAAATATTGCTCAAATAAATAAGGGATTCATGCAATAGGGTACCTAACCGTACTATAGTAAATATGCAATAAAGAACAAACCTTTGACGCATGGACCAGGTTAGGAATATCATGAATCAGGACCGTACCTCCCACTGGAGATAACCGGCAATCAGGACTGTACCTCCCATTGGAGATAACCGGCTATCAGGACCGTACCTCCCATTGGAGATAACCGGCAATCAGGGCAGTGCGTATATGACCCATACATTAAGGAACTGTTCTTCCCACCCAATGCCTATTATGTTGTATCTACAACATAAAACCTCTATTAACCGCTAAGTCAAGCTAGCATGCAATTCTATTAGCGGTTAATCCTATCGCGTACGGCTTATACGCACCGGTGGCCAGCCAGTCACGCATGTCCATGTTCTACATGCGACACATTTCATGATACAACATGTCAAGGCCAATGAATGCAACACATAAAGGTGGTCCCTTCAATCTAGGTTTAACGTGTAAGAAAAATAATACATAGCAGAAAATATAAATGAATAATAAGTTCTAACAGGTTATGCCATGTATCACAGTTTATTTTGCATAAAGAAAATAATGAAGAATGCATGAAATATGAGCTAAAATAAATAAACAGCAAATGGCAAGGTGTCTTGCCTGAGGGTACTGTGAGATGTAGTAAAATCCAACAGTTAGAGTCGTCAACACGAAAGTCAAAATCCACAAGGAGCTCCGGATGCTGAAACAAACATCACAAACGAGTATGGAATAAAAGATATGCCTAGGAAATGCCTGTCCAAAAGTTAAATTCTGGAACAGGGCAAAATCGTAATTTCGGGTCAAAACGATGTCCGCCGTTGGACCCACTTTGCACCGAAATACGTGCCAAAATTTATGGTCTCTAAAGTCATGAAACTGCATGTCTATGGATTCAGTTTGAGGAGAGGAACTCAACGGTATGTCCAGTTTTGAATTCCGATGAGCCGCGTACAAAACGCCCGTCTGAGTGGGTCGCGGGCCCGCCAAAAAGGGGTTCCGATTCGACCTTCTCAGAATCGAACCAAACATGGCACACAGGACCAAAATTTTGATTCGGACCTGTTGGCGTAAGTTTCGTCTCGAATCGACGATTGTACACGAAGTTAGGACAAAGTTTGCAAATTGGCAATACGGGGGTACATTGACGGATACAGACTAATTTCGTCGCGCACACACGACGAAACTGAGTTCCGTAAGTTCCCACACGTCTACAACGTCCATACGCGCCTTTCGATGTGTATAACGTGCGACCACGTGGCCCGGTTTGGCGGGACGCACGTCGTATAGGAGATTTTTCATTAAAATTTTGTTTTCGAAATAAGGTTTTTCCTAATTTTTAAAACTAAATAAATTCGCACACACTGAATGAAATCATGATCTACAAGTTGGGATTTATTCATGTATATGTTGTCTAGGTCTGTCTTCAATTTGATTTCCTAAATCTCTAATGATTTGTGAGAAATTGGCCTTCCAAATAGTGCCTTCAACTAGTTCCTTGTTTCGTTTCGAAACAGTTTTTCGCCAAATTTTGGCATCGATTCCCGGACAATCTAACGTGACTCGTTCAAAACTAATTAGAGGGATTAGAAGGGGTGAGGGTCGTGTTAAAACCTGTGCAATTGGTTCACAAAGTGGTGGAGCAATGAGAGAAATTTTCGGCCACAAAGATGGGTTCGTCGCTGCCCCTGTTGCTGCCTTTGCATCCATTGTTGCCTGTTGCGCACTGTTTGGCCGGCCTTCGGCGAGTCGTGGCGGCGCACAGGAAGTTCGGGGGGTGCACGGAGGCAGGGGCGAGCTAGGGTGTGAGTAGGGTCGGCAGGGGTTAGGGTTTCTGGAGGATTTTTCCGAATTCTGTACGCCTACCTACATATATATGCTAGTAGCGGGGAGGGCTTGGCCTGGCTTGGGGGGGGGGCCTTTGCGGGTTTGTAGTTGTTACTGTTCATAGGAACAGTAACGATTAGCAGTTTGTTTTGTTTTTTTTCTTTCTTCTCAAGCATATGGCTAAGCAATACTTAGCCTGCCAGCAAACCAAGTGTGGCCCGCTCCCCCTTTGCTGGGAGTGGCCGGCCCCTTTTTTTTATTTATTCTTTTTTTTACTTATTGCCATCTATACACTTATGTATATACACCCCTTCCTTTTTAAGTAATTAATAGTAAAAACACTTTCCAATGCCAAAAAATTATATATAATATATTCAATTAATTTCTATAGTTTTGCCAGAACAAAAAAATTATTTATTTTACTGTATAACAATTTACCAGGAAAAATTACATCTTTCAAATAATTCATTTCTTATTATTTAAAAATAACCAAATATTTCTAACATTAAAAAAAAACATCATAAATATATGATAACCCCCTTTTCCCTATAGAATTATGAATATTGAAAATAAAACAAAAATCATAATCACTAATAATTGTTTATTACTAATTATTTTAATATATAAAACCCTTAAAAATAGTAAATAGGAAAATGAGGGGTTTTACATCCTACCCAACTTATAAAAATTTTGTCCTCAAAATTACAATATATATATATATATATATATATATATATATATATATATATATATATATATATATATATATATATATATATATATAATTCATAACAATATTCTCAATGAAATATAACAATAATCTTAACATCGAAAATATAGTAAGGCTGAATACGAAGGGGTCGTGAGTGCAACAATTCATAAATTGATTTCCGAAAAGATGTAGGTGGTAGTCAATAAAAGGAATCCAGTCGACGTCATATTCTACAAGATGGGGTATAATCGTTCAAGCCTCTACCCAACTTATAGAAGTTGGCTACTCATGCAAAATCGTCGTTACACGACTTCTGAAAAATAATTTCTGATGGAAGGCACAAGAATATTTGTTACTTGTTGACCACAGTCACGGTTTCTAAGCGGGTTTAGATATTGACATGACATTATCGATCAATAACTACCGTAAGGAATGCAACTAAACATTGCCACTCTAGGGGTCATGCTCCTGACAAGCTAGTAGGGACCTCGTGTTTGAGTATACTAAGGGGTGTCAGTTCAGAAGGATTTCTTTCCTCGTCTAACATGGGAAATTAAGAAGTGGGTTTAAAGAATTTAGGGAAAGGAAGGATTTATGGCCAAAAGTTAGGAATCTATAAAAAGTGCAGAAGACCTTACTATAGTACATGCTTATGTAAGTGTTCGGAATCCTTAAGTCATAATGACTAGTGGGTGCGAGATCAGTGTTTGGTATGGTGCAAGAGGCATATGCTTGCTTGAGTGGAAAGCATGTGTCACAAGTACGATATGTCTTATTTGTATCGTGGTTGTTCAATTTTGTCAATGGAATGGGTTGATACTTGCATGGCTAATCCAGATGGAATGGAAATGGCCCCTATGATTTGTTTTAAGAAAATTATAGCATACATGGGGCGTAATTGGATTGGAGCACAAGAAGGTATGTTTGTGTGAGACATGTATGTCATGTATGCGGAGTGGCTTGTCCAATTCATGAGGGTAGAATTTGCTAGAAGAAAAATGGTTAATGTTGTGCTTCCAAGTATCAAAATCATAATAGAGCTATCAAAAATGATACGGATAGAAGTATTCATCATAAAGCGAGGATTCATTAGTTCCCTTGGAACCAAACTTGATTAATTAAGTCTTGGGTTCTATCTACCCTAGCTGGACAAGATTCCAAGATCTACATGAACCATTCCTACCAGATGAGGATGGCCTAGAATGAGTTTTTAACTCGAGTGGTTGAGCTAGTTGTCAGTCGGAGGGGTTATTAGGTTCCTTAAGCCCGATTTACATCATCTGTGACTTTTGTGTTTAAGTAGCACAAGAAGACTCAATTGAGTGGCATACTAGTGGCATGTGCATAGTGGGCTTCGGGTCGATCACAACCATATATTGGGTCGAAAGTTTTGAGTCGAGGTCGAGTCTCTAACTGAAGTCGGGAAGTATATCGGTATCATGGTAAGGTTTATGGCTTGTCCTTTTGACCTGAAAGTCGTATAATAAAAATAGAGTACAATGGGATGTGTTCTAGTGGGACATGATATATCTACATGAAGGTGGAGTCGTCTATGTCTTGTATGTGAAGTTTGTTGGAAGGTAACGGCTGGTCTCGTGCTCCGAATATTAAAGTCATGGCCGGGGATATCAAATGATCTAAATAGAAAGTGTAAATTCATAAGTTACTAATTTATCCTCCTAACATAACCAATTTACCTCAATCAACCGGTGATCCCAAAATTCCTAAAATTTAGGATCGATTATAGTTACTCACTCTAGAAGCTAAGACACGGTTTTAGGATTGATGAGGTTAGAAAATTTTCAAAGTTGTGATATCGTACCTCGACTCTTGATAATGACGTAAAGATATGAATCAAGTTCAAGGGTCGTTCCTTGATTCTAATAAATGGGAACGAATGTGTACAATGATACCTGATTCATTAGAATAGGGGGATCCACTCTTCTATAGTATACGAGAGCTCATTGATGGGGTAACAAACTTTAAGGCATATCATATGAAAGATCTCTAATGACTAAGTCAAAAATTTCTATTTGTGTCAAGCTTGCTAAACCATTGTCATAAGGGTTCTAATGGTATCGAATGGAGTGCTCATGCATTTCTGTTGATAACTAGTATAACATAATGACGGATGTCATTATACAAATATTGGCTGAGCTGGTGAAGGTGTCGTTCTAGTGCTAAGTCACCCCTTTTTTTTACAGACTTTTGTACCTAGAGTAACATCTGTTGAGTCTCTAATCTTGGAATGGACGTCTATCACTATCATTGTTTGTCCTTGTTTTTGGTCTATTCTTTTCATTGCTAAACTATGGACTTGGTCGAATAAGGGTTGGTTTAAGGCATAAGGGTTGCTAGTTAAAGCAAGGATCAAGAAAATAATCAGAGACTACAATAATTGATTCCTTAAGAAAATATAGTCGCCTTGGCTGGTGTTTCGACTAAGGGTACGATTCTAATCCTTATCAAATTCAAATGACTAAAAGGTCACGATAGTAGTATTAGGGTCGAGGGAAGAACGAGTAGCTTAAGGCAAGGTTGTAGTCACATGGCTGGCCGATGGTAGCTACACTTGTGTATACAACTATTATGGCCATAGGGGAATACTCTGTATCTATCTACCAAATACGAGCGTTCGTCCTTCTAAATTACTGAAAGACGAAAGCAATAAAGAGTCCAAGAAAGATGTCATCGAATACAATTATGCGATTCAAAGGCGAGTGTATACTTCAAGAGGAATTGTCAATGCAGTCGCGGATGAGACCCTAGATACCTCTACATCCCAATCCACGTGGGGTAATCATATAAAGAGCGAACCAAGTGCACTATGGTTGATCAGACCATAATACCTTGATTCTAATTAGACAATATACTTGTGGGCGTTCCCAGTATACATATGTCTTGAACAAGTTCGAATAAGAATAAGCTTACAAAAGTAGGCTATATATAGCAACATTATTCGTGATAGTTCAAAGTATACGTACGGAAGATAATGATGAAAGCTGTTATAAAGGGTTCAAGTTCTCAAGAATCTACGTCGTGTTCGGTGTTCCAGTTTATACAGTCGTCCTACTGTCTTTTGTATCAAGCCTTGGTTGACCAATGGAGTACGGGCTACTAAAACTCTATACTCTAGGTTATCATATCTTCCTACACTAGCATATATTTATTGTCACTTAGTTACACCTTGGTAATAGGTTACAAGGACTGGAGGTGATAGGCCTTGAGCTATACTACTCAACTTATAAAAATTTTAACTAATAGAGTGATTGAGAAATATAACAGGAATTCTTGGTATGAATCATCTTTCTATCAAGCACGAAGGGGAAAAGGTAAGAGATACAGTGAAAGGAATCAATAGAAGGAAATCAAGATAATCGGACGAGAGTTCGAAATTGGAATCAAGGGGGAGGTCTAGCTTGTGGATGAGATTCCTAGATTCTAATCCTATATGCAGGCTCATACCGGTACAGTAACGTAACTGAAGTGACAAACTCGACCTGCATGGGCTACCACAAAAACATGTAATGCCTCAGTCCCAAAATACGTAGGACTAGGTATATCGACATGCCAGCTGTATTCATACGAAGTATACTTCAATACATGGAAACCTCGTATGGATACATAAGCTGTAAAATACAGAAGAACCATAACTAATCTCATCCACCAAAAAATAAAAGATATCATATAATGATAAAGAATTGTCTTGACACAATATGTTGGGCGGAGACAAATCCACTACCAACAAGTAAGAAAATACATGGAAAATGAAATAATTTTGGCGAGCGAAGCGAAGACGATCCAAGTGCCTCATCCCCGAAGAAATAGCGATAAACACGGCTAGAGCTAGAACACCTGCGAAAGAGAATAGCACACACCTGGCGAGATAACCAGGTCCTCAGAGGGACGTAACAAGACACATAATATCATGCCATATAAACTAAAAAAATATTGCTCAAATAAATAAGGGACGCATGCAATAGGGTACCTAACCGTACTATAGTGAATATGCAATAAAGAACAAACCTTTGACGCATGGGCAGGGTCAGGAATCAGGATCGTACCTTCCACTGGAGATAATTGGCAATCAGGACCGTACCTCCCATTGGGGATAACCAGCTATCAGGATCGTACCTCCCATTGGAGATAACCGGCAATCAGGGCAGTGCGTATATGACCCATACATTAAGGAACTGTTCTTTCCACCCAATGTCTATTATGTTGTATCCACAACATAAAACCTCTATTAACCGCTAAGTCAAACTAGCATGCAATTCTGTTAGCGGTTAATCCTATCGTACGGCTTATACGCACCGGTGGCCAGCCGGTCACGCATGTCCGTGTTTTACATACGACACACTTCGTGATACAACGTGTCAAGGCCAATGAATGCAACACACAAAGGTGGTCCCTTGAATCTAGGTTTAACGTTTAAGAAAAATAATACATAGCAGGAAATATAAATGAACAGTAAGTTCTAACAGGTTATGCCATGTATCACAGTTTATTTTGCATAAAGAAATAATAAAAAAATGCATGAAATATGAGCTAAAATAAATAAACAGCAAATGGCAATGTGTCTTGCCTGAGGGTGGTGCGAGATGTAGCAAAATCCAACAGTTAGAGTCGTCAACACGAAAGTCAAAATCCACAAGGAGCTCCGGATGCTGAAACAAACATCACAAACGAGTTTGAAATAAAAGATATGCCTAGAAAACACCTGTCCAAAAGTAAAATTCTGGAACAGGGCAAAATCATAATTTCGGGTCAAAATGATGTCTGCCATTGGACCCGTTTTGTACCAAAATGCGTGCCAAAGTCAATGGTCTCTAAAGTTGTCAAACTGCATGTCTACGAATTCAGTTTGAGGAGAGGAACTCAACGGTATGTCCAGTTTTGAATTCCGATGAGCCGCGTACAAAACGCCCGTTTGAGTGGGTCACGGGCCCGCCAAAAAGGGGTTCCGATTCGACCTTCTCAGAATCGAACCAAACATGGCACAGAGGACCAAAATTTCGATTCGGACCTGTTGGCATAAGTTTCGTCTCAAATCGACGATTGTACACGAAGTTAGGGCAAAGTTTGCAAATTGGCGATACGGGGGTACCTTGACGGATACAGACTGATTTCGTCGCGCACACACGACGAAACTGATTTCCGTCAGTTCCCACACGTCTACAACGTCCATACGCGCCTTTCGATGTGTATAACGTGCGACCACGCGGCCCGGATTGGCGGGACGCACGTCGTATAGGAGATTTTTTACTAAATTTTTGTTTTCGAAATAAGGTTTTTCCTAATTTTTAAAACTAAATAACTTCGCACACACTGAATGAAATTATGATCTACAAGTTGGGATTTATTCATGTATATGTTGTCTAGGTCTGTCTTCAATTTGATTTCCTAAATCTCTAATGATTTGTGAGAAATCGGCCTTCCAAATAGTGCCTTCAACTAGTTCCCTATTTCGTTTCGAAATAGTTTTTTGCCAAATTTTGGCATCGATTCCCGGACAATCTAACGTGACTCGTTCAAAACTAATTAAAGGGATTAGAAGGGGTGAGGTTTGTGTTCAAACCTGTGCAATTGGTTCACAAAGTGGTGGAGCAATGAGAGAAATTTTTGGCCACAAAGATGGGTTGGTCGCTGTCCCTGTTGCTGCCTTTGCATCCATTGTTGCCTGTTGCGCACTGTTTGGCCGACCTTCGGCGAGTCGTGGTGGTGCACAGGAAGTTCGGGGGGTGCGCGGAGGCAGGGGCGAGCTAGGGTGTGAGTAGGGTCGGCAGGGGCTAGGGTTTCTGGAGGATTTTTTCGAATTCTGTACGCCTACCTACATATATATGCTAGTAGCGGGGAGGGCTTGGCCTGGCTTGGGGGGGGGGGCCTTTGCGGGTTTGTAGTTGTTACTGTTCATAGGAACAGTAACGATTAGCAGTTTGTTTTATTTTTTTTTTCTTTCTTCTCAAGCATATGGCTAAGCAATACTTAGCCTGCCAGCAAACCAAGTGTGGCCCGCTTCCCCTTTGCTGGGAGTGGCCGGCCCCTTTTTTATTTATTCTTTTTTTTTACCAATTGCCATCTATACACTTATATATATAAACCCCTTCCTTTTAAGTAATTAATAGTAAAAACACTTTCCAATGCCAAAAAATTATATATAATATATTCAATTAATTTCTATAGGTTTGCCAAAACAAAAAATTTATTTATTTTACTGTATAACAATTTAACAGGAAAAATTACATCTTTCAAATAATTCATTTCTTATTATTTAAAAATAACCAAGTATTTCTAACATTCAAAAAAAAAACATCATAAAAATATGATAACCCCTTTTCCCTATAGAATTATGAATATTGAAAATAAAACAAAAATCATAATCACTAATAATTGTTTATTACTAATCATTTTAATATATAAAACCCTTAAAAATAGTAAATAGGAAAATAAGGGGTTTTACAATACTTGTCAAATCTCAAATCCGAACGGAGGACAAGTATAGATATAATGACATCTCAATCACAATCTAAGCACGATAAGATAACACAAAAGTTTATAACTAAGGACTAAACAACAACAATTATAAACTACTAAATAATAATATCTCAAACAAACTCAAATACAAACTCGTATCTTAAGTTATTACAATTCAAGTTCTAAAACATGAAAACTAAACCAGTCTACTAGCTACTCTACCGATCACTCCTGAGTGTCGGGGTCAAAGGTAGCTATCCCTCGTCAGGTCCATAATGAGTAGGGCTAGTATCCTCAGGGCAATCATCTGTAAAATTTCAACAGGTCCAGTCAGGACAGGAACGAGCACAATCTCATCTAGAAAACACAAGTAAATGACAGAGAACTATAAAGCAGTTATAGACAGTTGTATGGATGAACATGGTAGTATATATTCAGGTGATGGTATAGAGAGGCAGATAAAGTACAAGAAAGGTAAGTAACTAAACAACACAAGAATCATGGCAATAAAGACTGTAAAATAAAATCTAGCTGAACTAGAGTAACATGATGAGTCCAGACGGTACAATATCAGTCGAGTGTAAAACCAATGTGAGTCTAATACAAGATGAGTCGAATATGATTCTAATCATTGTTCTAATAAGGTGATTCGAATAAGGTGATATGAATTAGGTGATTAGAATAGTGATTCACATGATGATCTAACAATGATTCGAATAAATTTTCCAAGTGTGTTTTAAAATACCGAGTTCGACATGTAAACGGCTATGGATAAATCCGGCACATCACGCATTGATCAGTGAGAGATGGCTATCGTTCGAATATCATTCACAGGGGGTAGTTCGAATAGTGGGAATGTCTACATGTCTAATCAGTATTTCTCTGCCCAGTCTAATACAATGAATCCATAATCCAATACATAAGACGAATACAAGTCCAACCAGCACATAAAGATACGAATAGGTGGTTCGAATAGTGATTCGTATGGTGATTCGAATAATAGAGGCAAGATGAATAAGAATGTGTGTCGTATACATGGATTCAGTAATAACAATACGTGTTTGTAACAGAGAATCACATACAGCTAACTAGAACTGAAGTACAGTAATTGACAAATAAATGAGAGAACTATCGGAGAATGTACTCGCCTGATACTCTGAAAAGAGTAATGTAATATCAGATGTCTGCACCGGAGTCACAATATCCTAAATAGAGCAGTATCGATTATAATGTATTTAAAATAAGGTAAATAAAGTTTACGATGCAATCTACATGATTTCTAAGCCAATTTAGGTCAAAGTCAACTTGGTCAACTCTGGGTCAAACCAAGTCAATATCTAGCTAAATTGTCAAACCTTGGTCAACTAATCAACCTAGCAGTCAAACTAGGTCAATCCTAGTCCAGTCAAGTCTCACTAATCCTAACCAAGCCTAGGCTACCACTCAAGCATACCTATATTACATTAGACATATAATATTACATTCATTACTCATTCAAGACACTAATACTTGTATAAGATTGCATACATTTATTCTTGCATTTAAGTATTCATGTCATTCATTCCCTTACACCACCATATGCATGTTTATTACAAGTATACCTATCATGTATGTGATACATACTTATATAGATAGATAGGTACATGGACATGACCATACACCTTCACATATATATTTGCATTGCATATCACATTCTTTCATTTAAATTTAACAGTTCATACATCATGTATATTACATCCTTACATTCATTTGCATATGTCATCATATACATACATGCATATTTATATATTTCCATACATAGATATATATATATATATTATACATATGTTGCATTCATATAGAAAGGGGAAGGGGGCTGTGTGTTTGTTTGTGTGCAAAATCTGAAACAGTAAGTGTATGGATATGTATAGGATAGTGCATAAATCTATGTGTGTGTTAGATAGGAAAAACAGTGTGTAGGTATCTGGTGAACTTGAGTGAATAGGACAGTTTGGTGCATGACAGTGAACTAATACAATGTTCAGGAATCAACATGGCAATATAAATTAGCATTAGGTTATCAGGAATAGGAAGAGTGTCAAATAGAATTTATGTGTACAGTGTATGACAATACAAGTGACAGTGAGCTAATTCTCAGGTTTGTGATACGAAATCAGTGAACAATCCTAGGAGTTATCAGTTCTTAGGAACATTGGCAAATGGCAATTCCTACATTCAATCCCAAACATATTTTGAAATCCAAACTCAACCACAAATCATAACCCCACATTCAAGTAATGCAACCACGCATGTATGTGACTAAACATGTTAATTAACATCAAGGAAATCAGTTTTAAACAAGGGTTGAATGTTCAGTATCTCTAACAGTGCAACAGTTCATGAATATCAAACATAAATGGTCTACACAGAAATAGGACTCGTCAAATAGAAAATGGACTGAACCATTTACATATAAATGTGAACCCATTCATGCATTCAGTTAATGAAGTTCATAAATAAATCCTTCAAAATTCTCAGGTTTGTATATCAACCAACCCAACCTATCTCAGGTTTAACCCATTTAACAGTGAATCTTAGTAACCATCAAATCAATGAATCGAAACCCAAATTAATCTCAGGTTTCAAAATACTGAACCCTCCTCATTTCAAAATGAAAAACCTATTAACAACCCATTCTCAGTTATAAACTTATGTAAATTCATATCAATTGATGACTATAAATCTCAGGAAAGTCAATGGAACTCAGTTTAACATTTCAGTTAAATCCTTCAATCCCCAATCAATAAACTATTCTCATTTCAGTTTTTAAACCATTGAAATCTCAGTTATAAACCCAGGTTTAACTAACCACAGTTAACTAACCTCATTTCGATATTGTTATGATCATTGTACTGCATTTGAATTCTCAGAAACCTATTTACCTATCTACTGTCAGTTTAATACATGAACTGGGATGATGACTGATACATGAATTCCCCTATTTGAAACCAAAACCTAATGAAAAACCCACAATCAGGCACATCAATGTGTTCCCCACATATACACGTGTCAAGGTGTGTCATTTCGTGTCCACATGAGTGGACACGAAGTATCCAAACAGTGTCTAAACCCAAGTGTCAGTGTGTGACTGAACTATGCACAGGCACCGCCTCGTGCACGCGTGTCGAGCAAACTAGGGGCTCGTGTGTCGACCCTAGAGCCTCGTACTCGTGTCCAACCCTAGGGTAGGTATAGGGCTAGGGATACAAGTGCCTGTATCGTGTCTAATGTGTGTCGTGTTGTGTCAATCAGCGCGTATCAGAGACAAAAATGTGTGCGTGTGCTGTGTTGTGTGATCCAGTACGAGTGAGATTGCTCACAATCCACTCGATGGTTTCTCCTCAAATTTTGTGTGCGTGCTGTCAGTCATAGCCCGCACCCTCCCCTAAAATATCATGTCAAAACGTGTTATGTCCAGCGTACACGACACGTCAAGCAGCAGGGCACTGCATGACAGTGTCGTACAGCGTGTCCAAGCCCTAAAACTGATACAAAATCAGATTAAAAACGACTCAGTCACCTAGATCCGTAATCTATATCTCATAAGCAATCCAAATATGTAATTTGTTTTGAAAAACATTAACATTCAATCCATTGAGGCATTTCAACAAACACATGAATACATAGACCGATACGTGTCCGATACGGACACCAAACGGACATGAAATCCATCCAAATTCTAGGGACAGCTAGGGGACTCCTAGATCTAGCCCAAAGAAAACAAAATATTAATACAATTTAAAGGATTTTACCTATATGTATAAAAAGCTTGGAAAAGCATCAAATGGGGGATTCTTCCTTACTAGCCAAAGCTTCCAAATTGTCCCAAGGCTGGGATTAAACTCCACAATCAGAAAATAGGAGGGTATTAGACTCTAATGCAAGAAACTAGAGTAGAAAAGGATTTAAAATGGAGAATCTATGGAATGGGGAAGATGGCTCCTTACCTCTTTCTTCAAAGCTTGGAAAAAAATTAATAAAAGAGGCAAGAACAAGGAAGAGATTATTTATAGGGAAGGGGGAACCCTAGTGGCTTGTTAAAAAGTGGAAAATTAGGGTTAGGGCTTAGTCTAAAGGCTATGGGCCAAGTTGCACTAGTCATGGAACCAATTTCTAGGTCTCAAGCCTATGGACCAATTCACCAATCCTCCTACTTCAAACTTGATCCTAAATATCCTAACTTGAGTTGACTTAAGTTAAACTAGGGTCCATACCATGTTAACTAGGTCACCAAGTCAGAGTCAAAATCTAGGACAGTTCCTTAAGTCACAGCTAGTCAAAAGTCAAAATCAACAATCACCAGTACAATAAATCATAAAATAATTCAAAGAGACCAAATGACCAAAATACCCTTATGCTCAAAAGTAATAATAAATTATCCTAATGACATGGTCAGGCTCTAGGTCAGACAGTCTCTCAGGTTACACTAGCAAGGCATCAAAATCACAAGCCATGACTTAAAACAGTTTTAAATTAATCACAAAAAATTACCAAAAATCATAATATGATTTTAATACAAATAAATAATATTTATAAATACAAAATTTTAAAAATACCTTCATTCCAGAAACTGGGTGTTACAAGTCTACCCCCCTAGAAAAATTTCGTCCTCGAAATTAAGATGATCGCACCCTTCCTAGGTCAACCCCCAATCAAATCAAGGTCGATAATTAACATGCAATATAATCCTACTGGTCGTGATTCTGCAGTCTCGAATAGGGTAGCTACACTATCTACCAATCACAAGCAATATCCTGGCAGGTACTAATGGAAATCACACATGAAAGTGGGGAAGAAGAACAGAAAGACGAACCTTCTAACCCATCACCTGCAGCGTCGGTGTCCTCGACGGCCATCGCAAAAGCTCTACCCCTCTGGGCATGGTGCTACGCTACAGGTGGCCTAACTCCCTCTCTCTGACCTGGTGCTCCGTCATATACGGGTGCAGTAGGGCAATCCCTGACCTGATGAGCAGCAGATCCACAGAACAGACAAACCTTCCGCCTCCTATAACAAGTCTCCCAAACGTGCCCTACCCTCTTGCAGTAAGCACAAGGCTGCACATTGTGGTCCTGCCCTCTAGGCTGATGTTGTGCCTGCTGTACTCTTACCGGTGCCTGCATTTGCTAAATCTGTACGTGAGGCCTCTTGGCCTGGCCTCCGCTACTGCTGGTACCATGAGCGTCCCGTCCCCTCTTGAGCCTCAGCTCATGATCATCCTCTGCTGCTAAGGCACCCACTAAGATCTCCTCATAAGTGGCGTCGCGGACACTCTTGGTATAGGACTTCACCTCCTTGACCATCCCTTTTCTGAACCTCCGGGCCTTCGTCGCCTCCGACAAGCCCTCTACAAATCTGCTCAAGCGGCAGAACTCTCCTGTGTACTCCTCCACAGACTGGCTCCCCTGGACTAGGGCCTCGAACTGAGTCTCGAGGGCTCCCAGCGCTGCATTCGGGAAGAACATCTCCTTGAACAGCTTCTTGAATGCTGCCCAAGTCTGTCCTGCAGTACCAACCCTCGGGTCGATCTGGTACCACGTACGGGCCAGATCTTGCATCATGCTGGCCGCTGCCTCAATCTGGAGCCTCATCGAAATCTCAGCCAACCTGAATATCTCCTCCATGTGCTCAATCCACTCGTCGGCATACAAGATCCCCTCTATCCCTCTGAAGTCCCTCGGGTGCATCTTCTGAAAATCTTGGATGCCCTTATCCCATTTCTGGTACGGCTGTGGGCCTGCCGCTGGCTGAGCTACAACTCTCTCTATCGCAGTAACGGCCAGATCAATGCCTCGTGTGAGCTCTGCTGTGTGCCTCTGCTGCTGGGTCTGCTGAGCCTCCATGTACTGTCGGAAGAAGGCTAACAGCTGAACAGCGTCAACTGTCCCCGCAGGTGGCTGCTGCTGCTGAAGCATATCCGATTTCACCGGACTCTGTCTGTGTACTGGTGGAGAGGCTCCTCCAAAGGCAGCTGAAACACCTACCCCTACTGGTTGAATTGGTGCCACGGAATCACGGGACTCTGTCTGTGCACTGGTGGAGGGGCTCCTCCAAAGGCAGCTGAAACACCTACCCCTGCTGGTTGAACTGGTGCCACGGTATCGGGGTCTGGCTGCACAAGACGAGAGGTGGCAGACCTCTCAGCACTTTTCCTCGGTCCGGAGCGATGGGATCTAGTCTCGACCATCCTGGAGACAGATCAAACAAGGAATCAATACTGAGATAGAAACGATAAATCAAGGAAGGACAGAAAATTTTCAAGGAAGACAAATCAGCAAGATGTATAGATGGCATGAATTGAAGCAGAGTTTTTCCTAAGTGTGATGGAGTATCTTTTCGTTGAAACCTATCGCTCAATCCTATCGCAGGCTCGCAGCAGTACAACTAAGTCGCCGTACTACAACATTATCGCACTAATGCGACTCTCGACCTGCATGGGCCACCACTAAAAATGTGTCACGACCCGCACCCACTATGAAGGTACGAGCACGTAACAACGCCCGGCCTACGCCGCAGTGTCAACGGTAGAACGCTGTCCTAGGTTACTATCTAATCAACAACTCACGTAATTATATAATGTACTTGTCAAATCTCAACTCCGAATGGAGGACAAGTATAGATATAATAACATCTCAATCACCGTCTAAGCACGATAAGATAATACAGAAGTTTATAACTAAGGACTAAACAACAACAATTATAAACTACTAAATAATAATATCTCAAACAAACTCAAATACAAACTCGTATCTCAAGTTATTACAATTCAAGTTCTAAAACATGAAAACTAAACCAGTCTACTAGCTAGTCTCCCGATCACTCCTGAGTGTCGAGGTCGAAAGTAGCTATCCCTTGTCAGGTCCATAATGAGTAGGGCAAGTATCCTCAGGGCAATCATCTGTAAAATTTCAACAGGTCCAGTCAGGACAGGAACGAGCACAATCTCATCTAGAAAACCCAAGTAAATGACAGAGAACTATAAAGCAGTTATAGACAGTTGTATGGATGAACATGAAAGTATATATTCAAGTGATGGTATAGCGAGACAGATAAAGTACAAGGAAGGTAAGTAACTAAACAAGAGAAGAATCATGGCAATAAAGACTGTAAAATAAAATCTAGCTGAACTAGAGTAACATGATGAGTCCAGACGGTACAATATCAGTCGAGTATAATTCCAATGTGAGTCTAATACAAGATGAGTCGAATGTGATTCTAATTATTGTTCTAATAAGGTGATTCGAATAAGGTGATACGAATAAGGTGATTCGAATAGTAATTCACATGATGATCTAACAATGATTCGAATAAATTCTCCAAGTGTGTTTTAAAATACCGAGTTCGACATGTAAACGGCTATGGATAAATCCGGCACATCACGCACTGATCAGGTGAGAGATGGCTATCGTTCGAATATCATTCACAGGGGGTGGTTCGAATAGTAGGAATGTCTACATGTCTAATCAGTATTTCCCCGCCCAGTCTAATACAATAAATCCATAATCCAACACATAAGACGAATACAAGTCCAATCAGCACATGAAGATACGAATATGTGGTTCGAATAGTGTTTCGTATGGTGATTCGAATAATAGAGGCAAGACGAGTAAGTATGTGTGTCATATACAAGGATTCAGTAATAACAATACGTGTTTATAACAGAGAATCATATACAGCTAACTAGAACTGAAGTACAGTAATTGACAAATAAATGAGAGAACTATCAGAGAATGTACTCGTCTGATACTCTAAAAAGAGTAATGTAATATCAGATGTCTGCACCGGAGTCACAATATCCTAAATAGAGCAGTACAGATTATAATGTGTTTAAAACAAGGTAAATGAAGTTTACGATACAATCTATATGTTTTCTAAGCCAATTTAGGTCAAAGTCAACTTGGTCAACTCTGGGTCAAACCAAGTCAATATCTAGCTAAATTGTCAAACCTTGGTCAACTAATCAATGTAGCAGTCAAACTAGGTTAATCCTAGTCCAGTCAAGTCTCACTAATCCTAACCAAGCCTAGGCTACCACACAAGCATACCTATATTACATTAGACTATAATATTATATTCATTACTCATTCAAGACACTAATACTTGCATAAGATTGCATACATTTATTCTTGCATTTAAGTATTCATGTCATTCATTCCCTTACACCACCATATGTATGTTCATTACAAGTATACCTATCATGTATGTGATACATACTTATATAGATAGACAGGTACATGGACATGACCATACACCTTCACATATATATTTGCTTTGCATATCACATTCTTTCATTCAAATTTAATAGTTCATACATCATGTATATTACATCCTTACATTCATTTGCATATGTCATCATATACATACATGCATATTTATATTTTTCCATACATATACATATTTCTTTCCATACATATACATATATATATATATATATATATATATATATATATATATATTATACATATGTTGCATTCATATAGAAAGGGGAATTGGGCTGTGTGCGTGTGTACAAAATCTGAAACAGTGAGTGTATGGATATATATAGGCTAGTGCATAAATCTATGTGTGTGTTAGATAGGAAAAATAGTGTGTAGGTGTCTGGTGAACTTGAGTGAATAGGACAGTTTGGTGCATGACAGTGAACTAAAATAATGTTCAGGAATCAACATGGCAATATAAGTTAGCACTAGGTTCTCAGGAATAGGAAGGGTGTCAAATAGAATTTATGTGTACAGTGCATGATAGTACAAGTGACAGTGAGCTAATTCTCAGGTTTATGATATGAAATCAGTGAACAATCTTAGGAGTTATCAGTTCTTAGGAACATTGGCAAATGACAATTCCTACATTCAATCCCAAATATATTTTGAAACCCAAACTCAACCACAAATCATAACCCCACATTCAAGTAATGCAACCACACATGTATGTGACTAAACATGTTAATTAACATCAAGGAAATCAGTTTTAAACAGGGGTTGAATGTTCAGGATCTCTAATAGTGCAACAGTTCATGAATATCAAACATAAATGGTCTACACAGAAATAGGACTCAACAAATGGGAAATGGACTGAACCATTTACATATAAATGTGAACCCATTCATGCATTCAGTGAATGAAGTTCATAAATAAATCCTTCAAAATTCTCAGGTTTGTATATCAACCAACCCAACCAATCTCAGGTTTAACCCATTTAACAGTAAATCTCAGTAACCATCAAATCAGTGAATCGAAACCCAAATTAATCTCAGGTTTCAAAATACTGAACCCTCCCCATTTCAAAATGAAAAACCTGTTAACAACCCATTCTCAGTTATAAACTTATGTAAATTCATATCAATTGATGACTATAAATCTCAGGAAAGTCAATGGAACTCAGTTTAATATTTCAGTTAACTCCTTCAATCCCCAATCAATAAACCATTCTCATTTCAGTTTTTAAACCATTGAAATCTCAGTTATAAACCCAGGTTTAACTAACCACAGTTAACTAACCTCATTTTGATATGGTTATGATCATTGTACTGCATTTGAATTCTTAGAAACCCATTTACCTATCTACTGTCAGTACAATACATGAACTGGGATGATGACTGATACATGAATTCCCCTATTTGAAACCAAAACCTAATAAAAAAAACCCACAATTAGGCACATCAATGTGTTCCCCACATATACACGTGTCTATGGGTGTCATTTCGTGTCCACATAAGTGGACACGAAGTGTCCAAATAGTGTCTAAACCAAAGTGTCAGTGTGTGACTGAACTATGCATAGGCACAACCTCGTGCACGCGTGTCGAGCAACCTAGAGGCTCGTATGTCGACCCTAGAGCCTCGTGCTCGTGTCCAACCCTAGGGTAGGTTTAGGGCTAGGGATACAAGTGCCTGTATCATGTCTAATGTGTGTCGTGTCGTGTCAATCAGCGCGTATCAGAGACAAAAATACGTGCGTGTGCTGTATTGTGTGATCCAGTGCGAGTGAGATTGCTCACAATCCACTCGATGGTTTCTCCTTAAATTTTGTGTGCGTGCTGTCTGTTTGCCATGAAATATAAAAGAGCAAAACAATAATCGGAGGACTGGACTTTAACTTCACGTTACAAACTCGCTCGTACAAAGAAAGCCTAGGGACGAAAACCTAGGTACAACAGTCTAAGTACAATTGTTTATTTTAGATTCTGGGGGGTGACAATAGAGGCTCGAGAAAGCGACGGCAGCTCAGCCTTACTCCTTGGACGATCGGTATGCAGCCTTGGCTCCAGAAGATTGCTTGGCGTTGGAAGAAATGTTTCTTTTGCTCTCTCTCTGCTTTTCTCTCCAAGTACTTCGGTGCTCTCTCTGATCTCTAAAAGTGCTCCTGTGTGTGCCTCTCTCTGTGTGTGCGTATCTATGTATGTCTCTCTCTCTGTATATCTGTCTGTTTACAAGAGAATGGCACCTTTCTATTTATAAGAGTGGGGGGGCATCATTAGGGTTTGTAATGATTGCCCTTCTTCTCAAAGAGGCGACGGCTTGTTGATTGATCAATCTGGGCCATTAGTCTTGAGTGTGATGATTCTGGGCCATTAATGTAGATTGTCCCAAATCCTATAAGTAATTAATACTGATTGCAACAAATCTCCATCATGATGATTTGCTGACGTCTGCAAATCTGAGTGAATAAATCTAATTCATTCTCTCACCACGTGTCCCCAGATTATTGGGATTTGACCCAATCTTTGATTGCAGTAGATCTGAATTATTGAGATATGATCGGCTTTTGATACGTGTCCAGCCACGTGTCCCAACTGTTGTGCTCATGAGCCGCATGAAAGTCATCACACTCGAACCGTATGAGAGTTGTCGTGCCCGAACCGCATGAGAGTCTCCATACCCGAATCGCATGAGCGTCGTCATGACCGAGCCGCATGAGAGTCTTCATACTCGAGTCGTATGAGCGTCGTCATGACCGAGCCGCATGAAGAGTCATCATGACCGAGCCGCATGAGCGTCTCCATACTCGAGCCGCATGAGAGTCTTCATACTCGAGCCGCATGAAGAGTCGTCATGACCGGACCGTATGAAGAGTCGTAGCCGCATAGAGCTTATCCGAGCCGCATGAGGCTCCAGAAGACTCTCGGTCCGCATGAGTTTCTGAGCCGCATGAGGCTCCTTCTGGATGAGCCTTATGGGCTTTCATGTTGATTTTGGGCTGCCTAAGGCCCCCTGCTGCTTTTGGGCCTCATGAAGCTTTCTGGATTTTGAGCCACATGAGGCTCCATGTTTACTTCGAGCGGCATAGAGAATCCCCTTCTTTTTTTGCGCTTGTGAAGGATCACATCTCGCAAGTCAAGGACATCTCAGTTAACCTTTGTGCTCGTTTTGTGGGCCTGGGTATCTCGAGCACACGAGTGCATAGGTATCATGTTTACAACTTTCTATCAGAGGCCCGCTTTAACAGTTAGCGGGGCACTCTGATGGTCAGAGGTTGGGACAGCGGACTGAGCTCGATGAGCCCGCACTGCCCTAGACTTCTTCGACTTAGCACCCGAAGGTGTGTAGTAGGAAGAGTCCAAGTTGAAAGGAGGGAAGAGAAGTTGGTGCCCATTTCAAAGGAAGAAAGGGGGCTCTATTTATAAAATGGAGTGAGCCCTTTCTTCTTCTTCTTTCCGATGTGGGACTAAAAGCAATATTTTCCATGCTTCTACAGGACCCCCTTCAATGTTTCCAAATTGCAAATTTGGAACACTTTGAATAAGAAGCATGGAAAGTAGAGTTGTTTGGGTGTGGCAATCCAATCAGAGGTAGCATGGACGTGATAGGTTTGGATAGTTCCGCTGGAGATTTTATGTGGACTTATTATCCTTGGCATACCTCGATTTTAGGTACGAATAATAAGTTGAGAGAGGGAACCATCATATTTACCCAGAGGGGATGAGGACGTGGTAAATATGGGTCTAAAGTATAGCCTTCCTACTCAGAGGTAATGAGGACGTGGTCGGAGTGAACTCGAATGAGGATACATAGAACAACTCAGAGGTGCTATCAACGTGGAAGTTCTATGCTTTGGGTGAAAGAATGCTATGGAACAGCTGGGCTCCAAAAGCATGTGATGATGAGAAAAGATGTGGATGTACTAGGGGACCTAGTACGACATTTATGGTCAACAGAGGATATTTGTGGACCTATTATCTTTGGCATACCTTGGTTTTAGGTACGGATAATAAGTTTGACAGGGATACCTAGAACAACTCCGTGGTAAGGCGGATATGGAGGTTCTTGGTATCGGACGAAAGAATGCCATGGAGCAGCTAGGCTCCCGGGGCATGATAAGAAATTTACGGTCAACAGAGGACATTTGTGGTCAACTGAGGATATTTGTGGTCAGCAGAGGACATTTGTGGGCCTATTATCCTTGGCGTACCCTGGCTTAGGATACAGATAATAGGATGAAAGGGAACCAATATGCTTACTCAGAGGTAATAAGGACGTGGCAAGTATGAGGGATCTTCACCGCGGAATCTTCCTACTCAGAGGGACATTGCAGGAGTAGACTCGACGGAGGATATTTGTGGTCAACGGAGGACATTTGTGGTCAACAGAGAACATTTATGGTCAACAGAGGACATTTGTGGACCTATTACCCTTGGCGTAACCTGGTTCAGGATACGGATAATAAGACGAGAGAGAACCAACATACTTACTCAGAGGTATTGAGGACATGGTAAGTACGAAGGTTTTACCGTAAAGTCTTCCTACTCAGAGGTAATGAGGACATAGCGGGAGTGGACTCAGCGAAGAATATTTGTGGACCTATTATCCTTGGCGTACTCCGGTTGTGGGTATAGATAATAAGTCGAAAGGGAATCATCATACTTACTCATAGGTAATAAGGACATGGCAAGCATGAAGGTTTCTTCGACGGAGCCTTCCCATTCAGAGGTAATGAGGACATGACAGGAGTGGGCTCAATGAAGGAGGGTACATAGAATAACTCAGAGGTAATGAGGACATGGAAGTTCTATGTAAAGGGGTGATTTGTTTTTGGCGGAAGTGAAACGACTCAGAGGTAATGAGGACATGACCGTTTTGGAAATTTGTGGATCGCTTACCCTTTTTGTGCACTGGAAGTATGGGTATTGGATCATGAGGAAGGATCTCTTCCGGAAAGAAAGTTCAGAGGTACGATCATACATGACTTTTCTATCTAGAAGAGTGACCGGGATGGGAGTTCAGAGGCACCAGCGGGTACATGACTCAATATTATGAAAGTGTGAGTTCAGTGGCACCAGCGGGCACATGACTCGATAATCTGGGATATTGTAGATGTGAGTTCAGCGGCACCAGCGGTTACATGACTCAAAAATCTGGAGAATGGTGAGCGTGAGTTCAGCGGTACCAGCGGGTACATGACTCGATGATCAGCGGGTACGTGACTCGAAACTCTGGAAAATTATCGTCTAGACATAGTATTTCTTCAGGAACTTGCCGTTGACGGGCAACATGAGCAAGTCTCCATTTTGCTTGGCACGGCGGTAAGCACCGTTGGAGAATACAGCCTCAATGATGAATGGACCATCCCATTTTGGCTGGAATTTGCTAGCGGTCTTGTGAGTCATGACCATCGACCTTCGGACTGCCAGAACGAGATCGTCCACATGGAATGTTCTGATTTTAATCTTCTTGTTGAAGGCTCCAGAGATGCGTGCTTGGTATAAATCGATCCTTTGCTGAGCCAGGAGGCACTTTTCATCTAAGGCCTCTAACTCTTGTAGTCGGCGTCGGTAGTTATCATCCGTCGTTAATTGATAAGTAAGGGCGATACGAAGTGAGTGTATTTGAGTCTCCAATGGGAGAACTGCTTCACTTCCGTACACCAGGGAGAATGGTGTGTTCCCTGTGGCCGTTCGGACTGTGGTACGGTACGCCCATAAGCATTCACCAAGCTTTTTGTTTCAGTCGCGTTTGTTGGACGTCACGAACTTCTTGAGTAACTTGATGATGGTTTTGTTGAATGCTTCTGCCAACCCATTCGTTGCTGGATTGTATGGTGTCGAAGCAATATTCTGGATGCGATGTTTGTCGCAGAACCGATAAAAAGAGTGGCTTACAAACTGCGGACCATTATCATGGATGGTCCTCCGGGACAGTCCAAAGCGATAGATGACGTGATGCTTGAGGAAGATGATCATGTTTGAAGTTTTTACTTCTGCGAGTGGAACAGCCTCTGCCCATTTGGAGAAGTAATCCGTGATCGCAAGTATGAAGCGATGTCCACGGGAGAAAGGTGGAGTAATCGGACCGATGATGTCCATCCCTCATGCTTCGAAGGGCTAGGATGCCACTGTCGGATGTAGAAATTCGGATGGCTGGTAAATGAAGTCTACGTGGACTTGGCAGGCTTTGCACCTTCTTGCGTAATCTATCACATCCGCTACCATCGTGGGCCAGTAGTAGTCCATTCGACAAAGACGGTCTTGTAATTTAGGACCAGGCTGATAGGCCCCACAGACACCATCATGAGCTTCTCGTACGGGTTCTTTGGCTTCTGCGTTTGACAGACACCGAAGCAATAATCCGTCGTAGGAGCGGCGATACAGCATCTTCGTCTTCGTATCGTAAAAGAATCTGAGAGAATGCCGTTTGATGGAGGTGGCTTCCTTTGGGTTCTCGGACAGGATATCGTAGACGACGAAGTCAATGAAGGGTTGTCTCCAATCCGGGGTATCGTCGATCGTCTGGACGGAATAACTCGCCACGAATTGCACATTATTCTTGGGACAGACCAGTTCATGGCCTATCACATCCACTGATTGGAGAACATAGTTCGAAACTGCTAGGGAAGCGTCCAGGCCTGCTAGGGCATCGGCTTCGATATTTTGGAGTCTGGAAACGTGTTCGATGAAGAACCCTTCGAACGACGAGATGATGTTGATCGCTATTTGGTGATAGGGGATCATGTCTTCATGGCGGACTTCATATGAACCCCGAATCTGATTGACGATTAACTGCGAATCGCCGTATGCTTCGAGGTATTCTACCCCCAGCTCTCTTGTAAGTTGGAGGCCAATGACCAAAGCGTTGTACTCGGCCACATTGTTAGAGCAGGGTTCTGTGAGGGAATAAGTGCGATTGACCACCAATCTAGAGGAAAAAACCAACACCACCCCGACTCTGACAACGATGTTGCCCTTAGGTCCGATTGTTGGAGGAGCTACCCCCATTATTGTTATTGGCGTTGGGACGCCTGCTCTTGTCTTCTCCTTCGGAGATGTGCAATCCCAGTTGGCGAGCCTTCTTCAATCGTTCTTCGGCGCTTGTGGCACTGATGATAAACGTCTTCTAGTCCTTGAATTGACTTTCGCCCATCCAGAGGCTGATTGTTGGAAGCAGCCACTTTTGGCAAATTTCAATTAGGAAGGAATCCGGGTTACCAGACGGTAGCTTCATTGCGGTTTGGTGAAACCGCTCAATATAGTTCCTTGTTCGCTCTTTTTTCCCTTGGATGACGTCCATGAGGGTGAACATCATGATGTGCTGTCCTACTTCGTAAAATCTCTCCAAAAACATGTGCTTGAAGCTGGCGAAGGAGTGGATGCAGTTGTCCGGCAGGTTGCGATACCAGTCGAAGGCGATTCCTTCCAATGCCCCGATGAATAATCGTGTAAGGATGGCATCATCATGGGGCAGATGGTCGGTGGTGACCTCGAAGTAAGTGATGTACCGACTTGCTGAGGTCTTGCCATCATAAAGATTGATATTGAACGGCTTATACCTTGGTGGGAATGGAACATCCCTCCATACAGCAGGGTATGGTTGCCGTATTATGAGGTCTTGAGAGTTTTCTCGAGCGTGGAACATGGCTCGGAGCTCTTGGACCTCTCTTCTTGCTTCGCGGGCCTCATCCACAGCGGTGGAGGCTGTTACTTCGGGAGGACTGTTGCCCGGGTTCGGTGCGCTAAGTTTGAGTCCGCATTGACCGCGGGACCCGTACTTGTTTGGCCAGGCGTCCCTCCTTGGAGAGTTAGAAGGGCCGCTTTTATCTTGTCTATAGACTTGACCAAGGCGTATAGTATGACTTCTAGAGTGTCGATGCGTTGGCGATCACTGGAACCACCTTGGTTGCTGTCTGTCATGAATACCGTCTTCACATGAGGAGAGATAGACGGAGCGGTGGAGGAGGTGCCCTCCGAATCGTACCACTGTAGTGAGAAGTCATCGGGATATGTAGGTATGTTCCCTTCTGATTCAGACTCGGAAGGAACAGTACCTCCAGTCTCCGAGTTCGCCTCGTCTTGGGAGTTATGGACGTCCTCGGGGACGTCGAGGTTTGCTACATCCGATGAAAGAGTTGTCTTTCCTGGCTCGTCTTCTTGGAACATCGGATTGCTGTGGAGGCTCGGAGGGGTGCTACCCCTAGCCCCAGCAACCCCCTACGTTGTGGACGATGAATCTCCTACTGTAGCAGATTTTATCTTAGAGCGAGTACCTTGGAAAACTCCGGTGGAGGGCACCCGCTTAGACGATAGTCTTTTAGTTACAGTGGTTGAGATCTTCGGGCTGGAAATATTTGTCTTCTTCCTCCTTCCATCAGCGGGGACTTTCCGAGCAGAGTTGCAGGAGACGACGGGGAGTGCCTCGTCTTCTGAAGATGGCTGTTGCAGTCTTTGAAATACAGACTGCCGGTCTTCTCGCATCGTCGCGCTGTTACAGCAGTAGTTGACGATGACTTGGGTGCAGTGACATCCGTGGGAGGACTCTTTGCACCCCGATGCATCTTCTATTTCCTTGCGTTTGTGGAGGATGGCCTTACGCAAGTCATATGGGTCTTGACCGACCATGTTTGCTCCCAGGATTTTGGGAGACTTTTGCGAACCTCTCTGTCTGTCTGCCGCCGTGGGCTGGACTCGAGTGGTTCTGTACAACTTCCCATCCGAGGCCCACGTAAGAGTATACGGAACGCTCGGATGGTCAGAGGTTAGATCAGCGGACCGAACTCGCCAGGCTCGCGCTGCTTTAGACCTCTTCGCTCTAGTGCGTAATGGCACATAGTAGGAAGAATCTAAGTGATAATAGAGAGAGTTAGACATATCTTCTTGGGAGCATAAGAGATCAGGATCGTACGAGAGGCGGTCGAAGACAGAGCCGCGTGGAGTAGGCGTCATGCGGCTGTCATCGGTGGTCCGTATGCGGCTGGCAAAAGTAGCCACATAGGCTTTCTTCATGCGGTTGTGAGTCTCAGCCGCATGAGTCTTCTTTATATGGCTGGCTGATCTAGCCGCATGGATTTTCTTCATGCGGCTGGTAGATCCCCCCGCATGAGCCTCCTGCATGTGGTTGGCAGTTTTGGCCACAGGAATGCTAGGCTTCTTCTTGGGGCGCATAGAGTCGCTCTTTGTCCCTGCAAGTCCAGCATTGTAGTGCTTTCCTTTGCCGGACTTTGGGACAGCAGAGTTCTCTACGACTCGAAGTGGAGCCGCATGAGAATCGCCTTCGCCGTTTTGGGTAGCAGAGAGTACCCCGTCCTGAGCATGTGGAGGAGCAAATGATTTTGGCCTCCACTCGCAGCGAGCTTTCTTCGTACGGGTTCGCTTCTGGATCGGGCCAGCACTTCCTTCAGAGAGCATCTCTTCAAACGCCTGTTGGTCGAAACGGACGGCCATCTTCTGTTGCGTGGAGCCAAGCTTGGCCGCGTCCGACTGTGTCACCAACTCCTCAGCCGTGGAGACAGCCGTGGAGAAGTTTGTCTCCAACAGAGTCGCCATCGTGTTTGCCATGAAATATAAAAGAGCAAAACAATTATCGGAGGACTGGACTTGTACTTTATGTTACAAACTCGCTTGTACAAAGAAAGCCTAGGGACGAAAATCTAGGTACAGCAGTCTAAGTACAATTGTTTATTTTAGATTCTGGGGGGTGACAATAGAGGCTCGAAAAAGCGACGGCAGCTCTGCCGTACTCCTTGGACGATCGGTATGCAGCCTTGGCTCCAGAAGATTGCTTGGTGTTGGAAGAAATGTTCCCTTTGCTCTCTCTCTGCTCTTCACTCCAAGTACTCCGTTGCACTCTCTGATCTCTAAAAGTGCTCCTTTGTGTGCCTCTCTCTGTGTGCGCGTATCTATGTATGTCTCCCTCTCTGTATATCTGTCTATTTACAAGGGAATGGCACCTTGCTATTTATAAGAGTGGGGGGGCATCATTAGGGTTTGCAATGATTGCCCCTCTTCTCAAAGAGGCGGCGGCCTGTTGATTGATCAATCTGGGCCATTAGACTTGAGTGTGATGATTCTGGGCCATTAATGTAGATTGTGCCAAATCCTACAAGTAATTAATACTGACTGCAACAAATCTCCATCATGATGATTTGCTGACGTCTGCAAATCTGAGTGATTAAATCTAATTCATTCTCCCGCCACGTGTCCCCAGATTATTGGGATTTTACCCAATCTTTGATTGCAGTAGATCTGAATTATTGAGATATGACCGACTTTTGACACGTGTCCAGCCACGTGTCCCAACTGTTGTGCTCATGAGCCGCATGAAAGTCATTACACTCGAACCGCATGAGAGTCGTCGTGCCCGAACCGCATGAGAGTCGTCATGCCCGAACCCCATGAGAGTCTCCATACCCGAACCGCATGAGAGTCGTCATGACCGAGCCGTATGAGAGTCTTCATACTCGAGCCGCATGAGCATCGTCATGACCAAGCCGTATGAAGAGTCGTCACGACCGAGCCGCATGAGCGTCTCCATACTCGAGCCGCATGAGAGTCTTCATACTCGAGCCGCATGAAGAGTCGTCATGATCGGACCGTATGAAGAGTCGTAGCCGCATAGAGCTTATCCGAGCCGCATGAGGCTCCAGAAGACTCTCGGTCCACATGAGTTTCTGAGTCGCATAAGGCTCCTTCTGGCTGAGCCGCATGGGCTTTCATGTTGATTTTGGGCTGCCTAAGGCCCCCCTGCTGCTTTTGGGCCGCATGAAGCTTTCTGGATTTGAGCCACATGAGGCTCCATGTTAAATACAAAATTTCAAAAATACCCTCATTTCAGAAACTGGGTGTTACACTATCCCAGATTTATGAGCGCTGGGCTGATGACAGACTCTTTGGCCGGAGACGCCTTTCTTCGAAGTTTTCGTAACGCAGACTGGGCCGTCACTGGTGTACCCACTTGTAGAAGGGCTTTAAGCTTCCTTTCGAACTATGAGTTCTTCAGGGTATCCACTCCGTCCGGCAGTGGCCGCGAAGGCGATACTTCAGTAGATGAGGGTGCACTTACTACAATCTTGAATCTTGGAGCATTCCGTTTGCTCCAGTCTATCAGGCCTTCTCATCTGGTGCTCGAAGATAGGAACCACACTTTCCTGGAACCGTATCTGCCAAGTCGTTTTGTACGACAGTTTGGGTATAGCAAGCTTCTTCTGGGCAATCCTAGCCCGCATCTGGAGTCGCTAGGAAGTCTGATTGACGGGGCACGTGCATGGGGCTATTACAATGCCGGATGCACAGGGCAATTTTTACTTTGCCAGAAGATAAACCTAAAACTCATATGCTCTTTACTGCTGCAAAGTTTTATACTCAGGTCAATACCCTTAATCCTCGGTACGACCGTGAGCAGAGTTTAGTATCGGGGACTAGGCTTGCCTCCACACTTGCCGATATATGACGAGCACGAGCAATGAGGGGCCATAGGAGGGAAGATGTTGCACCTACAGCAGAGCCAGCTGCAGCACTACCAAGGAGGGCAGCTCTCGAAGAGTCGGCTGCTACAGCACCGTAAAAGGAAGCTATTGAAGAGGATACTTCTCTCCCTGATCTTCCTCAAAAATGAAAAGCTTCGACTGAACTGGCTCAACAGTCGACTTTTAAAAGGAAGAAGAAACTTGCTGTTAGAGGTGTGAAGAAGGTCAGGGATGTGGGTGCCTGTCACGCCCCAGAACGAGAATACCGAAGAGCGGAGGAATGACCCAGCCAGCTACGTATTACGGGTAGATGAATATCGTATAATACGATCAATGATGACTAAAAGGCGAGGGGGTGCATAATACATGAAAGTCTTACTAGGGTTACTCAACATCAATTGTCTCAATCATTCAAACAAGAAGCAGTAAACAGAGACCATGTAAGATAAAGCAGTAAGGCTTCCCAAACGCTTGGTCAAAATGTTCTTGAGATCTGCCTGTACAAAACTTGGCCAGATGATATAGCAAGCTATACACAATTGTTATCAGCTGCAGTCTGACTTAGTTACAATTATGTAAAGGTAAGTGCAAGATAGTCCGACTTACATATCGGTGCCAAACGGCAAATAAGTAAATAGTAAAGACGAGCAGGGAAGCAAGGGACCCACTCGTGTCCTCCGACGATCATTCCTCTAGTATTGACCATCTTGGAGGTAGAAGTAAGCTGAGTCCTCGGGAACTGGCTCTAAATCTGGTCATACAAAACCAGAGAGGTTAGACCTCTAATAGCAAGTATCGCAAGGAAGCACGATATGAGGAATTAGAACCAGTAATAAGAGTAAGAATATGATAAAAAGGTCTATGCTTGCTATTGGGGTTCGCAGAACATCATGACACTTCAAGCCAACTCCCCAACCAAACAAGGACAGAAGTTGACCTGTCATGTCCTGCGTTCTGCTCTCCTCAGTAGTTAACAGAGTAGATATAGTGCACAGACAAATCAATTTAAGCGGCCATGCAACTACTACGGCTTGCTACTATGAGTTCCAAGTTACCCTGGAATGTATGCAAATACGGGATTCCTCAATTCTTACTATGTACAAGCAAGGCTAGTCTACCCAATCGATCAATTACGCCAATCATGAATTAGACGAGTCCCAGCGGGACGCCCGTTATCAATATACAATAAATAATATAAGCAGATATCGCTCTCCGCTCGTGTAGCAGATTTACGGTATCTGTGGGAACCAGCCGACATGTCGGGGCACTAATCGTCCCCAAGATGGCTGCCATGTAAGAACTCAGGAATCCATTCTCTCCATGCAATAGTTATTTTATTTAGCTTAATTGTCCCTATGTTGATTGAAATCCTATGTCGTGGATCATGGTCATTCAGAATGAGCACTTTCGTACAGAGTACGATATGCACAACTCTACAACGATGCCCATGCAACTAAGTTGTAGGTCTTACATAGCGTAATGCAACAATCAATCCTAGCCACAGAATAATCATGCTTTGACTGTAAGATGCACATGCTGCTTTTACAGAAAAATGGAAGTCAACATGTGTCCATATGACAATGTCCGGATCGGCTAGTCGATCACAATGGTTCATGGTTTATACATGAATATGTCTCATTCAATTTGATAAGACGACTTGCCAGTCTCTTAGTTCCAACTAGGAATGCATGATCAATCATTAGTCAAGGTAACAATCAATGTCAATTCGGGACATGGAACAGCCAAAGGGTACTATGGGCGGCAGCAGATGGATACCCATCTATGCGACTGGACAAGTCAGGCTCCATCTATGCGGCCTAGGAAATCGAGTCTCGTGCGGCTCAGAAATTGGGTCACATGCGGCCAGGAAATCGAGTCTCATGCGGCCAAGAAATCGGGTCTCATGCGGCCAGGAAATCAAGTCTCACGCGGCCAGGAATTGGGTCTCATGCGGCCAAGAAATCGAGTCTCATGCGGCCAAGAAATCGGGTCTCATGCGGCCAGGAAATCAAGTCTCATGCGGCCAGGAATCGGGTCTCATGCGGCCAGGAAATCAAATCTCATGCGGCCAGGAATCGGGTCTCATGTGGCTCAGGATGATTAGGTCTATACGGCTCAATGTCATGAGGCCAGGGTTTCCATGCGGCCTAAGGGGACTGATCCTTATGCGGCTTGGGTTCTTCTCAGCTATGCGGCAAAGAAATGACAGGGCTCATGCAGCTCAGAAATAACAAACCTTATGTGGCTGAGAGGAGAGGAGTCTCATGCGACTGAGAAACATGAGCTTATACGGCAGGGATGATAATGAGCTCATGCGGCCAAGTTAACCCGGCCATACGGCTAAGGGTAACATGCGGCCAGGAGGCTTGCCGCATGAAAGAGTCATGCGGTCAAGCACTGGTCTTCTTCTCCAATTTTCGAGAACAGGACCATGGAAGCCATTGCTTCCAAGCTCTCTAAATCCTTCATTCCAAGCCCAGATCTGAACTTCCATAGGTCAAAATAGGGTAGAACGAAGTTCTTGACAACATGGAACCATCAAAACTTGAAAATAATAAGGTTAAATAGATCAAAACCTAAGAAATCCAATAATGTAATAAAGTTAGATCTACATGAAATGAGCCATGGAAATCAAATAATGCTAAGTACTAAAGTATCATAGAATCTCGTGAGGAAGACAATGGAACAACAAAATTAGAGATTCATCCTGAAGCAAGTTGTACTTGTCTAGCTCTCTAGGTTGGTGGGAGAGTAATGGAGGTTGAAGAAGAAGTAAATGAGAGTAATGAAGAGAGAGAAAAGTAAAGAAGCATAAATATCAAGCCCAAGTCAAATCTCTACCACCCATTCCTTCTACAAGATCTAGGCCACCCATCCCTTATCACGACCAACAAAACTAAACCAAGTTGGTTCAACATGGACAAAATAAACCAAGAGCTTAAGCAGAAGCAGAATTTAAAATACAAAAAATTAATTTGCATGAAATTATAGAATAAATACAGGATAAGAATTAAATAAATACACTCAAGCAATACACGTATTAAAATACGTATTCTGGGAACGGGGAGTGACATCTCTACCTTCCTTAGAAAAATTTCGTCCTCGGAATTTCAAATCCAAGCAGGATAGAAACATCAGAGCTAAACTAATCCAAGTACAAGCAATTTTAATGAATAAGCAGTCAGCTTACAATATCAATTAGCAAGTAATATATCTATATTTATCAATTGACGACATCAAGCAATTTCTACTCATAGGTGATAAGCATTAGGAATCAAGACAATCAAGGTACAAGAAAAAAATATACCTTGTGAGTCAAATAGGTGCGGATACCGTGATCGGATATCATCCTCACGTTCCCACGTTGACTCTCCTAAGGAGTGATGACCCTAAGCAACACGGACAAGGCTAATTGTTCGGTTCTTGAGTATCTTCTCTCTTCAGTCCAAAATGGACACAGACTGCTCCTCGTAAGACAGGTTGGTACCAACAACCAGTTCAGAATGATCGAGGATATGGCTTGGGTCTGATACATACCTTCGTAACTGAGATACATAAAATACATCATGTATCTCGTGTAACGAAGGTGGAAGAGATAAACGATAAGCAACATCGTCTACCCTATCAAGGATAACAAATGGGCCCACGTATCGTGGACTTAACTTCCTATGAATGCCAAATCTAATGACCCCATGAGTAGGTGAGATCCGCAAGAATACGTAGTCCCCAACAGAAAATTCTAACGGTCTATGATGTTGGTCTGCCCAATGGCGATGTCGATCTTGCGCAACTCTAAGTCGCTCTCTAATCCCCTTAACCACTTCAACCGTCTGAACAATCATCTCTGGGCCTAACATCTTCCTCTCCCCTATTTCACCCCATGCCAGTGGCGACCTGCACTTCTTACCATATAGTACTTTGAATGGCGCCATCTGGATACTGGCTTGATAACTGTTCTTGTACGAGAATTCGACTAAGTGTAGGTGACTCTCGCAAGATCCTCCAAAATCTAGGGTGCAAACTCGTAACATATCTTCTAAAGTCTGAATTGTTCTTTCTGATTGCCCGTCCGTATGAGGATGGTAAGCCATACTAAATCTCAACTTGGTACCCAGACTATGATGTAGACTCTTCCAGAAATGTGATATAAAACAAGTATCTCTGTCTGACACAATACTGACAGGGATCCCATGATGCCTGACTATCTGTTGCATATACAACTCTGCCAACTTTTCTGTAGATTGCCCTACTCTGAAAGGAAGAAAATATGCCACCATTTTAAGTAGGTCTACTATCACCCAAATAGCATCTTTACCACTTGGTGATCTCGGTAAACCGGTCACAAAGTCCATTGTGATATGTTCCCACATCCACACCGGGATAGGAAGCTGTTGCAATAATCCAGCTGGCCTATGCTGTTCTGTCTTCACTTATTGGCATATCAAGCAATGTGAAACGAATCTAGCTATCTCCCATTTCATTCCGTTCCACCAGAAGTGCTGCTTGATATCCTTATACATCTTGGTCCCTCCAAGGTGTATAGAATACTGAGAACTGTGGGCTTCTGTCATAACTTCCTGTCTGATATCTCTACTAGGCACACATAGACGTGATCCAAACCTAAATGTACCATCTTCATGAATTTTTATCTCCTTTCTGAGTCCTGACTCACATTCTGCCCTAAGCTTCTGAATCCTTGGGTCTTGTGTCTGAGCTGCCTTGATCCTGTCTACCAAGCCAAATTAAACTCGTAGACTTGCCAGAATTCCAACATCACTGGAAAGTATAACCTCGATGCCCATCTCTTGAAGGTCTTCTAAGATATGCTTTTGTGATGTTAACATGAATGCGCCGTCTCCCCTGCTAAGAGCATCTGCTACCACGTTAGCCTTGCCTGAGTGATACTGAAGCTCCACGTCGTAATCCTTGATCAACTCCAACCATCTTCTCTGCTTCATGTTTAGTTCCTTCTGAGTAAAGATGTACTTCAGACTTTTGTGATCTGTGTACATATCCACTTGATCACCGTACAAGTAATGCCTCCATAGCTTCAAAGCAAATACTACTGCCACCAACTCCAAGTCATGAGTCGGATAATTCTTCTCGTGGTCTCGAAGTTGCCTAGATGCATACGCTATCACCTTCCCATGTTGCATGAGGACGCACCCAAGTCTCTTTTCTGACGCATCATAATGTACTGTAAAACCTCCGGGTCCAACTGGCAATGTAAGAATAGGTACTGATATCAACTTCTGCTTCAAATTCTCAAATGATGTCTGACATTCTGTCGACCAGACGAATGGCACATCCTTTCGGGTCAAGCGGGTCATGGGTGCTGAAATTCTTGCAAAGTCTGATATGAACCTTCTGTAATATCATGTCAGTCCCAAGAAACTTCGTACATCTGCTACAGTCTTTGGCGTTGGCCAACTTTCTATTGGTTGTACTTTCTTGGGATCTACTGCCACTCCAGCTCCTGATATGATGTGCCCCAAGAATGAAATTCGATCCGTCCAAAACTCATACTTGCTGAGCTTGGCATACAACTGGTTCTCTCTCAGAACCTGTAACACTTTCCTGAGGTGATCTTTATGCTCTTCTTCACTAGCTGAGTATACAAGAATGTCGTCGAGGAACACAACAAAAAAATGATTTAAGTATGACATAAAGATGCGGTTCATCAAATCCATAAATATTGCTGGAGCATCGGTCAAACCAAACGGCATAACTAGGAATTCATAATGCCCGTACTTTGACCTGAATGCTGTCTTGGGAAAATCCTTTCCTCGAACTCTAACTTGATGATACCCTGACCGAAGATCTATCTTGGAGAAAATTCTTGCTATGTTCAACTGATCAAACAAATCGTCGATTCTAGGTAGTGGGTACTTGTTCTTTACTGTTGCCGCGTTAAGCTTTCTGTAGTCAATGCACAATCTTGATGACCCATCCTTCTTATCTATAAGTACCACTGGTGCTGTCTATGGTGACTCGATGTCCCGGATAAACTTCTTCGCCTTCAGTTCCTCGACGTGCTGATACACCTTGGCCTGCTCGAAATCTACCATCCTGTAAACTCGATCTGATATCAATCGAGTTCCAGGTGCCAATTCTATATTGAACTCAATATCTCTAACCTGGGGTAAACCTGGAAGTTTTTCGGAAAATACATCAATGAACACTTCAACTACTTTCAAAACTTGAACTTCTTCCATTGTTGCTACTATTCCTTCTTCTTCTTCTTGTTGGGTTGCCACTGATCTGACTAGGGTAAATGGTCCATGGCTGGGATATTAAAAGATACACTCCCTCTACGATAATCTATTGTGGCACAACTGTCTTTCAGCCAGTCCATGCCTAAGATGACGTCAAAATTCTTCATAGGAAATTCTATCAACCTGGTGGGTAAGGAATGCCCGCACACTACAACATTACACGCTAGAATAACTCTACTAAATCCTACGAGACCATTACTAGTGAGTATATTCAACCTCCCTGACAATGCCTCGAACTCCATTCCTAGTCGTATCATAAATTGTACGAATATAAATGAGTGTGATGCTCCTGAATCAAACAACGCTACTATGGGATATGAGGCGACGAGAATGTTACCTGCCACAACATCTCCCGATGCCAATGCTTCTTCCAAGGATAGATTGAATGCCTGCCCTCGGCCGAATTGTTGGTTCCCATGCTGCGGCCTAGCCTGGTGCTGCTGCTGGCCCCTGCCTTGGTGATGCTGGGGTGGTCTATGTTGTTGCTGCTGCATCGACGGTCCCTGTTGTCGAAATATCTGAGCTTGCGACATCAACGGACGTTGTGCCAACGGTCTCACTGCTACCGCTGGTCCTTGGTACTGGCCTACCCCTGGTGCTGGCAGAGCAAGAGATTGTTGTACTGGTCCTCCTGACCTCGAATTCATAGGACAGGTGGAAACCCGATGATCTGGACTCCCACATATCAAACACTGTTCGTTCAATGTCCGACACACATCTCTAGTGTGCCCGGCCTTTCCACAATAATTGTAACCCGTTGGGGTTGCTGGGTCTCCTCTGTTGTTGTTGTTGCCTTGCGGGTGGTGCTGGCCCTCGTATTGCCACATTGTGGATGCGAACGCCAGGAGATGGTGCAACTCGGGGCGCTACTCCCCCTCCTCCTTCAATCTGATTGTGAGATCTCATCTGACCTCTAGTCCTTGCTGTGATCCTCTGAATGGTGATCTCATGCCTTCGGGTTGTCGTCAACACCTCATCAAAAGTCTGGCAGTTGTGCCCTTCTATCAATTACAAGAGTTCAAGATAAAATCCTTGCTGAAACCTCATAGCCCTCTGGCTCTCCGTTGCTACCATCTCTGGGCCGAACCTACTCAGTCTGTAGAACTCTACTGCATAAGCATCCACTGTCTTGCCAGCCTGCTTGAGGTTGATAAATTTCTGTTGTAGCTCAAACTGCACTACAACTCCATAACTTTATCTTAAATCTTGCAGTAAAATTATCCCAAGCAATAGGACGTCTGATGCCCACTTCTTCTGATTCCCACCAATCACATGCGAGGTCCTGAAGTAACAACTTTACTAGATCCACTCGATCTTTTGTCGGAACTTTAGCTGCTGTCAGAATAGCCTCAATATCCTTGAGCCATGCATCGGCTGAAATAGTATCTTCCGTGCCCTCGAAACGACGGGGGTTGTACTTGCAAAATCTGGTTGAGTCTCCTGAATCTGTCCTCACTCCTCTTTCCAAAGTCGTCTGCAATCCTTGGTTGAGCAACACATTCTGCTCTTGTAACTGAGCGTGCATGCATTACTGGGCTAACATCTGATGTTGCTGAGTAGCCATCATCCCTCTCATGATCTCCAGAAGGGCTGGTGTGTCCACTTCCACAGGGTAGGTGGAACTATTGGTGGTGTTGGAACCTCCGAATACTGTGTTCCAGCTGCTGGTTCTACTATCACTTCTTCTTGGATTGTCTCTTAAGGTAGTACCGGCCTTTGTGGCTGACCAACATGGTCAAGTTGTTCGTGCTGCCCTTGTTGTTGTTGTCCAGTCCCGGCAGATGCGGACGAAGTTCTCCTAAGAAAAGGGACAAGAGAACACTCAAACGATCGGACAGAAAAGATTAACGAAGTCAAAGGATTCCGAAATATCAAGCTAGATGCGAGAGTAACGAATCAGAAGATCAAGGAGAAACATGTGTGATTGAGACACCCTATAAATTGAAAACACCCCACTAGTCTGAAATCAGACCTGCATGGGCTACCACTAAAACCTTGTCATGCCCCAGAACCAGAATACCGGAGAGCGGAGGAATGACTCAGCTAGCTACGTATTACGGGTAGATGAATACCATATAATACGATCAATGCTGTCTAAAAGAGGAGGGGGTACATACTACATGAAAGGCTTACTAGGGTTACTCAACATCTATTGTCTCAATCATTCAAACAAGAAGCAGTAAATAGAGAACATGTAAGATAATACAGTAAGGCGTCCCAAACGCTTGGTCAAAATATTTTTGAGATCTGGCTACACAAAACTTGGCCAGATGATATAGCAAGGTATACACAATTGTTATCAGCTGCAGTCAGACATAGTTATAATTATGTAAAGGTAAGTGCAAGATAGTCCAACTAACATGTCGGTGCCAAATGGCGATAAGTAAATAGTAAAGACGAGCAGGAAAGTAAAGGACCCATTCGTGTCCTCCGGCGATTATTCCTCTAGTATTGACCATCTTGGAGGTGGAAGTAAGCCGAGTCCTCGAAAACTGGCTCTAAATCTGGCCATGCAAAACCAGAAAGGTTAGACCTCTAATAGCAAGTACCGCAAGAAAGCACGATATGAGGAATTAGAACCAGTGATAAGAGTAAGAATATGATAAAAAGGTCTCTGCTTTCTACTGGGGTTCGTACAACATTACGACACTTCAAGCCAACTCACCGACCAAACAAGGACAGAAGTTGACCCGTCATGTCCTGACGTTCTGCTCTCCTCAGTAGTTAACATAGTAGATACAGTGCACAGACAAATCAATTTAAGCGGCCATTCAACTACTACGGCTTGCTACTATGAGTTCTAAGTTACCCTGGAATGTATACAAATACGGGATTCCTCAATTCTTACTATGTACAAGCAAGGCTAGTCTACCCTATCGATCAATTGCGCCAATCATGAATTAGACAAGTCCCAGTGGGACGCCCGTTATCAATATACAATAAATAATATAAGCAGATATCGCTCTCCGCCCGGGTGGTAGATTTGCGGTATCTGTGGGGACCAGCCGGCATGTCGGGACACTAATCGTCCCCAAGATGGCTGCCATGTAAGAACTCAGAAATCCATTCTCTCCATGCAATAGTTATTTTATTTAGCTAAATATTCCCTATGTTGATTGAAATCCCATGTCGTGGATCATGGTCATTCAGAATGAGTACTTTCATACAGAGTACGATATGCACAACTCTACAACGATGCCTGTGCGGCTAAGTTATAGGTCTTACATAGCGTAATGCAACAATCAATCTTAGCCACAAAATAATCATGCTTTGACTGTAAGATGCACATGCTACTTTTGCAGAAAAAATAGAAGTCAACATGTGTCCATATGCCAATGTCCGGATCGGCTAGCCGATCACAGTGGTTCATGGTTTATACATGAATGTGTCTCATTCAATTTGATAAGACGACTTGCCAGTCTCTTAGTTCCAACTAGGAACGCATGATCAATCATTAGTCAAGATAACAATCAGTATCAATTCGGGACAAGGAACAGCCAAAGGGCACTATGGACGGCAGCAGATGGATACCCATCTATGCGGCTGTGCAAGTCATGCTTCATCTATGCGGCCTGGAAAATCGAGTCTCATGCGGCTCAGAAATCGGGTCTCATGCGGCCAGGAAATCGAGTCTCTTGAGGCCAAGAAATCGGGTCTCATACGGCCAGGAAATCAAGTCTCATGCGGCCAGGAATCGGGTCTCATGCGGCTAGAAAATCGAGTCTCATGCGGCCAAGAAATCGGGTCTCATGCGGCCAGGAAATCAAGTCTCATGCGGCCAGGAATCGGGTCTCTTGAGGCCAGGAATCGGGTCTCATGCGGCTCAGGATGATTAGGTCTATGCGGTTCAATGTTATGCGGCCAGGGTTTCCATGCGGCCGAAGGGGACTAATCCTTATACGGCTCGAGTTCATCTCAGCCGTACAGCAAGGAAATGATAGGGCTCATGCGGCTCAAAAATAACAAGCCTTATGCGGCTAAGAGGAGAAGAGTCTCATGCGGCTGAGAAACATGAGCTTATGCGGCAGGGATGATCATGCGCTCATGCGGCCAAGTTAACCCGACCATGCGGCTAAGGGTAACATGCGGCCAGGAGGCTTGCCGCATGAAAGAGTCATACGGTCAAACACTGGTCTTCTTCTCCAATTTTCGAGAACAGGACCATAGAAGCCATTGCTTCCAAGCTCTCTAAATCCTTCATTCCAAGCCCAAATCTGAACTTCCATAGGTCAAAATGGGGTAGAATGAAGTTCTCTACAACATGAAACCATCAAAACTTAAAAATAATAAGGTTAAATAGATCAAAACCCAAGAAATCCGAAAATATAATAAAGTTAGATCTACATAAAATGAGCCATGGAAATCAAATAATGCTAAGTGCTAAAGTATCATAGAATCTCGTGAGGAAGACAATGGAACAACAAAATTGGAGATTCATCATAAAGCAAGTTGTACTTGCCTAGCTCTCTAGGTTGGTGGGAGAGTAATGGAGGTTGAAGAAGAAGTAAATACGAGTAATAAAGAGAGAGAAAAGTAAAGAAGCATAAATATCAAGCCCAAGTCAAATCTCCACCACCCATTCCTTCCTACAAGATCTAGGTCACCCATCCTTTATCATGATGAACCAAACTAAACCAAGTTGGTTCAACATGGACAAAATAAACCAAGAGCTTAAGCAAAAGCAGAAATTAAAATACAAAAAATTAATTTGCATGAAATTACAGAATAAATGCAGGATAAGAATTAAATAAATACACTCAAGCAATACACATATTAAATACGTATTCTGGGAACGGGGAGTGACAGTGCCAGCTCGCCTCCTCCCAGCAGATCTTTTCGGTAGATCAGGAGAGGTGGAACGGCATCGCGGACGTTACCATTTGGGACGTAGATCCCTTCCTAGACTCTATAGCCGTTTTGGTCAAACCGTTAGGAGCTTTCTCACCATTATGTTTGTCCTTTGCACTGGACCCCGAAGTTGTAGTTGAGGAAGGTGCCTCCTTGTCTGAGGAAGTGGACGTGACAACAATGTCCCCTCCTCATTCTCGACCGGTAGACGACGTTCAACCTTCCCCAGTCAAGGAGGCTGAATCAAAGGAAGATCAGCGTAAATTCCCGGATTATGGTGACGACCAGAAAGCCATTCCCTCATATGACATCTCTTTGGGGCCTATGTCTGAAATTGGGTTTGTAATGAAAGAGTTGGACGAGAATCAAGTCCAATCGGCTATGTAACACCCCAGTCCCAAAATATGTAGGACTAGGTACGTATCCATGCCAGCTGCATACATACGAAGTGTAATCCAATATATGAAAACCTCGTATGAATACATAAGCTGTGAAATACAGTAAACCGAAGAGTAATCTAATCTCATCCACAAATGAAGAATAAGAGATATCATATAATCAACTGTAATAGGACTTTGTATAATACGTTGGGCGGAGACAAATCCACTACCAACAAGTAAGGAAAAATATAAATGGAAATGAAAATGATTTGGCGGGAGTAGCAAAGAAAGACCCAAGACACGTCATCTCCGAATGAATAGAGAAGATCGCGACCTCGGCTAGAACACCTACAAAATCACAGAAGCACACACCTGGAGAGATAACCAGGTCCTCAGAGGGATGTAACAAGATACATAAAGAACATGCCACATAACTGAATATATATACCATGTCATAAATCACAAGTAAAGTAATAGTCACACTCGTAACAAGTTCCAATATCTTATCATCGAAACAGTGGACTACCCCTAAAACTAAACAAGGATAAGGGGTAGTACACTATATCACGATGCGATATTATCCCAAGCTACTATTGAGACGGGGTGATATGACATTTGACGAGGGTTACCTGACCATTCTAATGTGTTTATGCAATAAAAACAAACCTTCAACGTATGGACACTCTGGCTCAGTAGCAGTAATCTCAGGTACGGTCCCATCAGGATACCAGGGACCTCAAAGCAAAACATTCATCGAATGTCAGAGGCCAGCAGTAAATCAGTATCAAGATCCAGGACCGTATCTCCCACGGAGATAACCGACAATAGGGAAGTGCATACGTGGCCCATACGTTAAGGAATTGTTCTTCCTACCCAATGCCTAACAGAGTCACATCCATGACTCATATACCTCTACTAACTGCTAAGTCTCCTAATATGCCTCTATTAGCAGTTAGCCCTAACGCATGTGCATGGGGGATCAGCCCACACGCAAGAACCTCTACATGCTACTCATCTCACACATCCTCGTGGTACAACTGTGTCAAGGTATATACAATACACTACAAATGATAGTCTCTTAACTCTAAGTCCACATGCAATCAAAGGATAATAACAAAGTATATCTAATATCACTGAGCAGACAGTAAATCAAGAACTAGAAATAAATGAACAGTGATATGTAATAAAATGCAAACTGAATATAAACAGTATAATGGCAAGGTATCTTGCCAGAGGTTATGTGCAAAAGAGAATAATCCAGTACCTCGAACAGACAAATAAACGAAGCAAGAAAAGCCAAATCCCCTATATGACTCCGGATGCTGCAACAAACATCACGAACGAGTTTGGAATATAATATATACCTAGGAAACGCCTGTCCAAATGTTAAATTCTGGAACAGGGGCAAAATCATAATTTTGGATCAAAACGATGTCTGCCGTTGGACCCGCTTTGCACCGAAATGCGTGTCAATATCTACGGTCTCTAAAGTCGTCAAACTACATGTCTAAGAATTTATTTTGATAAGGCGAACCCAATAGTATGTCCAATTTTGGATTTCGGTGGACCGTGCACAAAATTGCACGTTGAATGGGATTGTAGGCCCGCCAAAATAGCGTCCCGATCAACGGTCTCATAATCGGACCAAACGTGGCTCACAGGACCAGAAAAATATTTCGAGTCCAATGGCGCAAGTTTTGTCGCGATTTGATGAGTGTGCACAAAGTAGTTAGAAAATTCTGAAAAGTCCGATACGGAAAAATTTGACGGATACGGGTCAAATTCGTCGCGCACACGTAACCAATTTGAATTCTGTCAAGGCTCGCACGTCCGCAAAGTCGATATGGACCTTTCGGTACTCTTGGTTTGCGACGGGGTCACCCGATTTGTCGGGACGTACCTCGTACGGGGTTTTTAAGGTTTATAAAAACTGATTTTTTGAGATTTTTAGTTTAATTAAAACTGAAATTTATTGCAGAATAAATAAATCTATTTGAAGGGGATGATAGAGGGTCATGTGGGCTTTCTACACGAATTTACGAATCTAAAAACGGTTTAGAAATGATGGAGTAATTAATTGGAGAAGTCGGGTACCTCAACGCTAAACTCTGTTCTTGTTGTTGTTGATTGCCGCTGCCGGCGTTGCGCGATGGCGCTGACTGCGATAAGCGGGGCAGCTGAGGGGGTATGGGGACAGAGATGAGAGGAGTTGGGAGGAAGGAGAGAGAAGGAAGAAGATTTATTAGGGTTTATATTTAAACATATGCATATATATGTACATGGGGGGATAGGGGAGTCGGCCACTGCTGTTGTATTTTTTTAAGGGTTTGAGGGGCCCCACCACAATTGTGCAGCCGCTGCTGCTGCTCAAGAAATGGGGTTAGGCGTGTGGTGTGGGTGGTCGGGTGGGGCCGACCACCCATTCCTTAATAATTTTTTTCTTTTTTTTCTTATCTAATCAAAACTTTTAAATATAAATATCTATATCTATATATGTATATATCCATAAATACACCAAAAAAATTTATTTAAAATCCAAATACCATTTAAAAGTCATCCAATTATTTAATATATTTGAGAATATCTACATATATATATATATAAATTCAATCCTTAATAAATCAACTCAAAATAATAATAATATTTAAATATGAAAACATGTTTATTAAATCTCCAAAAATAACTTTAATAATAATAAATTAATACAATTTTCCCAATGAGTGCACTTACACTGCACACCCTTTTCCGGGCCCACAAAATATACTATTTTGTAAAATATTATTTAAATAATAAAATACCAATAATTGCACAAATAATTAAATGATTTTAAATTGTACATAAAATTCTATAATAATTTTGAAATTATTTTTACGTACATAAAATATGTCTACATGGCCACTTTGGTCCCACCACATGCCTACCTGGGCTTAAATTCGATTCGGGCCCAACTCGGGCTGAACTGGACAAACCGGGCCGTCTAAAAATCAATATATAAAATAATATTTAATTAAAATGATTTGAATAAGTCCATTCACAACTTGGCCTAGTTTTCTTAGTTTGGACATCACCATGGCTAGGCTTCCCTCGGCATGACTGGTACACTAGTCAAGGCACACTGCTATATTTTTTGTGCCAAAATTCATGGTCGCCTTGTGCTCCAAACATAAAAATGGCTAAGGTTATTTTTAATAATTAAATAAAACCATAAATTGTATAAATTAAATTTGAAATCTAATAAAATAATTAAAAAATATTTTAAAAAATAGGGGTTTAACATCTTGCCCAACTTACAAGAATTTCGTCCACGAAATTAAAAATAAGTAGGGGTTAAAAAGGTCACATGGGTATGTCGATGAGGAATCATCAAATCCCAACGTTCAACAAAATATGAATTAGAAAATCATGATTTAGATAAATACGAAAATAATCATGGATATAGCTAATTAATGCAAGAATAAAAATGATCAAGGGTTTTAAGTAGATCAAGTTAAAACACGAGTTTAAGGAATAGAAAAGAATCGAGTAGATTAAGGAGAAAAATAATTTGGAGACTTAAGAGAGATGGTTCCTTGAGAATAGTTGTATATTGGTCGTCCAGGTTGAGGGCATGATTAAGAGAACGGTTTGAATCATCCTCAAGTATCAAGAATGATTAGAAGGTCGCGATAGTAGATATGGAATCGACGGGTAGTTCAAAACGAGGATATACTCACCTTGGTTGGTCCATGGCTAACTATCATGGTAATAGATGGTGGGACAACTAAAGGTGATACTTTGGATCTATCTATCAAGTACGAGTCTTCGTCTAAAATAGGTAAAAGATGAAAACCAATATGAGTCCAAAGAAGTTGCTTTCGAATACCAATATGTGGTTCAAAGGCGAGTGAGTAATTCAAAAAGAATTGCCAAGGCTGTCGCAGATGGGACTCTAGAGGGCAAGTTTAGCTATGTCCCCATCCACGTAGAACGATAGATAAAAGCGAACCAAAGTACAATAGGTTGATCAGTCCATCATGCACCGGTTCTGATTAGACAATATGTTAGTGGGTGCACCCAATAAAATATGTCATGATCAAGCTTGCAAAACCAAGGCTAAATTAGCAGCATCAGGTTGTTGAAATGTAAGTAAGGGAGGTAATATCGAAGGAATTTAATTAGTCCAAGATCTTTTAAAATCAAGTCTTGCTCGAAGTGTGGGCCTACACGGTTGTCCTAGTATTTCTTCATTTATGGCTTGGTTGCCTATATAAGTTTAGGGTCCTCTGAATTTCTAGTCTGAGTAAACTTATCAACATAGGTCACAAGGACAAAGGCTTTGATGGGCCGTGAGGTATTCTACCCAACTTACAAGAGTTAAGCTAATAGTGTGATGGGACAACAGGTCAAGCAATCAAGATAAAGTACAAGTTATGCATTTTAAGAAGACAAATAGAACACAATCACATATCGGGTCGAAAGAATTTAGTCAAGGTTGGATCTTTAATTCAAGTCCGAAAGTATCTTGGTATCATGGTAGAGGTTTTGGTTTAGACATTTCGACCAGAAAGTCCTATTATGAAAATAGAGTACAAGGAGACGTGTTTTGGTGGGACATAATATATCTACATGAAGGTAGGCTCGTCTAGGTCTTACATATGAAATTTGTTGAGAGGAAAATTTTAGTGTTGCACTCCAAATATACAAGTCACGGTAGGGGCGTCAGAAGATCAAAAATAGAAAGTGGGAGTTCACGAGGTGATAATTAATGCACAAAAATAAAGCATGAAACAAAATTAATTAGAGAATCCAGTAAAAAATAATTTAGGAACACAATTCCGGAGAGAAGATAGTCTCCTAGATGAATTCAGTTAAGGAACCATTAACTCATTATTCAAATTGCAAATGGGTTAGAAGGTCGCAATTAAAAGATCTAGAATTGAAGAAAGGTCGAGTAATTTGAGGTGGAAATACCGTCACATAGCTTGGTAGATGACTAACAACACTTGTGTACATACTATTATCATGGTCATGAGTGATGTGGCAGTTTAATGTGGAATACTGTGGAATTCATCCATCTTATTTGGACTCTCTTGGTTGTCCACCATTAAAATTTTCCTCAAAATTTCTCCAAAAGTCTCTAAATAAAATTTTTAAAAATAACCACCCAAAATTTGTATTCACTGCAAGGCGTTCAATTTAATCTTGACAAAAATTTAAATCACTTGCATAAATATCAAAGCAAATTTTTATCATGTTACTACTGAATTTTTTTTTTCAAAATTTTACATTTCCACTCCAACTTTTAAACTCAAGAAACTCATGACTCAAAAAAAAAATTTATATCACTTCATAACTTTAAAACTCCAAATATTTCTCCAATAACCCTCAAGATAAACTTTTAACATATCACGAATAATCTAAAATTTACAGCTCAATATTTTAACGCACTTATCACATAACTTCTATTTCTAAGTCATTCAAACAAAATCACAACTTTTTAAATGGTAAATTCCTTTAATCAATCAAAATAACTTTTCACCACATCCTTAGTAACTTTTTCCAAAGATTGTAATATTAGCAATCTAACTTTAAACTCAATATTCAAATGATCTTATCAGTCATCAAATCAATATATTTTTTTTCTAAAATTTCCAATCAATCTCGAATAAACCTTTATTGCGTCACAATTCAAATCTATATATTTTTCTTCTTCTATCATTAATCAAATTCTTAAACTCAAAATTTTAAATATGAGTTATCAATCGTAATTCATACAAAAGTTTAAAGTAGATCCTCAATTTGGTTATATATCCTTCAAAATATTTTTAACCAAAATTCTTAATAGCCTTACTCCAAACTTAAAATTTAAAATTTTACGAACTTATTAATTGGGAACCATACAACCCAATTTAAAACCAAGCTTTATCAACCGTCCTCATAATCTTACAGCAGCATTTAAATTTCAAAAATTCTTTTCAGCTAACTTTATATCTATTCAAGGATGTATAGCTATAATCCAATAAATCAAAAATATTAAATCTTGAAAATCAATCAATTTCTTAAACTAAGTATAAAATTCTATAATCCTCTGGTGTTTAGTATTTAGAAATCTCAAGGTTAAAACTTTCCGTGGTAATATCCTACTTTACCAATTACTAATCATTAAATCATACTAAAAAGCCTTTTTAACTTAATTAGAGTCTTGAATGTATTCCAATTGCCAATATAACCATTCTAGCCATGTGTTTGACCTATGAGCATATACTAGTGTAGTTGACACTAAGCACGAAGATAAGAATCAATGGTAGAAAAGAATCAAGCAAGATGCAATTCAAGGAAGTCGAACGAGAGTTCGGAATTTGAAGCCAAGGGAAGAGGATAAGTTGTATGGATGAGATTCCTAGATTCTAATCCTATGTTGCAGGCTCACATCGGTACAATTACGTAACCGAAGTGACAAACTCGACCTGCATGGGCCACCACAAAAATATGTAATGCCCGTCCTAAAATACGTAGGACTAGGTATGTATCCATGCCAGCTGCATACATACAAAGTGTACTCCAATATATGGAAACCTCGTATGAATGCATAAGCTGTAAAATACAGTAAACCAAGAGTAATCTAAACAAATGAAGAATAAGGGATATCATATAATCAACTGTAATAAGACTTTGTACAATACGTTGGACGGAGACAAATCTACTACCAACAAGTAAGAAAAAATATACATGAAAATGGAAATGATTTGATGGGAGTAGCAAAGAATGACCCAAGACACGTCATCTCCGAATGAATAGAGAAGATCGCGACCTCGGCTAGAACACCTGCAATATCACAGAAGCACACACCTGGAGAGATAACCAGGTCTTCAAAGGGACGTAACAAGATACATAAAAAATATGCCACATAACTGAATATATATACCATGTCATAAATCACAAGTAAAGTAGTAGTCTCGCTCGTAAAAAATTCCAATACCTCATCATCGAAACAGAGGACTACCCTTACAACGAAACAAGGACAAGGGGTAGTACACTATACCGCGATGCGATATTGTCCCAATCTACTAATGAGACGGGGTGATATGACATTTGACGAGGGTTACCTGACCATTCTAATATGTTTATGCAATAAGAACAAACCTTCAACGCATGGACACTCTGGCTCAGTAGCAGTAATCTCAGGTATGGTCCCATCAGGATACCAGGGACCTCAAAGCATAACATTCATCGAATGTCAGAGACCAGCAGTAAATCAGTATCCAGATCCCGGACCGTATGTCCCGCAAAGATAACCGACAATAGGGAAGTGCATACATGGCCCATACGTTACGAAACTGTTCTTCCCACCCAATGCCTAACAGAGTCACATCCATGACTTATATACCTCTACTAACTGTTAAGTCTCCTAACATGCCTCTATTAGCAGTTAGCCCTAACGCATGCGCATAGGGGATCAGCCCACATGCAAGAACCTCTACATGCTACTCATCTCGCGCATCTTCGTGGTACAACTGTGTCAAGGTATATGGAATATACTACAAACGGTAGTCTCTTAACTCTAAGTCCACATGCAATCAATGGATAATAACAAAGTATATCTAATATCACTGAGCAGACAGTAAATCAACAACTGTAAGAACTGGAAATAAATGAACAGTAATATATAATAAAATATAAACTGAATATAAACAGTATAATGACAAGGTATCTTGCCTGAGGTTATGTGCAAAAGAGAATAATCCAGTAGCTCGAACAAACAAATAAACGAAGCAAGAAAAGCCAAATCCCGCAGATGACTCCAGATGCTGCAAAAAATATCACGAACGAGTTTAGAATATAAGAAATACCTAGAAAACGCCTGTCCAAAAGTTAAATTTTGGAACATGGGCAAAATCATAATTTTGGGTCAAAATAATGTCTGCCATTGGACCCGCTTTGCACCGAAATACGTGCCAATATCTACGGTCTCTAAAGTCATCAAACTACATGTCTACAGATTTATTTTGATGAGATGAACCCAACGGTATGTCCAATTTTAGATTTCGGTGGGCCGTGCACAAAATCGCCCGTTGAGTGGGATTGTGGGCCCGCCAAAATAGTGTCCCGATCAACGGTCTCATAATCGGACCAAACTTGGCTCACAGGACCAGAAAAATATTTCGAGTCCAATGGCGCAAGTTTCGTCGCGATTTGATGAGTGTGCACAAAGTAGTTGGGAAATTCCGAAAAGTCCGATACGAAAAAATTTGACGGATACGGGTCAAATTCGTCGCGCACACGCAACCAATTTAAATTCCGTCAAAGCCCGCATGTACGCAAAGTCGATACGGACCTTTCGATACTCTCGGTTTATGACTGGGTCGCCCGGTTTGTCGGGACGTACCTCGTACGGGGCTTTTAAGGTTTATAAAAACTAATTTTTTGAGATTTTTAGTTTAATTAAAACTGAAATTTATTGCAGAATAAATAAATCTATTTGAAAGGGATGATAGAGGGTCGTGTGGTCTTTCTACACGAATTTACGGATCTAAAACGGTTTAGAAATGAGGGAGTCATTAATTGGAGAAGTCGGGTACCTCGACGCTAAACTCTGTTCTTGTTGTTGTTGATTGCCGCTGCTGGCGTTGCGCGATGGCGCTGACTGCGACAAGCGGGGCAGCCGAGGGGGTATGGGGACAGAGATGAGAGGAGTTGGGATGAAGGAGAGAGAAGGAAGAAGATTTATTAGGGTTTATATTTGAACATATGTATATATATGTACATGCGGGAATAGGGGAGTCGGCCACTGCTTTTTTTTTTAAAGGGTTCGAGGGGCCCCACCACAATTGTGCAGCCGCTGCTGCTGCTCAAGAAATGGGGTTGGACGTGTGGTGTGGGTGGTCGGGTGGGGCCGACCACCTATTCCTTAATAATTTTTTTTTTCTTTTTCTTATCTAATCAAAACTTTTAAATATAAATATCTATATCTATATATGTATATATCCATAAATACACCAAAAAAATCTATTTTAAATCCAAATACCATTTAAAAGTCAACTATCCAATTATTTAATATATTTGAGCATATCTACATATATATATATATATATATATATATATATATATATATATATATATATATATATATATATATTCAATCATTAATAAATCAACTCAAAATAATAATAATATTTAAATAGAAAAACATGTTTATTAAATCTCCAAAAAATAACTTTTAAAAAACTAATAAGATTGTCCCAATGAGTGCACTTACACTGCACACCCTTTCCCGGGTCCACAAAATGTACTATTTTGTAAAATATTATTTAAATAATATAATACCAATAATTGCACAAATAATTAAATGATTTTAAATTGTACATAAAATTCTATAATAATTTAGAAATTATTTTTACGTACATAAAATATGTCTACATAGCCACTTTGGTCCCACCACATACCTACCTGGGCTTAAATTCGGTTCGGGCCCAACTCGGGTTGAATTGGACAAACCGGGCCGTCTAAAAATCAATATATAAAATAATATTTAATTAAAATGATTTGAATAAGTCCATTCACAACATGGCCTAGTTTTCTTATTTTGGACATCACCTTGGCTAGGCTTCCCCCAACATGACTAGTACACTAGTCAAGGCACACTGCTACATTTTTCGTGCCAAAATTCATGGTCGCCTTGTGCTCCAAACATAAAAATGGCTAAGGTCAATTTTAATAATTAAATAAAACCATAAATTGTATAAATTAAATTTGAAGTCTAATAAAATAATAAAAAATATTTAAAAAATAGGGGTTTTACACACCCTCTCGTGGTTATTTTATCTTTATACCTCTCTTCGGATGACATTTTTTGACTTCGATTTTGCGTGCTCCTTGTGAGGTTGACTGCCATTGTGTATTTCCTTATAGACAAGGAGAAGGAACCACGCATAGAGATAGCCCTAGATATTGGTGGAGAAAAAGAGGTTGTCCCTGGCTCCTTTGGGGTTGCTGGTACGGAGGATTCTGTCAGTAAGCCGACATCGGCTGCAGAAGAAGAGGTTGAACAGCCTCCTGAGGTGGTCGTTGCTGAATCTACTCCCGGTCCATCTGGGGCCGTAAGAGATATACAGCCTAATGCTGCTCGGGGCCATGACATTGTTCTTCTTCAACAACCTGGGCATGCCCTTGGCGCCCTGGTAACCAAGGCTGATGACCTAGTCCAAGTTGGCGCTAAGCATGTCGAAGGTATGAAATTATAACTCTTTCGTACTCTTTCAGGTTCTTCTTTCCATTGCTGATATATATTATTTTTTGTCAGTTTCGGCTTCTTGTCAAGCATCTCTTCCTGGAGCGGAAGATCCTCATCAAGCTTCATCCCCGACGACCTCCTCCGAAGACGATGAGATGGCTCAGGAAGTGGTCAAAGCTTTCTATTCTATCATGAAAGCAAAGCTTCTTGGAGTTCTGAACCGGAACGCCGCTTTTGGCCATGTGAAGGCCGTTGCTAAATGTCAAATGGCGGCCCTTAAGAGCATCATCGGCCACAAGGAGCGGGCTAATGGTTTGTGGAAGGTTCTAAATGACTTGGAGGACTGCATGGCCAAACTCAGGGAACCCATACAACGAAGTCCGACGTTGCTGTTTCGTGAAGAAGACAAGGCTTTAGTCGCGGGACTCGCAGAGGAGGAGGCTACTCTCCATGCAAGGATGGATGCCCTTGTTCAAGAGATCAGCGAATTGGCTGATCAGTATGAACAGCTCAACGCCGCGAGTGAGGCTCGTGTTGCTTCGAAGAATAAGTTGGCTGCCCAAATCACTGAGAAATATAATTACATCGTGCAGATCCAAAATGAGATTGCCCAACTGGAGGCCAGTTTGAGGACAGTTGTGTCTAAACAATAGGATTATTCGGTTCAGGCTGCCGTGACTGCCACAACTTTAGACCAATTAAAATAACAGCAGGTAAAATTGGAGGGAGAGCACGTGAAACTGATCCCCTTCCAGGATGAAGCTGTACGACAGGAAAAAGTGCACCGTCGTGCTACTGCCAAGTCCAAGACCGAGATTGCGGCTCTAAGGGATAACATCAATCGGTTGTGTATCCCTTAGATCTTCTTTTGTAATAGGCTCAATTAGCCGTCAAGACTCTTGTATCTTTTTCTTTTCTTTGTCTTTTGATAGATGTTTTTAATAAAGAATCTTTTGGCTTTCAAAATTCATGAATAAAGTTTGTGAAATATCAGAACTAGAGGTAATGTGGACGTAGTAAGGATACTTCTGGTGGGTATTCCGCTAGGGAATTGGATGTGGACTCATTATCCATTTTATATTCAAGGTTCTTGAATATAGATAATAAGTTGAAAGAAGCTGCTAATAGAGGTAATGTGGACATAATAGCATAGAATGTTTTATACCTCGACCAGAGGTAATATGGATGTGGACGGGTATATAACATTTAAATAGGAGTCAGTAAATAATTCAGAGGTCATATAGACGTAATTATCTTTGACGAAGGGATATTTCCGGTAGATATTTCGCTGAAAAATTTGATGTGGACTTATTATCTGTATTATGTTCAAGATTCTCGAACATAGGTAATAAGTTGAAAGAAACTGCTAGCAGAGGTAATGAGGACGCTGTAGCAGAGGATGTCCTATATCTGACCAGAGGTAATATGGACGTGGACGGATATATAACATTAGGTAGGAGTGGATAATTCAGAGGTAATATGGACGTAATTATTTTTGACGAATGTTTTGCTCAGAGGTTATATGGACGTGGCAAAACATTTCTTAATTATCCCACTGGGGAAATAATTATCGAAAAATAGTTCAATGGTAATATGGATGTAACTGTTTTCGTAAGACCAAGTTTGGGCAGAGTCCAAAATGAAAATAACTCCACTAGAGAATCTTTTTTAGAGGACCTATTATCAATGGCATATCCAAGACCTTTGAAATACGGATAATAGTTAGATGATTTTTTGAATCACATAAACATTACACTGTACATTTACATGATTAAAATAGGGTATATGTGAACGCTGTACATGAAGGTTACACATAATATTTCTTCAGAAACTTGTCGTTGATCGGCATCATGAGCAAGTCACCATCAGTCTTGGTTAGTCGATATGCACCGTTAGAATACATTGATTCTATAACGAACGGACCTTCCCATTTAGGCTAGAATTTTTCACTTGTCTTGTGCTTCATGACCATTGGTCTTTTCACTACTAAGACTAGATCACCAACTTGAAAGATTCTTTCCTTCACCTTTTTATTAAAGGCTCTAGAAAGGCGTGCTTGGTATAGCTCAATACGTTGTTGAGCTAATAAGCATTTTTTGTCTAGCGCTTCCAACTCTTGTAGTCGCAGATGATAACTTTCTTCAACAGTCAACTTACTGGCTAAGGCTACTCGAAGAGAGAGAATCTGGATTTCTAGGAGAAGAACTGCTTCACTCCAATAAACCAGAGAGAATGGCATACTGCCTGTTGTTTGCCATGAAATATAAAAGAGCAGAACAATTATCAGAGGACTGGACTTTTACTTCACAATACAAACTCGCTTGTACAAAGAAAGCCTAGGGACAAAAATCGAGGTACAGCAAGCTAAGTACAATTGTTTACCTTAGATTCTAGGGGTGACGATAGAGGCTCGGGAAAGCGACGGCCGCTCTGCCTTACTCCTTGGACGATCGGATGCAGCTTTGACTCTGTAGAAGAACTGCTTGGCGTTGATGAAGAAATGCTCTCCTTTTGATCTCTGTATATTCTCTCTCTAGCTCTCTGGTTCTCTATGTCTCTCTCTTTTTTTTATCCGAGAGTCTCCTCCTTCACAAGGGAATGGCAACTTGCTATTTATAAAAGTAGGGGGCATCATTAGGGTTTGTAATGATTGCCCATTCTTAAAAGTCGACGACTAAGGATCACTGGATCTGGGCCGTTCATCTTGAATATACAAGATTTGAGCAATAAATATGATTGCATCAAATCTTTTGTGGGTAATTAATGATAATTGATATAAATCCTACTGATTTGTCATGCCAACCTCGGATTTCCTGACACGTGTCATTAATTTGCGTGATTGCAAATGATCTGATTTGATCCTAATATTTTATTAGGATTTGTTGAGGTATTTCAATCGATTTGATACGACGTGTCCCACTATCATGCCACGTTTTTTAACCGCGAGCCACTGCAGAACTCTGAGCCGCAGGAAGGTTGCTCTTCATTGAGCCGCATAAGGCTGGCCACGTGTCAAGGCTCCTAAGGCTGCTTGAGAGTGGCCCCCTGATCATTTGAACCGCATGGTGATGATCTTAGCCGCATTAGTGTAGGTGATCGCATGATGGGTGTCTTCTTCGTGAACCGCATGGAGATAGTCCTTGTGAGCCGCATGGGGATAGTCTTCGTGAGCCGCATGGGGATAGTCTTCATGAGCCGCATGGGGATAGTCTTCGTGAGCCGCATGAGGTGGTCTCTACTTGAGCCGTATACGAATGTCCACATGTCAAGTCCTTATGAAGGTTTCTGGATTTGTGTCAGAGATTTCCTTTATTTCCCTAGGATTCTGCCATTATGACAGAGTCATAATTGTATTTTTGTGTCAGGGCTGTCATGTGCCAGAGCTGTCAGCCGTCAAGGCATTTAATGCAGTAAAGGATAAACGGAAGATATGTTTGCAGGCCACGTGGCTCCTCTCTGAGCCGCATAGATGCTTGAGCCGTATGGATCCTCGAGCCGCATGAGCTTGTCTGAGCCGCATGGGGCACCATGGCCGTATGGATCTTTCTTTATTCTTTTCCATGCTTCTACAAGACCCCCTACAAAGTTTTCAATTTGCAAAATTGAAATACTTTGAATAAGAAGCATGGCTATGTATAAATTCTCCTGGCCGCAGATGATGTCCTGGCCGTATGGATGTCTCGGCCGCATGGATGTCTTGGCCGTATAGACTTTCGGGCCGCATAGCTCCTTGCCACGTGTGCGTGTCTTTAATTGCCTCAAATTCGTTTTAGTGTCGCCTTTAGGGGAAATCCTAAGGGTCGGCTCATTAAATCTTTGTATTTTATGCCCTGGGTGAATCTCCCTTATGGGAGAGGGGACGAAATTCGAGGAGTCAGTTTCGTCTTTTCTGAGGCGATTATTAATCTACGTGTCCCCTCTCTCTTGTCCTCCTATAAATAAGAGGAGTTTAAGAGAGAAAACTTCTTTACTTTCTCCTTTACATCGAACCTTTCCTACCCCGATTGTCATCCTCTTCTTCGATCACCAATGGCTCCCAAGAAGACCGTTGCGGCGAAGGGCAAAAAGGCGGCATCTTCGTCGTTTGCGGCGGCGAAGATCAAGAAGACTGCCTCTACTTCGACTGCGGCCGCTCCTCCGCCGGCCAACGTGCCCGCAGTTCACCCTGACGTCCATCCCCTATTGCTGGTAAGGACTTTATGTAGGTTTAAAGAACCCTAACTGCTATGGCTACGTCGCATGCTTTATGCACGGGCCTTTATTTTCATGTGAGCCGCATGTTCGTCCTATGGCCGAGCCGCGAGCCGTATAAGAATAGCCACTGTGGCCATATACGTGCTTCGCCAACGAAGCAGCATAAGCTACGCTGAGCCACATAGATTCGCACACATTTGTCTGTCACGTGGTCCGTACGAACTTATCCGATCCCTGAGGGCCCTATGAAAGCACTGTCGTATTAACCTTCACTGAATGGAGCCGCATAAATGTTCTTCTGAGCTTTAGCCACATGAGGCTTCATTAAGTTGGGGCTGCATAAGTGTTCTCTTTAGCCGCATAAGGCTTCGTTAAGTTGGAGCCGCATAAACTCGAAAACACCCACTGGTTCTTTTTGTCCATCTTTTTTAACTTATCTTTTTCTATCTTCTTCTCAGTGAATTTGCCGATTAATGCTGCTGGAGAACTCCTGGTAGGCCCTGCCTAAGCTGCTCTGGATTATAGGTACGACCATATAGTTAGGCATGTGGCGGACCAGTTTCCGAGTGATGAGCCTCCGACGAGATTGAATGCCCTCAAGAACCAGTCTTTCTATTTTCTTAACGCTATGATGAACTCGGAGAAGTTAGAAGAAAAATACTTGAAGCATGCGTTCTTCTTTGGAGACGCCTTGACTTTGAAGAACAGTCAGGTTCTCGTGGTGTTAGAGAACTGGAGTTTTGTTTCTAATGGGATGGCAATCTGTATTTCGTAAATGGAGCGTCACTTCCCACTATCTTGGTTCAATATGTTCTCACTGGACCGGAAGATGGAAGAGTCTTTAACTCCTACCCGAAGTGGAATGTTTGTGGGAGACATCCATTATAATAACAGCCTGAAGTCAGTATGTGCGGGCAAGGTGCACACCAGCCGTTCTATAATAGGAATGGCCTCGGGTACTTTCTTGAATATGTCGTGTCCTAATTTCATGTTTTCTACAGCCGACACTTTTATGAACCAATTTGCTCGGAAGGGCTCCTATTCCATTGGTCGGTTGATGCTCCCTAGCTGGATACATCCTATTCCCTCGTGGACCAATCTGTCTATGTGGATTTTATGAAAGTATGAGGCCTTTCTATGTGAGATTGGTCTTTACCATGCTATTCGGGGCACCAGCCATGGCTTGCCTATAAATAAGAGATTATTTATATCTCTGCTGGAGATGTATAACCGCCGTACGGGAACCTTCTATACACCCGTAGGGAAAATGGGGCTTACGCTCCACGAAATACATGCGATCTCCAGGCTTCCTTGGGGGGACGAAGCTTTTGAGGCGTATACTCCCACGAATGAGGAGTTCGAAGAGTTGGAAAGACGGTATCCAGGCTTCGTGGCTCTTTATCAAGAGATCTTGTGCTATTATAGCATATGTCATCAAATAGCCAAAAAGGATAGCAGCTCGGAAGGGAATGCCCCTCATACCAAGGACTGGGTGCGCTATCTCTTCACGACGGACGCCTCAGGTCAAGTTACTTCCCGACGTCCTCAATTCTGGGAGGCGGTTAAAGCCTTAGTGTCGTCGGCTAAGAGGGTGGCCACCACTAGTGACAGATTTGGGAGTAAAATAGACTCCTTTGGTTATTTTTATCAGGATACCCAAGAAATGTCAGAGAAGGTTCTCCTGGCGGGATTTTTGATGATATGACTGCGAAATTGTATAGTCTCGGGGAGAGCTGGTTCTATCGAGTGGATCAGTCGTAACCTCAACCTTCCAGCTGTGAAGTTAGTTTTGCGAGTCAGGCTAGCTCTCCTTCCGACCATGGTATGCAGCATACACCGTGGCCTTTGTACTTTCACATCCAAGGTCTGCCCGCGATGTGACAAAAGATTTCGAACGGACTGAGCTGCGCTATCATTATCTGATGGGGTGGCTGTTGATGCATTATCCGTCTTTGATGAGACTGGGCTCTGAAGATGGCGTAACTGATGACGACGCTTTTATCTTCCGCTATCGTAATAAGTCTTGGGAATACGAGACCATGCGTGCTTGCCGGATGGCACTGGCGAGGGCAGACATGTACAAATTTTTGTATCTGTCCCTCGTTTTACTGATGAGGAAATAGCGGCTGTCCATCTCGATGGTATTGGGCCCCCTCATCTTCTGGACGGCCAGATGCTTTTGTGGCTACGTAACATCCGCCCCGCTCATCTGGTGTATCGCAACCGTAATACCGTCTTTCTGGAGCCTTATCTGCCTAGCAGGTTTGCCCGGCAATTTGGATATAGTCCGCTTTTTCTAGACAGTCCCAGCTCTTGTCTGGGTTTCGAAGGTAGCCTTCTTGACGGCATCAGGGCCTGTCACTACTATGATACATTTCATACCCATACCATTTTCTCAGTCCCTGCTATTAAGGCCTCAGTAGAGATTTTGTATATGGCGGCTCTGTATCATGTTATGGCGAACAAGCCCCTGTCGGTTTTAACCCGGGTGCCAGTTTCGTTGTTGGTACCGGCCTGGATGAGGGTTCCCGGGGGGCCAAGACAAGGAAGAGGAAGAACATAGTCGAAGTGCCGGATTCGGACTCCTCTGCTGCAGATGACGAAGGCGACGAGCATGATGGAGATGACTCTTCCCTTCCGGTGGCAGATGTAGGGGCAGATCAGCTGCCTATTTTGCCAGATGAGATGGTGGTAGATCAGCCATTCGTTGCGCCCAGTCCTCCACGAAAGCGTAGCAGGCAAATATCTCCTGTCAGCAGCATTCCTCGCTCTCGAAAACTGGCTGTGACCAGACCCCGCGGGCTAACTATAAAGGAAAGAGACGAAGAAGTTGACCCCGCATCAGAGGTAAATAAGTTACTACCGGTTCTTCCTTTCTTCTAGCTTTGATTTTAATCATCTTCCTTCCCTCTTGTAGGCGTCAGAAGAAGAGGACTCTCAAGTTGTCGAGGTCGTGACTCGGGATAACGGGGGCTCCGGTGAGCCTGCCCCTGAAATTGCTGAATTCCATTAAGATGATGCTGATCGAGTTGCCTCTCCCTCCGAGGTAGCTGGGTCAGAGGAGCCGGCCAAATTTAACTTGGAGATCGCGGGTGAGGAGACCATGCCAGCTGCGAAGGAGCTGCAGCCTCCATGTTCCTCTCCTGGTAAGATAAGCCGAATCTTAACTTGCGAGGAGGCCGATCTGCTCTATCATCACATCCTTCGGGTCACGTCGATTGATCATTATCATGGACAGGCAGGTCCTGCCTCTCCAGTGCCGAGGATGGACATTGTTGAGACAGACTCTGCCGAAGGGGCACTGGCGGAGAGGAGCGTACCCCCTCCCCTTCCGGCTCGTCTTGATGGGTCTCCTACGAGCTCGAGTTCGGCAAGTCCGGTGATGGGACAACCGGGGCAGGGGACGATGGTCCTTATGTCTTCCTCTGCAAGGACAGCCCCGAGAGTCGACCTCTCTGCCCTGCCAAGTGTTCAGGCTCTTCGGGTGGTAGAGGAAGAGTTAGCCGCTATCAGTACATCTTTCTGCTCAGAAGTTGTCCCCTGGTGGCAAGTTCTAGCATAACTCCTTCGATGCTGTCGGCCATGCTTCCTTTGACGTCGTCCTCTACAGAGGTCCTGGACGAAGCGTTACAGGACGTGGTCGACCGCTTTTATCGTTACTTGAAAAGGGGGATAGAAGCTGCTGTGGAGAGAGGGACCTCTTTCGTCTTGGCCCGACAATGCGCCCAGGGTTAAATTGATATCCTTAAGGCCCTTCCTGGTGGGGCAGCGGTGGCTGCACTTCTGGAGGCAAAATTGCTGGAGACTGGTCAACTGGTGGCCCAGCTTCAGGTATTGCGGCAGGTTGATCTGTCTGCTGCTATAGATCAGGAGTGCGGCTCCCTCAAAACTGTTATAGAGAAGGCGAGGGCCGCTCAGGATAAAATCAGGCCGGCCATACTGAAGGATCTTCGCACTCTGTATGATCGATATGATCAATTGAGCCATGAGAGTGAAGATGTTATGGCTCGGGAAGCGACTGCCTCCCGCGAGATTACTGACACGCGGGAGCAGATCCTTGAGCTTCAGAGAAAGTTAACTTTCTTTGAGTCTGAGCTTGTGGCTGCCCGGATCGACAGGAGGCTAATTATCCAGGAGGCTGACAAAGTCAATCAAGCTTCGGCTGACCTGGAAATGGCTCTGAAGAAGTTGGACGACGACTGACGGGCATATATGCACTTAGATGATGCGGAGCAGTTATCCCAGGAAGCCGAGCGTAGAGCTAGACAGCGGCTTGAGCGGGGGACCGCCTTGGTAAAAAATCACCTCTTGGAGTTGCGTAATGTCGAACCATAGTCGGCCTTTTCTTCTTTTGTTTTTGTTCTTCTTTTCTTTTTCTTTTGAGAGGGACATGATCCCCACCAGATGTAACGCTTTTTCGTCTTTCAAATAAAGAGTACTTTCCATTCTACCCTTCATTTGTATTGCTTGTTTGTGCTTGTGGTATTATGGGAGAGTTTGCCCCGCATGAGGGACTTGTTTGTGGACCTGTTATCCCTGGCATACCTTGGTTTTAGGTACAGATAACAAGTTTGATTGGGAATACCTAGAACAGTTCCATGGTAAGGTGGTCGTGGGTGTTCGGGGTATCGGGAAATAGAATACCATGGAGCAGCTGGGCTTCCGGGGCATGATGAGGAATGATAGGCATGTACTAAGAGACTTAGCAAAGGACATTTGTGGGCCTATTATCCTTGGCGTACCCGACTTAGGATAGGGATAATAGGATGAAGGGGAACCAACATACTTACTCAGAGGTAATGAGGACATGGCAAGTATGAGGGTTTTACCGTGGAGTCTTCCTACTCAGAGGTAATAAGGACATGGCAGGAGTGGACTCAACGGAGGATATTTGTGGTCAACAGAGGACATTTGTGGGCCTATTACCCTTGGCATACCCTGGTTCAGGGTACGGATAATAAGACGAGAGAGAACCAACATACTTACTCAGAGGTAATGAGGACATGGCAAGTACGAAGGTTTTACCGCGGAGTCTTCCTACTCAGAGGTAATGAGGACATGGTAGGAGTGGACTCAGCGGAGAGTGTTTGTGGACCTATTATTCTTCGCGTACTCCGGTTGCGGGTACGGATAATAAATCAAAAAGGAATCATCATACTTACTCAGAGGTAATGAGGACATGGCAAGCATGAAGGTTTCTTCGACGGAGCCTTCCCACTCAGAGGTAATGAGGACATGGCAGGAGTGGGCTCAATGAAGGAGGGCACATAGAACGACTCAGAGGTAATGAGGACATGGAAGCTCTATGTAAACGGGTGATTTGTTTTTGGTGGAAGTGAAACGACTCAGAGGTAATGAGGACATGGCCGTTTTGGAAATTTATGGATCTTCTACCCTTTTTATGCACTGGAAGTGTGGGTAGTGGATCATGAGGGAGGATCTCTTCTAGGAAGAAAGTTCAGAGGTATGGTCATACATGACTTACTATCTGGAAGAGTGACAGGAATATGAGTTCAGAGGCAACTGCGGGTACATAACTCGATAATCTGGGAGATTATGAGTTCAGCGGTACGAGCGGGTACATAACTCGATAATCTGGAATTTAGAAATGTGAGTTCAGCGGCACCAGTGGGTACATAACTCGATAATCTGGAATGTTGTGGATGTGAGTTCAGCGGTACCAGCGGGTACATAACTCAAGGATCTGGAATATTGTGGATGTGAGTTCAGCGGTACCAGCGGGTACATAACTCAAGATTGTGGATGTTGTTGATGCGAGTTAAGCGGTACCAGCGGGTACATAACTTAATAATCTGGAAAATGTTGTGGATGTGAGTTCAGCGGTACCAGCGGGTACATAACTCAAGGATCTGGAAAATGTCGTTTAGATATAATATTTCTTCAGGAACTTGTCGTTGACGGACAACATGAGCAAGTCTCCATTTTGTTTTGCGAGGCGGTAAGCACCGCTGGAGAATACGACCTCAATGATAAATGGACCTTCCCATTTTGGCCGAAATTTGTCGGCGATTTTGTGAGTCATGACCATCGGCCTCCGGACTGCCAGAACGAGATCGCCTACTTAGAATGTTCTGATTTTAACCTTCTAGTTGAAGGCTCCGGAGATGCGTGCTTGGTACAGCTCGATCCGTTGGTGAGCCAGGAGGCGCTTTTCATCTAAGGCCTCCAATTCTTATCGTCGACGACGGTAGTTATCGTCCGTCGTCAATTGATAAGTGAGAGCGACGCGGAGTGAGGGTTTTTGAGTCTCCAATAGGAGAACTGCCTCACTTTCGTACACCAAGGAGAATGGTGTGTTCCTTGTGGCTGTTCGGACCGTGGTACGGTACGCCCATAAGCATTCACCAAGCTTCTCGTTCCAATCGTATTTGTTGGATGATACGAACTTCTTGAGTAACTTGATGATGGTTTTGTTGAATGCTTCTGCCAACCCATTCGCTGCCGGATTATATAGCATTGAAGTAATATTCTGGATGCGGTGCTTGTCGCAGAAGCGATAGAAGGCGTGGCTTGCGAACTGTGGGCCATTATCGTAGATGATCCTTCGGGGCAGTCCAAAGCGATAGATGACGTGATGCTTGAGGAAGCTAATCACGTTCGAAGTTTTGAATTCTGCAAGCGGAACAGCTTTCGCCCATTTAGAGAAGTAATCTGTGATGGCAAGTATAAAGTGATGTCCTCGGAAAGAAGGCAGAGTGATTGGACCGATGATATCCATTCCCTATGCTTTGAATGACCAGGACGCTACTGTCGAATGTAGAAATTCGGATGGTTGGTGGATGAAGTCCGCGTGGACTTGGCAGGCTTTGCACTTTCTTGCATAGTCTATCGCATCTGCTACCATCGTGGGCCAGTAGTAGCCCATTCGGCGAAGACAATCTTGTAATTTAGGGCCAAGCTGATGGGCCCCGCAGACACCGTCATGAGCTTCGCGTACAGCTTCTTTGGCTTCTGCGTTTGACAGACACCGAAGCAATAATCTGTCGTAGGATCGGCGATACAGCATCTTCGTCTCTGTATCGTAGAAGAATCTGAGAGAACGTCTTCTGATGGAAGTGGCTTCCTTTGGGTTCTCGGGCAGGATGTCGTAGACTACGAAGTCAATGAGTGGTTGTCTCCAGTCCGGGACTTCGTCAATCATCTGGACGGAATAACTCTCCACGAATTGTATATTATTCTTGGGACAGACCAGTTCATGGCCTATTACATCTACTGATTGGCGAGCATAGTTCGGAACTGCTAGGGAAGCGGCAAGGCCAGCTAGGGCATCGGCTTCGATATTTCGGAGTCTGGGAACATGTTCGATGAAGAACCCCTCGAACGATGAGATAATGTTGATCGCTATTTAGTGATAGGGGATCATGTCTTCGTGGAGGACTTCGTATGAGCCCCAGATCTGATTGACGATTAACTGCGAATCGTCGTATGCTTCAAGATATTCTACCCCCAGCTTTCTTGCAAGTTGGAGGCCAATGACCAAAGCGTTGTACTCAGCCACATTGTTAGAGCAGGGTTCTGTGAGGGAATAAGTGCAATTGATCACCAATCCGGAGGGAGAAACTAGTACCACCCCAACTTCGGCGACGATGTTGCCCTTAGTTCCGGTCCTTGAGGCACCGTCGAAGAACATTCGTCATATATCATCGTGAGAGATTGCATACGAGTCAGCGACCTCATCTGGGATTTTTTCATATGTTCTGGACGACTCCGAACCTGGGTGGGCTGCTAAAAAGTCTGTCAGAGCTTGACCTTTAACAGCATTTTGTGGGACGAAGATCATATGATAGGGGGACAGCAATATTGCCCATGTAGCGAGGTGAGAGCTGAGTTCCCCTGGTTTCATCATGAGGACTCTGAGGGGGTTGACTCGTGAGATCACATGTATGGTTTGTCCTGTGACATAGCGTCGCATCTTTTGAATGGCGAACACCAGGGCGAGGCATTCTTTCTTCACGGTGGTATATCGGTGCTCTGGCCCGATCATCATTCGGCTAAGGTAGTATATGACTTGTTCATGGCCTGCATCGTTATTTTGTGCTAGCAGAGCGTCGAGGGAATGCTCCATTGCTCGTACATAGAGCAGGAATGGTTTTCCAGCAACCGGGGCCACCAGGACTGGAGGGTTCGACAAATATTCTTTGATGCTGTCGAAGGCACGCTGACATTCTTCGTCCCATACGAATGAGATGCCCTTCTTCATAAGGTGGGTGAATGGCCGACATCGCCCGGAGAGGTTAGAAATGAACCTCCTGATGTAAGCTAGCCTTCCTTGGAGGCCTCGAAGTTCTCGAAGATTTTTGGGAGGACCAATCTCCATGATTGCCATCGTCTTCTCAGGGTCTACATGGATATCCTGGGCGGTGATGATGAAACCCAAGAAATTCTCGCTGGATACGCCCAAGAAGGATTTCGTAGGGTTCATTTTCAAATTGTGTGATCGCATCAGGTCGAACACCGTCCTTAGGTCCTGCAGATGGTCTCCCTTACAGCGACTCTTGACGGCGATGTCATCAACATAGCACTCCACCGTCTTGCATAAGTGGTCTCTGAAGATGATACTCATGGCTCTTTGATATGTGGCGCCGACATTTTTTAAACCGAAAGGCATGACTGTGTAGCAGTATGTGCCAATCGGTATTCGGAATGATGTATGCTTTTCATCGTCAGGAGACATCTTGATTTGGTTATACCCCGAGAAGCCATCCATGAATGACATACGTTCGAAGACGCAGGTGTTTTCAATCATGATGTCTATGATAGGGAGGGGGAATTCATCTTTGGGACATGCCTCGTTCAGATTGCGGAAGTCGATGCAGATTCGAATCTTTCCATTCTTCTTGAGGACCGATACTATGTTGGCGACCCAATCCGGGTGTTGTTCCTCATGAATGAAGCTGCTGGCTATTAATTTTTTGACTTCGGCTTCGATTGCATCCATGATGCCTGGGCGGAAGCGTCGTTGTTGTTGCTTGACTGGCTTTGCATCCGGCCGAATGTTGAGCTTGTGAAGAGCAATATCGGGATTTAATCCTGGCATGTCTTCATAGCTCCAGACGAACACATCAATATATTCTTTCACAAGTTCCAGTAGCGACTCTCGCTCTTCGTCTGTTAGGCTTTTACTGACGAAGATTGGTTTTGGAGTAGATTCGCTGCCGAGATCCACTTGTATGACCTCATCTTCAGTCGGAGGTTCTCTCTGTTCGAACCGCTTTTCCTATTGTACGTCCAACTGTTGGGTCCACGGCTCTAACTCGAGGATTTCAGGCATGTCTTTATCTTCTTCGTAAGCGTCGGTGAATGCCATGTTGACTGACAGGACTTGTCTGAATACGTCTCTGATACTGGTGTCCGAATCAGAAGTTGGTGACCCGGTTGAATGTGAATGCCAGTCGCATTCCTCATCTGAACTTTCAGGGGTCGTTGTGGGCGTAACATACCCTAATCCACATCGAGTCTTGCTATAGTAGTCCCGTAGTTTGCCAGCCGGGACCGGTGGCTTCAAAGGTAATCGTCGTCCGGTACCGTAGTTCAAGCATGGCGTAGTCTCCAGATCATACCCCTATTTTTGCATGAGGTATTTGGATTGGGGGCTATATAGATACAGAGGCAGTCTCCCGACATCTGATTCAAGATCGACTTCTTCTATGGTGAAGGGCTGCGGGTCGTCCTTTCGGCCGAAGATGATTGGATGATCCCCTTCCTCGATTATGCGGTAAGCGTCTTCCACTGGAGTAAGCTAGTTTACGGTGTACACATTTGTCACCTGTGTATGTAGGTGAGTGCCTATACCGTGTTCCATAGCATACATTGTACAAAGCTTATCAAGCTCGAAGTAATTCAAAGATAGCCCTTTATTGATGAAGTAAGGTATCTTTTCTAGCGGGATTACATCATCAGCGGAGGAAACATCAGTGTGGGCAGCCACATACTTGGCTAGCTCCGGTTCCTCTTCGACTACCCCTGTATAAATGAAGACTGAGAGGATGACCTGGGCAGCTTGATCGTCAGAGGTTCAGCTGGCGGGACCGAGCGTGGAGTTGTTGGCAAACTAGCGACACCCAGTTTGATACCTGATGCTGGACGGGGAGTTGTTGGCTCGCTAGAAGCCCCAGACTTTATATTGGGGTGACGACTCTTCTTGGGAAGGCGTATCGTCATTGGCTTGTCGGAGGGATTGAGCTTCTCCGTTTGCGGTTGGCCGACTCTCGGCAGTCGAGTTGTCAGTGGCTCCGTTGTGGGTCTTGGCACTTGGCCAGACCTCGGCAGCCGGATTATCATTTGCTCTTCTTGTGCTGATAGACTGATTGCGTCCTTACGCAGAGTGGCTGTAAGTGGTACGGACTTGCCAGGTTTGCGAGCTTGGGGGTGGATCGTCAGAGGTTCTTCTGATCCTGTGGCTGTCTCGGTACGAGCTTGCACATCTCCTTCACCAAGGTGTCTCTTCGATTTTTCGTACAGGCAGGAGTCTGAGTAGCAGGATTTGACCCCTTTGAAGGGATCAATGTCGGCAAATTCTGTCCTCACGAAGCTGTGTTTGTCGACATACTTGAAGCACTGGTGCAGGATGGAAGGCATGATCATATAATCGTGTATCCAAGGGTGCCCCAAGAGGATGTTGTAAGAAGTATCTGCATCTATGACGTAACAGGTGACTTCTGACTGGAGATTGCCGATTTGACACTTCAAGCGAATCTTCCCAATCGGGTAGCTCCTGTCCGAATTGAAACCGCAGATAGCGGTGCTTGTCGGCGTCAGGCGATGCATAGGTATGCGGAGATGATGTAACAGATCCTTCGGGATGATGCTTATGGAAGAACCAGGATCAATGTGCATCCGATCCACCTTTACGTCACCGATGTATCCAGTGTAATATAACGGGTGATCGTGCAGGTTGGTTTTGATGAGCATATCCTGCGGAGTGAAGACAATGTCGGGCATCGCTCTCGTGCAAGCACTGTCTTAGAAATCTGTAGGCGGGCTCTCTCCCGTGAGGTTGACCTGAGCCAGGTAGGCGTCAGCATTCTGGAGTGCATCGTTCAAAGCCGTGCGCACAACCTTCTAGAGTCTCAGGAGCTCATATAATGACAGTTTGGCCGGTGTGTTGGCCAATTGCGCCAAGATGTTGAAGTTGTAGGGCCTCTCCAGCCCCTGAGGTGCCTCTTTTCGGAGGGATTTATCAAAGCGAGTCTCCTTCGGCCTTGGCTTGTCGGTCGTCGGAGGCTGAGAAGGTCCCGGTGCGTTAGTTGTAGCGGGCTGATGATCCTCAGTCGAGTTATCAGCCACAGGTTGGGATTGTGCCCCAGACCGAGTGACGACGGCTGTGAATTCTTCGATATCTGCCGAGATTGTGCGGTATGATCTGACTTTTCCACTCTTGCTCTTACGAATGGAAGATGGTGTGGACTGAGTCACTTCAGATACTAAGTCTGGATGGACCCACATGACCTCCCCTCATGATGTGGTGAGGGGTACTAGACCAGTAGCCTGAACCCGGGGAGGCGAAAGATTAGCAATTTCTATTATCGCCAGAGGGATGGGTACCACACCGTCTTGAGTTTCTGTTAGAGGAAAACTGCCAAATTGTACTGACACCATATTGGCTGCCACAGTTACCTCCTCAAAATCGATGGCCAGAGCGTTCGAATTGATGAGATTTTGGATATACTATTTTAGTTGGTAGAAGTCGTGTGTAGCATGGTGGACGTAGCAGTGGTAATGACAGTACTTTGGGTTCTCTATTTCTGTCGGCCGAGGTTCCCGTCTTGGTGGAGGGAGCTGAATTCTGTCTTCTTGTATGAGCATGTCCAAGATGGGTTTGACATGACCGTCTTCGAAGGAGTAGGTCATTTGTGGCCATTGCTTGTCCACCGGCTTTGACTCGGGTTTCTGGGCTGTGTTGGCCACCCTAGCCTGCTTACCCTTGTTGTCCCGATTGTTGGAGGAGCTACCCATATTGTTGTTGTTGGCGTTGAGACGCCTGCTCTTGTCTTCTTCCTCTGAAATGTGCAATCCCAGTTGGCGAGCCTTCTTCAATCGTTCTTCGGCGCTAGTGGCACTAATGATAAACGTCTTCCAGTCCTTAAATTGACTTTCGCCTATCCAGAGGCTGATTGTTGGAAGCAGCCACTTTTGGCAAATTTTAATTAAGGAGGAATCCGGATTACCAGACGGTAGCTTCATTACGGTTTGGCGAAACCGCTCAATATAGTTTCTTGTCAGCTCTTTCTCCCCTTGGATGACGTCCATGAGGGTGGACATCGTGATGTCCTGTCCTACTTCGTAAAATCTCTCCAAGAACATGCGTTTGAAGCTGGCGAAGGAGTGAATGCAGTTGTCCAGCAGGTTGCGATACCAGTCGAAGGCGACTCCTTCCAATGCCCCGATGAATAATCGTGTAAGAATGGCATCATCATGGGACAGATGGTCGGTGGTGACCTCGAAGTAAGTGATGTACCGACTGGCGGAGGTCTTGCCATCATAGGGATTGATATTGAACGACTTATATCTTGGTGGAAAGGGGACGTCCCTCCATGCAGTAGGGTATGGTTGCCGTATTCTGAGGTCTTGAGAGGTTTTTCTAGCGTGAAACATGGTTCGGAGCTCCTGGACCTCTCTTCTTTCTTTCCTGGCCTCATCCACAGCGGTGGGGGCCGTCACTTCAGGAGGATTGTTGCCCGGGTTTGGTGCCGCTGAGTTCGAGTCCACATTGACTGCGGGACCCGCACTTGTTTGGCCAGGCGTCCCTCCTTGGAGAGTTGGAAGGGCCACTTTGATCTCGTCCACAGACTTGACTAAGGCATGCAGTATGGCCTCCAAAGTGTCGATGCATTGGCGATCACTGAACCACCTTGATTGTTGTCCGTCATAAACACCGTCTTTACATGAGGAGAGATGGAAGGAATGGTAGAGGATGAGCCCTCCGAATCATACCCCCGTAATGAGAAGTCATCGGGGTATGTGGGAATATTCTTCTCTGGTTCGGACTCAGAAGGGATAGTACCTCCAGCTTCAGAGTTTGCTTCGTCTTGGGAGTCGTGGACGTCCTCGGAGACGTCGGCCCTTACTGTATCTGATGGGAGAGTTGTTTCCTCTGGCTCATCTCCTTGGAACATCGGATTATCGTGGATGTTTTGAGGAGTGCTACCCCCAGTCCAAGCATCCCCTAGTGTTGTGGATGATGAATCTCCCACTGTAGCAGATTTCGTCTTTGAACGGGTACCTTGGAAAGCTTCGGTGGTAGGCACCCATTTAGATGATAGTCTCTTAGTCATAGTAGTTGAAATCTTCGTGCTGGGAGCATTGGTCTTCTTTCCTCTCCCATCGGCAGGGATTTTCTGAGTAAAGTTGCAGGAGACGATGGGAGGTGCCTCATCTTCTGAATATGTTTGTTGCAGTCTTTGGAAGACGGACTGCCGGTCTTCTCGTACCGTCGCATTATTGTAACAGCAGTTGACGTTGATCTGGGTGCAGTGACGTCCGTAAGAGGACTCTTTGCACCCCGAGGCACCTTCTTTTTCCTTGCGTTTGTGGAGGATGGCCTCACGCAAGTCAGATGGGTCCGGATCGACCATATTTGCTTCCTGGATTTTGGGAGACTTTCGGAAACCTCTCTGTCCGTTTGCCGCTGGGGGCTGGACTCAAGTGGTTCTGTACAACTTCCCATCAGAGGCCCATATAACAGTATGTGGGACGCTCGGATGGGCAGAGGTCGGATCAGCAGACCGAGCTTGCCAAGCTCGTGCTGTCCTAGACTTCTTCACTCTAGTACGTGAGGGCACATAGTAGGAAGAATCTAGGTGGTGCTGTAGAGAGTCAGACATGTCTTCTTGAGAGCACAAGAGATCAGGACAATAGGAGAGACGGGTCGAAGACAGAGCCGCATGGAGTAGGCGTCATGCGGCTGGCATCAATAATCTTCATGCGGCTGGCAGGCGTAGCCGCATAGGTCTTCTCCATACGGCTGGAAATCCTGGCCGCATGAGTGTTCTCCATGCGGCTAAAAACCTTGACCGCATGAGTATTATGCATTGGGTTAGCAGTCTCAGCCGTATGGTCATCATTCATACGGTTGGCAATCTTGGCCGCATGGGTCTTCGTCTTGCGGCTAGTGCCCTTGTTCGATTTCTTCCTGGAACACATAGGATCGCTCTTTGCCGCTGTAAGTCCAGCATCGTAGTGCTTTCCTCTGCCGAACTTGGAGACAGTAGAGTCCTCTATGGCTCGAAGTGGGGACGCACGAGAGTCGCCTTCACCGTCTTGGGTAGCAGAGAGTGCTCCGTCCAGAGCTTGGAGAGGAGCAAATAATTTTGGCCTCCACTCGCTGCGAGCTTTCTTTGTGCGGGTTCGCTTCTGGACCGGGCCGGCATTTCCCTCAGAGAGCATTTCTTCAAACGCCTGTTGGTCGAAACGGACGACCATCTTCTGTTGCATGGAGCCAAGTTTGGCTACATCCGATTGCGTCACCAAGTCCTCAGCCATGGAGAAGTTTGTCTCCAGCAGAGTCGCCATCGTGTTTGCCATGAAATATAAAAGATCAGAACAATTATCGGAGGACTAGACTTTTACTTCACAATACAAACTCGCTTGTACAAAAAAAAGCCTAGGGACGAAAACCTAGGTACAGCAATTTAAGTATAATTGTTTATTTTAGATTCTGGGGGGTGACGATAGAGGCTCGGGAAAACGACGGCCGCTCTGCCTTACTCCTTGGATGATCGGGTGCAGCTTTGGCTCTGTAGAAGAACTGTTTGGCGTTGATGAAGAAATGCTCTTCTTTTGATATCTGTATATTCTCCCTCTAGCTCTCTGGCTCTCTATGTCTCTCTTTTTTTTATCCGAGAGTCTCCTCCTTCACAAGGGAATGGCACCTTGCTATTTATAAGAGTGGGGGGCATCATTAAGGTTTACAATGATTGACATTCTTAAAAGTCGGCGGCTAAGGATCACTGTATCTGGGCCGTTCATCTTGAATATACGAGATTTGAGCAATAAATATGATTGCATCAAATCTTTTTTGGGTAATTAATGATGATTGACATAAATCCTTCTGATTTGTCATGCCAACCTCGAATTTCCCGACACGTGTCATTAATTTGCTTGATTGTAAATGATCTGATTTGATCCTAATATTTTATTGGGATTTGTTGAGGTATTTCGATCGATTTGATGCCACGTGTCCCGCTATCATGCCACGTGTCTTAACCGCGAGCCACTGCAGAACTCTGAGCCGAAGGAAGGTTGCTCCTCATTGAGCCGCATAAGGCTGGTCACGTGTCAAGGCTGCTTGAGAGTGGTCCCCTAAACGTTTGAACCGCATGGTGATGATCTGAGCCGCATGAGTGTAGATGACCGCATGATGGGTGTCTTCTTCGTGAACCGCATGGAGATAGTCCTTGTGAGCCGCATGGGGATAGTCTTCGTGAGCTGTATGGGGATAGTCTTTGTGAGCCGCATGGGGATAGTCTTTGTGAGCCGCATGATGTGGTCTCTACTTGAGCCGCATGCGACTGTCCACGTGTCAAGTCCTTATGAAGGTTTCTGGATTTGTGTCAGAGATTTCCTTCATTTCCCTAGGAGTCTGCCATTATGACGGAGCCATAATTGTATTTTTGTGTCAGGGCTGTCATGTGCCAGAGATGTCAGCCGTCAAGGCATTTAATGCAGTAAAGGACAAACAGAAGAACTGTTTGCAGGCCACGTGGCTCCTCTCTGAGCCGCATAGAACTTGTTTGAGCCGCATATACGCTTGAGCCGCATGGATCCTCGAGCCGCATGAACTTGTCTGAGCTATATGGGGCTCCCTGGCCGCATGGATCTTTCTTTATTCTTTTCCATGCTTCTATAAGACCCCCTTCAAAGTTTTCAATTTGTAAAATTGAAATACTTTGAATAAGAAGAATGGCCATATATAAATTCTCCTGGCCGCAGATGATGTCCTGGCCATATGGATGTCTCGGCCGCATAGATGTCTCGGCCGCATGGACTTTCGGGCCGCATAGCTCCTTGCCACGTGTGCGTGTCTTTAATTGCCTCAAATTTGTTTTAGTGCCGCCTTTAGGGGAAATCCCAAGGGTCGGCTCATTAAATCTTTGTATTTTATGCCATGGGTGAATCTCCTTTATGGGAGAGGGGACGAAATCCGAGGAGTCGATTTTGTCTTTTTCGAGGCGGTTATTTGTCTACGTGTCCCCCCTCTCTTATCCTTCTATAAATAAGAGGAGTTTAAAAGAGAAAACTTCTTTACTTTATCCTTTACTTCGAACCTTTCCTACCCCGATTGTCATCCTCTTCTTCGATCACCAATGGCTCCCAAGAGGACCGTTGTGGCGAAGGGCAAGAAGGTGGCGTCTTCGTCGTCTGCGGCGATGAAGGTCAAGAAGACTGCCTCTACTTTGACTGCGGTCGCTCCTCCGCCGGCCGACGTGCCCGCAGCTCACCCTGACGTCCATCTCCCTATTGCTGGTAAGGACTTTATGTGGGTTTAAAGAACCCTAACTGCTATGGCTACGTCGCATGCTTTATGCACGAGCCTTTATTTTCATGTGAGTCACATGTTCGCCCTATGGCCGAGCCGCGAGCTGCATAAGAATAGCTACTGTGGCCGCATACGTGCTTCGCCAACGAAGCCGCATAAGCTACGCTGAGCCGCATAGATTCGCGCACATTTGTCTGTCACGTGGTCCGCACGAACTTATCCGATCCCTGAGGGCCCTATGAAAGCATTGTCGCATGAACCTTCCCTGAATGGAACCGCATAAATGTTCTTCTGAGCTTGAGCCCCATGAGGCTTCATTAAGTTGGGGCCGCATAAGTGTTCTCTTGAGCCGCATGAGGCTTCGTTAAGTTGGAGCCGTATAAATTCGAAAACACCCACTGGTTCTTTTTGTCCATCTTTTTTAACTTATCTTTTTTTGTCTTCTTCTCAGTGAATTTGTCGGTTAATGCTGCTGAAGAACTCCTGGTAGGCCCTGCCCAAGCTGCTCTGGGTTATAGGTACGACCATATAGTTAGGCATGTGGCGGACCAGTTTCCGAGTGGCGAACCTCCGGCGAGATTGAATGCCCTCAAGAACCAGCCTTTCTATTTTCTTAATGCTATGATGAACTCGGGGAAGTTAAAAGGAGAATACTTGAAGCCTGCGTTCTTCTTTGGGGACGCCTTGACTGTGAAGAACAGTTAGGTGTTAGACTCCACTACTTCATCCAAGATTTCATCGTAGAGTTTGGAAGATTCTGGTACCGGACGAGCTGCTAAAAAATTAGCTAATGCTTGGCCTTTTACTGCCTTCTGAAGGACGAACAGCATATCGTATGGAGTCAACAACATTGTCCATGTAGCTAAACGGGAATTAAAAGAACCCGGTTTAGTCATGAGTATTCTGAGAGGATTGACTTTAGATATGATATGGATAGTCTGTCCAAACACATAGTAACGTATTTTCTGGATAGCAAATACCAGTACGAGACATTCCTTTTCCACATGTGTGTATCTGTGCTCGGCACCCACCATTGTGAGACTGAGGTAGTAGATTGCCTGTTCATGGCCACCTTCATTCTTCTGAGCTAATAGGGCACCAAGGGAATGATTTATAGTGCGAACATATAACAAGAAAGGCCTTCCAATTATCGGAGCCACCAACAGGGACGGCTTGTGAGATACTTCTTAATGTAGTCAAATGCGCGTTGACATTGTTCAGTCCAGACGAAAGATACTCCTTTCTTCATGTGCTGAGTAAACAGTTGACACCTTCCAGAAAGATTTGAAATAAATCGTCTGATGTAGGCTAGCCTTCCTTGAAGTCCGCATAGCTATTTAAGATTTCTTGGAGGACGTATATCGAGGATAGCTTTCACTTTTTTCGGGTCAAGATGTATACCTTTTAAAGTAATAACAAAACCAAGAAACTTGCCGCTGGAGACTCCCATAAAAGATTTGGTTTGGATTCATCTTGAGTTGGTGTGCACGCATTAGTTCGAACACCGTTCTCAAATCTTGGAGGTGGTTGCCCTTGAGACGACTTTTAACTGCGATATCGTCTACGTGGCATTCTACTGTTTTGTGCAAATGATCGCAAAAAAGTATGGTCATAGCTAGCTGGTATGTCGCCTCTGCAATTTTCAATCCGAAAGGCATCACCGTATAACAATATACCCCCAACGGTGTTTAAAAAGATGTGTATTTCTCATCATCAGAGAACATCTTGATTTGGTTGTAGCCTGAGAACCCATCTATGAAGGACATCCGCTCGAAGCCGCAAGTATTATCGATCATTACGTCGATGATTGCTAGAGGGAACTCATCTTTTGGGCATGAATAGTTCAAATCACGGTAATCGATACAGACTCAAACTTTACCATTCTTTTTATGACTGGAACAATGTTAGCGACCAAGTTAGGGTGTTGTTCTTCGCGAATGAACCCACTTGAAATAAGCTTCTTGACTTCACTCTCGATGGCCTGCATGATATATCGTCAGAACCGTCATTGCTGCTGCTTTACTGGCTTAGCATTAAACTAGATATTTAAGCGGTGCATAGCAACTTTAGGGTCCAAGCCTAACATGTCTTTATAGCTCCATGCAAAGATTTTAATATATTCTCTTATAAGCTGTATAAGAGATTGTCGTTCTTTACCAGACAGACTTTTGCTGATAAACATTGGTTCAATAGATGATTTATCTCCTAAATTAACATGGACGACTTCGTATTCAGTAGGTGGTTTACGTTGTTCGAAACGTAACTCCCACCTGGTGTCCATCTTTTGAGCCTATTATTCGAGCTCGATTGATTGGACATCTTCTGCAATTTTGTCAACTAACACCATATTGATGGACAAAGTTGCTTTGAACATGTCTCTAATTCTGGAGTCTGAATCCCAGATGCAGGAATTGGAAGAATGTGAACAATGATCCACTTCGACGTCTGATCCTTCTGGAGTTGTTGGAGGAGTAACATAACCCAAACTAACACCGTTTTGTTGATAATAGTTCTCGGGTTTGCCGGAGGAGCAAAGTGATGTATTGGCAATCGTCGTCCTTGATCGTAGTTTAGTCCCTGGTTGCTTTTTATATCATATTCCATATTCTGGATGATATTCTTGGCCTGCCAACTATATCGATAAAGTTGCATTTTTCCAGAATCATAGTCAGCTTCAGTGTTGCGATTGGGAGTAGTAAAGTCCAGAACGAACTTTTTTTCGCCAATTATTCGACCGAAGATGATCAATTCTTCACCCTTCTTTCTAGCTGGAATGATGAAGTGGTGGATATCTTCTGGCCAGGCTTTTTCCCGCAGACGAGGCATCGTGAACGGCTTGCAGAGATGTGGTCCTATGCCATGCTCTAGGGCATATAACGTATCTATGTACTGGTTTACAGATTGGTAGACATCGGAGTAATTCAAAGATAAACTTTTACTTAGAAAATATGCAAGTTCTTCTTCACGGATAACATCATCCACTGAAGGTACATTATTTTGAGTATTGATATACTCATTGAGGGAATCATTGTCCGGAACAGGAGCCACAGACTTGGTCAAGTTTACCACGTAGGGTAACTCGTCAGGATTGGGAGAATGGACTTCAGCAGGTTCCACCCGAGTCATTTTGCGGAGAGTGATGGTCAATGGTTTGACAATATCAGGATTCTTCTTTTTGACCCAGATTGTGAGAGACTTTTGAGTACTTTTTGGAGGAGTACGTCCTTTGACTCGGATAACAAGGGGACCATCACTGGCAGATGAATATACTTCAGCTTCATCGTCAGCTTTGTTGCCATCATCTTTGGGAGGCTGAGATTGATAAAGTACCGAATCTCCATAGTAGGCTTCAATACCCTTAAAAGGAACCACATCGGCAAACTCCATCTTCACGATGCCATCACCATTGACGTACTTGAAGCACTGGTAAAAGGTAGAAGTAACGATCATGTTCTCGTGTATCCATGGACGTCCCAAAAAGACGTTGTAGGACACATTGACATCGATTACATAGCAAGAAACCTCTGTTCGGAGATCACCAATCTGGCACTTGAGACGGATCTTGCCCAGCAGATGGGTTCTTCCAACATTGAAAGCCATGATAGTTGTATTGGTTGCAGATAGCTTGTACAAAGGGATCCCTAGAATTTGGAGTAAACTTCTAGGGATGATGCTGAGGGAGGAACCTGGATCGATATGCATCTGATCCACCTTAATTGCCCCGATATACCCTGTATAGTAAAGATGTCTATCATGGCGATTGTTTTTTAGTAGCATATCCTCTTATGAAAAGGTGATATTTGGTACCACTTCTATAGTGCTGTGGCAGTGAGGACAGGAGACTGGATCTTCAGCGGGGGCTTTAACTTCAGCGATATAAGAATCGGCATATAGTAATGCCTCACTTGAAGCTTTCTACGTCTCTTTGGAGAGTCGCAATAGATCGAACAAAGACAACCTGGCAGGTGTGTTAGCCAGCTGTGCCAGTATGTCAAAGTTGTAAGGCCGATCCATGCCTTCGGGAGTTGGTGCCTTCAGAGACTTTTCAAATTGCGTCTCCTTCTGTTTAGCTTTGTCGGTAGTTGAGGACTTAGACGGACCAGATTCTGAACTTGTGGGGATAGTAGATGCTTAAGAAGGCACTGCGTCTTCTTGTGCGGGATCATAAATCCGTAGGTAAGTCTTCCTAGATCGCGTCTCGCGAGATAGAACTTCATAAATGGCAGAAGATACCATATAGCATGATTTGAATTTCTTGCCCATCTTTGCTTTGGAAGACACCATCCCCTGCATAATTTCTTGTACAAGGTCTGGATGGACCCATATGATCTCACTACGTTCTGTTGTAAGTGGCACCGACGTTGATGTTGAGTCGCGATCTAGCGACAGGTTGACGATTTCCATTACTGCCTTGGGGATTGGGACTACGCCGTCTAGGACTTCTGTGGGAGGAATGTCACCAAATTAAAGAGAGATCATGTTAGAAGATACGACCTTATCTTCAGCTTCGAGGTTGATAACTTGGCTGTCGATAAGCTGTTGTATCTTCTTCTTCAGGACGATGCAATCCTTGGTAGAATGGTGCATGTACTAATGATAAAGACAGTACTTGGGATCGTTGAGTTGGTTCGCCTCCGTAGGACGCCGTGGTGGAGGCAATGTCAGTTTATTACCCTTCATCAATGTGTGAAAATTGTAATAACATCATCTTCGTCAAAGGAGAAAGTCTCCTTGGTTTGTCCGGAGCGCCCTAAGAATTGGAAGCTCCTTTGGAAGTGTCGACCTTCAAGACTTCTTTCCTTTTACCCCTACGGATAGGAATAGTTTGGAGGTGCTTACTTTTGTCTTCAGATTTGGGTGTCTTCAACCCCAGTAATTCCAGATTAGGAACATCATTCTGAGCAACATCAGCAGCCTCGATGAAACCGGGCCATGTATCATACTTATGTATACCTAGACAAAACTTCACTGTAGGAAGGAAGTTATGTCGACAAGTATACATAAGCTCTAAGTCTAGTATACCAAAGGGCATCTTCAATGCTAGTCGCCTGAAGTGTTCGATGAAAGCAATAACAGAATCATTCCTCTTTTGCTTGGTTTCGATGAGGGTGGACATACTAACATGCATGCCACTCTCATAAAACCTGTTGGAGAATAACCTCTGCATGTCTTTAGAGGAATTAATGCAACCGTCAGGCAGACTGCAGAACCATTCAAAAGCTACCCCCTACAAGGTGCTGATAAATAGTTTTGACAAGAACGGATCATCCCTTGGTAAGTGCAGAGTCGGCGTGTTAAAATATGTCATGTGTTGGCGAGGAAAAGTTATCCCGTCAAATAAATTTAGCGTCAATGGCTTGTAGTTAGGAGGGCAAGTAGCATTCTCCCATTCAGGAGGATAAGGTTGAGATATCCCCATCTTCTGAAGCTCGTCTTTGTGTGAGATGGTATCGAGACAGGCAACAAGAGAATCAATTTCATACTGCTGATTGAGCAGATGTTGAAAAATGGCTATTGTACGGTTGTCAAGTGTCGTTGGCGAAGGACCACTCCCAGAATATACAGGTTTTGGAGGAGGTACAACGGAATGATACTCCATTTGTAGTAAAAGAGGGTTGTTGCTATGAGCCGGACTAGTGTGTGCTGAGACGTTCGGTTGAGGTGGAGGAACAGCCCCAGCTATTTGGACTGCCATAATATTGGTAAGCATATCAGTGATCTTGGCAAATTTTATTTCAAGACTTTCCAGTCGCTTGTTGGTCTGATCATCGGCTTCTTCAGGTCTCTCTCCATCTGCCATATACCCAGATAACATGCGAGGATGAATAGACGAGACAATACAACTGGTGTTGATACTGTCTGACTCTGAGTTGAAAAGACCCTCGTCTTCAGGAAGGGGAGATAGATAGTCACCGTCGGACTCGAAGAGATCATCGTCATCTGGAAGGCTACCCCGTGTGTGAAGTTCGTCTGCGATAGATTCTGAAGGAATACTACCCCCAGCTGAAGGATCATCACCCCCGGCATGAAAGTCCTCGCCATCTATAAGGAATCTCGTCCTTGACCGAGTACCCATATAGACTCCTTCAGATGTAACAGCTGACTGGCTATTTGCTGGCAGACTTCTTCTTCTTCTGTTCTCGAAACTAAGAGAAAATGTTGGTTTAGTGGTCCACCTTTTTTGATTGGGGCTCCCGTAAGGAGGACCCCATGAATCTATGTTGGATGAAATATATTACAGCTTTTCATCATCAGAGCGTTGCAATCGTCACAGACTGCCTCGGAGGCACCTTCGTTGCTTTAGGGCAGCAACAGTTGATGACAATACTGGTGCACGGATGTACGCCATGAATTGCAGTATCCTCCCTCACTTTACACTTATGATTTATCATGTCGTGTAAATCGGCGGAAGAGGGTTTTACCTTAAAACTTATGTCACATGCATCGCCAGCTTTGCATATGGTTTGTAAAGGGAGTTGGCCAATCCGGACTTAGTTCATGTGCAGGGGCAACCCCCACACCTAAGTTCCGTGATGACCTTAAAGACAGCCCAGTGCTATACGTGGTAGGGCCTGTCTTTATGCTGTGGGCGCATAAATCCTGGAGCATGCCCTTGGGCGTATGCTTTCATGAAGTCCTGGCAGCATGCCTGGCCTTTCTGGATGTGGGCGCATAGAACGAGTCATCAGAGCCTGGGCGCATAGCTCTAGACGCATGGCCCTGGGCGCATGGCTCTAGGTTATCAGAGCCTGGGCACATAGCTCTAAGCGCATGGCCCTGGGTACAAAACCTGTCAAAGACAGATGTCCTCTGGCCGGAGTTATGCACCCACATACTGCCTTGAGCGCATAACTCTGGGCAGATGCTTTGGAAAACAGTGTTATTTTCTTCCAGTTTTGCCTTCTTCGTTAGTGAGCCTCGCTGAGTTTGTCCAGAGCGTCGAATATTTCGATTATTGGCATCGTAGTGTATTTCTTTGCCAAGTCTAGAGTATTGAACAATCTATTGTTGATTGCACAAGAGGGAAGTCGCTAGGCTAGTAGAGCCTGGAACGGTATGCACCCTCTTCGCATTGGGAGCAGCTGTGGAAGGATTATGCACCCCCATGACGGAGTTCTCCTTCGGTTTCATATCTTCTACTATACTGGCAGGATATGCAGCACGAGCCTTCGGAAGCCAAGTCTTGCGAGACTTGTTTTGCTTCATTGATTTCGAGGAAGTAGAGCCGTCCCTCGAGTACATCTCTTCAAATGCCTGCTGATCGAACTTCACGATCAACATCTTCCGAGTGCTCCCAACTTTATCGGTATCGGATTGCGTCACCCCTTTCTCATCAGAGGAAAAGGTAATCTCCAGCAGAGTCTCCATTTTCGTGGACACACGTAAAAAAGAAAAAGAAATGCTATCTTTTTTTATTGGCACAAGGCACCATAAATTGAGTACGCCTGAGAGATCCTGCACTGAGAATCCCCGAGTACAAAAAGAATTCTGGGGAATGGGACGATGGAGATCGAGCGGCAGTTGCTTATTTACTCTGTTGATACTCCGATTTACAAAAGTGGCAGAAAACCTAAAAAAATTGTTAACTCTTGGCTCACTGGCAAGAAGGGCAGCAATTTGGCTCTTGAAATGCTCTCTATTCTATTCTTTTGAAGAGGTATGAGACCCCTATTTATAGTCGTTTTGTATTGAAATGGCTATTATGCACCCATAGGGGAAAATATACTGATTTTCTATGTAGGTGCATAGACTTCCTTTGGGCGCATAAGGTGTAGGTACATGAAGGCTGCATGATCATGGGTTGATTGTGGGGTTGACGTGGCCGTATGGTTTGGTGCACGATTGCTCGTGGAGACTTACGTGGCCGCATGCTTCAGTGTACGACTGGTCGTGGATGTTGACCGAGTCGTGGAGCTATCCTGACTTAGGCGCATAGGTTGGAATAGGGCTATGTGCCCCCCTAGAGGAGCCATATGGGCACATAAGCTTTGTTGTGGGCGCATAGGGATGGACACATAGGCTTTGCTCTGTGATTGTCAGCCACTCTCTAGCTTGGCCGCATAACAATCCCTGACTTGGGCGCATAGCAATCTCTGACTAGGGCGCATAGCTCATTTCTGGCTTGGGCACATAGATGCTTCTTGATTTGGGTGCGTGGATGCTTCCTGACTTTAGATGCTAAAATTTTTATGCTTCTACAGCCCTGAGTGTGGACTCGCAAGTGCAAATGGTCCACCCTTACCCCGATTGTGGGCTCGGAGGTTGAGGAAACGATACAGGAATAGCACTTCAATTACACATACTTGTAGATACGACTCAGTCAAGATACAGGTGACGACACAGTACAACTCAGTCATGATACATGTAAGGACAACCCTAGTATGAACTGTAATGAGATCAAGCCCAGTACAACTACACGTGGTAGGGCCTGTCTTTTTGCTGTGGGCGCATAAATCCTGGAGCATGCCCTTGGGCGTATGCTTTCATGAAGTCCTGGCAGCATGCCTGGCCTTTCTGGATGTGGGCGCATAGAACGGGTCATCAGAGCCTGGGCGCATAGCTCTAGGCGCATGGCCCTTGGCGCATGGCTCTAGGTTATCAGAGCCTGGGTGCATAGCTCTAAGCGCATGGCCCTGGGTGCAAAACCTGTCAAAGACAGAAGTCCTCTGGCCGGAGTTATGCACCCACATACTGCCTTGAGCGCATAACTCTGGGCAGATGCTTTGGAAAATAGTGTTATTTTCTTCCAGTTTTGCCTTCTTCGTTTGTGAGCCTCTATGAGTTTGTCCAGAGCGTCGAACATTTCGATTTTTGGCATCGTAGTGTATTTCTTTGCCAAGTCTAGAGTATTGAACAATCTGTTGTTGATTGCACAAGAGGAAAGTCGCTAGGCTAGTAGAGCCTGGAACGGTATGCACCCTCTTCGCATTGGGAGCAGCTGTGGAAGGATTATGCACCCCCATGACGGAGTTCTCCTTCGGTTGCATATCTTCTACTATACTGGCAGGATATGCAGCACGAGCCTTCGGAAGCCAAGTCTTGCGAGACTTGTTTTGCTTCACTGATTTCGAGGAAGTAGAGCCGTCCCTCGAGTGCATCTCTTCAAATGCCTGCTGATCGAACTTCACGATCAACATCTTCTGAGTGCTCCCAACTTTATCGGTATCGGATTGCGTCACCCCCTTCTCATCAGAGGAAAAGGTAATCCCCAGCAGAGTCTCCATTTTCGTGGACACACGCAAAAAAGAAGAAGAAATGCTGTCTTTTCTTATTGGCACAAGGCACCATAAATTGAGTACACCTGAGAGATCCTGCACTGAGGATCCCCGAGTACAAAAATAATTCTGGGGAATGGGACGATGGAGATCGAGCGGCAGTTGCTTATTTACTCTGTTGATACTCCGATTTATAAAAGTGGGAGAAAGCCTAAAAAAATTTTTAACTCTTGGCTCACTGGCAAGAAGGGCAGCAATTTGGCTCTTGAAATGCTCTCTATTCTATTCTTTTGAAGAGGTATAAGACCCCTATTTATAGTCGTTTTACATTGAAATGGCTATTATGCACCCATAGGGGAAATATACTGATTTTTCTTGTAGGTGCATAGACTTCCTTTGGGCGCATAAGGTGTAGGCGCATGAAGGCTGCATGATCATGGGTTGATTGTGGGGTTGACGTGGCCGTATGGTTTGGTGTACGACTGCTCGTAGAGACTTACGTGGCCGCATGCTTCGGTGTACGACTGGTCGTGGATGTTGACCGAGTCGTGGAGCTATCCTGACTTGGGCACATAGGTTGGAATAGGGCTATGTGCCCCCCTAGAGGAGCCATATGGGCACATAAGCTTTGTTGTGGGCGCATAGGGATGGGCACATAGGCTTTGCTCTGTGAGTGTCAGCCACTCTCTAGCTTGGCCGCATAGCAATCCCTGACTTGGGCGCATAGCAATCTCTGACTAGGACGCATAGCTCATTTCTGGCTTGGGCGCATAGATGCTTCTTGATTGGGGCGCGTGGATGCTTCCTGACTTTAGATGCTAAAATTTTCATGCTTCTACAGCCCTGAGTGTGGACTCGCAAGTGCAAATGGTCCACCCTTGCCCCGATTGTGGACTCGCAGGTTGAGGAAACGATACAGGAATAGCACTTCAATTACACATACTTGTAGATACGACCCAGTCAAGATACAGGTGACGACACAGTACAACTCAGTCATGATACAGGTAAGGACAACCCTAGTATGAACTATAATGAGATCAAGCCCAGTATAACTATACTAACAAGTCACGAAAAGATGGTGCTATACAAGCAAGACTAATAAGCTGATAAACATGGTATGGAAAAAATATATAGACATAAATCAACTAGAGAACTAAATGATGACATATAAAACAAAATACTATAAGCATGTAAATAAACTGTAGAGGGAGGCAATGTAGCTTGCCTGGTGGTAGCACGAACAACCAACAATATACCGTCAACTGGTAAGCCATAAAGTCCAAATATCATAACTGTCTCCGAAAGTTGAAACAGACATTACCAAAATTATCAGAATAGTCAAATCATCTGGGGCTGCCTTTTCATAAGTCTAATTCTGGACACAGGGGCAAAACGGTCATTTCGGACCAAAATAATGTTCGCCGTTGGACCCGTTTTGCACCGAAAAGCATGCAAGAGTAAATGGTCTCTAAAGTCATCAAACTACATGTCTACGGATTCTTTTTGATGATATGAACCCAACCGTATGTCCAAAGTTGAATTCCGGTGGGCGGTGCACAAAATCGCCCGTTGAGTCGGATCGTGGGGCCCGCAAAACGACGATCCGATCAACTATCTCAGAATCGGACCAAACTTGGAATGCAGGACCAAAAAAATGATACGGTCCTGTTGGTGCAAGTTTTGTCTCGATCTTACGAACGTGTACAAAGTAATTAAGGAATTTGCAAAGTGGTCGATACGATGAATTTCGACGGATACGCATCAAATTCTTCGCACACACACAACCAATTTGAATTCCGTCAAAGCCCACACGTCCGCGAAGTCGATATGCACCCTTTGATGTTTTCGGTTCGCGACCACATCGTCCGGTTTGGCAGGACGCACGTCATATCGGAAGATTTTTCCAATTTTCTAATATTTTGAAAATATTTTTTTCTAATTTTTGCAATCCTATAACTTGCTGTCCAGTGGATGAAAAATAATTCTAAAAAAAGGATTTTGAACTTGCATAAGTTGTATACAACTGCCTTTAAATAGATTTCTAAATTTCTTTACTAATCGACAGAAATCTGCCTTCCAAGTCAGTGTTTTGAAACTGAATTTTCAGTTTCATCTGCACAGTTTTTCTTGAGATTTTAACTCGATTTCTCTTGAGTTTTGGGTCACCTAAATTTACACTAATTAACAGGGATTAAAGAGGGTTATATCGTGATCATACCAGAGTTTGAAGGAACGTAAAACGATCGAACGATCGTCGGGAAACAAGGCCGTAAAGTCGGCCCGTTGACTGCAAGTATTGTTGTCGTTGCTCTGCTTTCGCGTGCGCGCGGCTCTCTGGGCGGCGGGCCGGTAGCCTGTGGCGGCGCGTAAGCTGACCAGGGAGGTCGTGGGGAGGCGCTCAGCATCTAGGGTTTGGAATCTCATCTCCATCTCTCTCGAGTTATGTATGGGATAGCTCGGTTTGGGTCGGCTTGGTATTGCCGCAACTGTGCGGCTGGGATTCCCTACTTGAACTAGCAAGGAGGAGGTTTGCTTGGGCTGGGCCTGCTGATGGGTTTGGGAGGGGTTTCTATTGTTTTCTTATTTATTTGTTTTCTATTTTCCTTTTTTTTCTTTTCTTATTTTCTTTTATCAATATTTTTTTCTTTTATCAATATATATATATATATATATATATATATATATATATATATATATATATATTATATATATATATATATATATATATATATATATATATATATATATATATATATATATATATATTTTATACATATCCATAGGTGTTCCACCATATACATATATAAAATAATGGTCACATTCACATATACAATACATGTATACATACACTACATTTGGAACATTTCTTATATATATATATATATATATATATATATATATATATATATATATATATATATATATATATATATATATATATATATATATATATAAAAATATATATATATATATATATATATATATATATATATATATATATATATATATTTAACATTTCCTATATATATATATATATATTTTTAACATTTCCTATATATATATATATATATATATATATATATAAAATAAAAAAAACTAAAAAAAATATATATATATATATATATATAAACCTATAACATATATATTTATTTACAGTAAAATGGCAAATACTAATAATACTTTGTCATATGCGCATATACCCAATTATTAAATAGGCACACTCACAAGTGTATCTGATCCCACGATGCACAAGGACATATATGTATATATGAATATTTTTAATATATATTTCCAAGGTAAATTTAAATAGTAAATAAATATTATATTTAATATTCAATTTACAAGACTTACTCACTAGACCATAAAATGAACCAATAATAATATATACTCATCTATATGTCTACATGGACGTATATCTTCTCACTACTTGCCTACATGGACTTGGTTAGGTTTAGGCCCAGTCCGGGCTAGTTTGGTACAATCGGGTCTTCTATAAGTAAATAAATAAATTAATAAATAAATAATTAAACCATCTATAGGGGTTAAGTCGCAACTTGGTCTTGTATTCCTAGTTAGGACACACATATGGCTCAGCTTTCCTTAGCACGGCTAATACACTAGTCAAGGCACACGAGTACACTATCCGTGCCACAATTCCTAGTCGTCTTGTATTCCAACACTCACTCATGGCTAAGGTTGTAACTCCTCTTCCCAGAATTTTAAGAATATTTTTTTTGGTTATTTATTTGACTTAAATAGGAATTTTGGAAATTTTTATATTTTAATTTAAATAGTTATTAAGATAGATGGCCTTAGTCATGGTTGAGATTTGGAGCACAAAGAAACTAAAAATTATGGCACAGATGGTGCAGTTACTTTTGACCAGTGTATTAGCCATGCCAATGTCGGTATCATATCGATCATAGGTAGTGGTCGGTATTGGATTGGAACATGCCAAAATAGTATCAACAGGTGTACCTTCTCAAGCTTAAAAACATGAATCCCAGGCACACTTTTAGGACACTCAACACAATGTCTACACCCAAATCCATAAACCACCTTCTAGAGACCAGCCCAATTATATGTATCACATGTCACCTCAATGCAATCCATCTTGAGCTAACAAGTCATAGAGTTATTAATACCACAAGCAGAGCAAAATGGGCCAGGACCCCTACTCCAGACATATAAACGCAGTCATATACACAAGAACAACCCATCCGCTCTTTCTTATAAACCGAGAGAAATCGAGAGATAAGGAAAGAAGTAGCAGCAAACCCTAACACCAAAACCCTAAAAAAAACCACGGTGCACCCCAGCCGTCCTGGGCGGCCACCCAATGACTGCGCACCTCCGTGCGAGTCGCCGGACGACGAAAGAACCGCGCGCGCGTGAAATAGAGAAGCAGCATCAGCGTTTGCATCCAAAGACCCATCTTCGCGTCTACAATTCTTCTTCCACAATGGTTCATTTTCTGCCCCGTATTCTCAGGTATGAACATAACATATATGACTTCAATCCTCTTCAAATCGTTTCTCTGTTACAGTGCTAGATCGTCCGATATATCGACACAAAGTCGAAGAAATCCTGTCCCGAAAATAGATTATAGAATAGTCCCTATAGCCCTATTTGCGGGCATATTATTGTCAGCCTGTTAACAGTTTTGGAAAACTAATTAAATAACTTCATAGACAACTATAGGGGATTAGAACCCTACTGTCGATTTTATTTATTGTTATTTAAATTACTCTCAAAACAGATTCAAAGTTTGGCGAAAATAGTTTTCAAAACAATAAAAATGATAAAAAATCCTCCGATACGACGTGCGTCCCGACAAATCGGGCGACGTGGTCGTAAAACAAAAGCATCGAAAGGTGTGTATTCACTTCACGGACGTGTGGGCTTTGAGAAAATTCTAATTGGTTGCGTGTATGCGACGAATTTGATACGTATCCGTCGAAATTTACCGTATCGGGCTCTTTGCAAATTTTCTAATTATTTTGTGCACGTTTGTCAGATTGAAATAAAACTTGCACCAGCAGGACCGTATATTTTTTTTGGTCCAGTATGACAAGTTTGGTCCGATTCTGAGACAGTTGATCAGATCGTCATTTTGCGGACCCCACGATCCGACTCAACGGGCGATTTTGTGCACGGTCTGCCGGAATCCAACTTTGGACATACGGTTGGGTTCGTATCATTAAAACAAATCCGTAGACATGTAGTTTGATGACTTTAGAGACCATTAACTCCGGCATTCTTTTCGGTGCAAAGCGGGTCCAACGGCGGACACCGTTTTGACCCAAAATTATCGTTTTGTCCCTATGTCTAGAATTAGACTTATGGAAAGATAATCCTTGATAATTTTACTATTCTAAAAATGTTGTTAATGTCTATTTCAGCTTTCGAAGACAGTTGTGAGATTTAGACTTTATGGCTTACCAGTTGACGGTATATTGTTGGTTCTTCGTGCTACCACCAGGCAAGATATCTTGCCTCCCTCTATAGTTCATTTTCATGCTTATAGTTTATTTGCTTTTATTATGTTATCATGTAGTTACTCTAGTGGATTTGATTCATATGTTTTCTGCGTTCCATGTTTACCAGTTTATTGTCTTACTTGTATTCCATCTTGTTTGACTTGATAGTATAGTTATAATGGGTTTGATCTCATTATAGTTCATACTAGGGTTGTCCTTACCTGTGTCATGACTGAGTTGTACCGTGTTATCACCTGTATCTTGACTGAGCCGTGTCTACAAGTATGTGTAATTGAATTGCTATTCCTAAATTATTTTCTCAACCTGCGAGTCCACAATCGGGGCGAGCGTTGACCGTTTGCACCTGCGAGTCTATACTCGGGGCGAGGGTATTTGTTTTGATCTGTTTGCACCTGCGAGTCCACACACGGTGCGAGGGTATTTGTCGTGAATTAACCTACGAGTCCACGCTCGGGACGAGGGTTAGTAATTAGTTCAAACCTGCGAGTCCACACTCGGGACGAGGGTTTGGTATTCCTTTGATCTCTTGTTCACCAGTTCTCTCCCAACGGTTCATTTATACATAGTTGTTCCCGTATCCGTGTTCATAGCCACCTGTCAGTAGCCACCTATCAGTTTCTATCTCGTTTTCTGTTTATAGCCTGTTTATACATGATAGAACTGTTAGATAGGCATATTTTTATATATCTTGCTATGTCCTCTGAGGACCTGATGATCTCTTTAGGTTTTAGCGATCGCATAGAGTAGTTAGCACAACAGGATGGTAGATGTTTGTGATACACTTGCAGGATCCAAGTATTGATATTACGTTTATTATCCATTCGTGCTTTCATTCCTTATTATGATATACTCTGCTAGTTAGTTTACTTTATAGACTCATATTACTTCTTGGAGTCTAATCGGACATGTATGCTAGTGGGCTGCAGACCATGACCGTAGTGTTCATTCATGTTTATTATTCTTATTATGGATTGAGATATAGTTTTGCCTTGCCTTAATTAGGCCCATTACCATAGTCCAGACAGCGTTTACGTATTCGAGTTGGGCTGGAGTCCGCTTGATACGTAGTTGGCTTGCTCACGAGCTCGTATCCGAAAAGTGGGTACAGGTCATGACAAAGGTCATCTATAATAATAACTATTTAAATAAATACTTATAAAATTCTAAAAATTCCCATTTAATTCAAATAAATAAAATAAAAATATTTTCAAGATTTCGGGAAGAGGAGTTACATAGTCTTATTCGTATAGGCTCCTGGCTATCATCTGACATCACCGAGGGTAAAGATGGCACTTTGCCTCGGAGCTTGACGACGAAGGGCGCTGATACCTTGGAGGGTTTTTCCTTCAGTTGAACCTTTAGTGGTTCTTTAGTAGCCGCTGCACTTTCTGAGGTTGTCTCTGCCTAGTCGTCGGCATCATTGCTCTCATCATCCCAGGAGACTGACTTGTACAGATCACAGCATCCATACAGTAGGCTTCAAGTCCCCGGAAGGGTCGATATCAGCGAATTCGGTCTTTATAGTCCTGTCGCTGGCTACTTACTTTATGTATTGATGGAGAATGGAAGGAATGATCATGTACTCAAGAATCTATGGTCGTCCCAACAGCATGTTGTAGTTTACGTCAGCGTCGATGACATAGCAATTCGCTTCAATATGGAGGTCGCCTATTTGGCACTTCAAGCAAATTTTGCCCAGGGGCTCGCTATTTTCTTGTTGAAGCTACCGATTGTTGTGTTCGATGCAGTCAGCCGATGCATTAGAATCCCTAGAGTTTAGAGCAAACTCCTTGGGATGATGCTGAGAGAGTATCCTGGATCGATGTGGATGCGATCAACTTTAATGGCACTGACCCACTCTGTATAGTACAGAGGCCTATTATGTCGATTATTCTTCAACAGCATGTCTTGTTGGGTGAAAGTGATACTGGGGATCACTTCGACTATACTGTGACAATGTAGTCAAGCCGCAAGGTCTTCCTTGGGAGGTCGCACCTTAGTGAGAAAGGACTCGACGTCCTGCAAGGCTTCGCTGAGCGCATCTCGGGTCTCTTTAGAGAGACGGACGGTCTCCAAGAGTGACAATCTAGCTGGGGTAATGGCTAGCTGTGCCAGTATATCAAATTTGTAGGGTTTGATAGGCTCTACTGCCGAGTCTTTCCTTAGAGGTTTGTCGAAGCGAACCTCCTTTTGCTTTTGCCTATCTGCGGCAGGAGTCTGAGATAGGCCTGCTTCTGATATATCAGGAGCAGGGGTTGTAGTTGGTGGAGGTGCTACCCCCTCTGGAGCTTGGTTCTCCTCTTGCTACCGTGCCGAGCGAGTGGTCACCAGGGTGTCATCGGTCGATATCGAGACCATACGACATGTCCTGACCTTCTTTCCTTTGAAAGAGGGTGTTGTAGGTGCCATCATATCGGGAGTAAGGTCGAGGTGGACCTACATGATCTCACCTCGTGGTGTGGAGAATGGGATGAGCCCTTGAGCGTTGCCACACGCTGGTGAAAGATTGAATACTTCCATTGTCGCCCTTGGGATGTGCCTCCGTGGTTGGGAAACTTCCAAACTGGAGAGTAACCATATTTGCCGTAACAGTCTTTTTTTTATAGTCAAGTGATACGACTTTGGCGTCGATAAGACATTGAATCTATCTTTTCAACATGTAGCAATCTCGTGTCGAATGGTGGATATACTGATGATAATGGCAGTATTTAGGGTTGTCCACATTCCTCACTTCGTCGTGGCGCTTTGGTGTTGGGAGAGACAGCTTGCCACACTTCGTCAGCATATCGAAGAGTTCTAGCGTATCCTCGTCGTTGAAGGAGTAGGTCTCCTTCGGCTTCTATACTTTCACAGACTTGGGGTTCATGGTTACTGAACCTTTGGAGATGTTGACGATCATGGCTTGTTTGCCTTTTCTGTTGTCACGACCTGCACCCATTTTTTTTTGATACGAGAAGTGTCCAAGCCAGCCTACGCCGCAGAGTCGGCAGTAGAACGCTGTCACGGCCAAGATGCTCAAAATCATAAATAATGCTCATTCATAAAATTAATTTAATTTATAATATTCACAAGTTTTACATATGTAAAAAAATATAAACTCGTACAAATATTGGAACGACTACAACTCATCTATCTAGCTAGTCACTAGGATTTTCATCTACAAGTACACCCGTAACTCCCCATGCTAAGTGAATCCATGGCTAACCTGAAAAATATTGGTTTCCAGTCAGGAATGGAACGAGCACAATTCACTGAATACAATTTCAATAAATGGAAATGACTATACAACAGAGGTTAGACATCAATTACATGTTTTTGAAAATAAACAAAAAATACAGAAAACCAATAGCAAATAAATAGACACAAAATACTTTTCCCAACTGTTAGAAGTACCTTTGATATGTGATAAGTCTGGGATACTACATCGCGAGGTCTACGAGGTCTACTTGTACGAAAAATAAACAATGTCTACGAGGACTACTTACAGAAATTAAACAATGTCTACGAGGTCTACTGCATAAAATAAATAATGTCTACGAGGTCTACTGCATGAAAATAAACAATATCTACGAGGTCTACTGCATAAAATAAATAATGTCTACGAGGTCTACTGCATGAAAATAAACAATGTCTACGATGTCTACTGCATGAAAATAAATAATATCTACGGTCGGATCACACATCCTTGGTACTTTTCATTCCCGACTCAATAATTTATACTAGAATAAAAAAACCACATAACCAATGGCCAATCAATGAAATATAGTGAAGATCAATATCGAAATGCAGACAATAAACTGTACTCGCCTGTGGTCATGTGCTGGTGAAACCGATAATCTGAGCCACTCAGTGTGCCACAATAGTCAAAACTCGTACAATAGTCTCCGGATACTGAAATAGACATTAACAATGTTCTCAGAATAGTCAAATTAGCTAGGATTGTCTGTCCTTAAGTCCAATTCTGGACACAGGGGCAAAACGATAATTTTAGGTCAAAACGATGTCCGTCGTTGGACTCGCTTTGCAACGAAAAATATGCTAGGGTCAGTGGTCTCTAAAGTCGTCAAACTATATGTCTACGAATTCGTTTTAATGATATGAATCCTACCGTATGTCCAAAGTTGGATTTCGGCGGCCCGTGCACAAAATCGCCCGTTGAATCGGACCGTAGGGCCTGCAAAACGACGATCCGATCAACTGTCTCAGAATTGGACCAAACTTGGCATACAGGACCAGAAAAACGATACAGTCCTGTTGGCGTAAGGTTCGTCTCGATCTGACGAGCGTGCACAAACTAATTGAAGAATTTGTACAGAAGCTGATACGGTAAATTTTGATGGATACGCATCAAATTCGTCGCGCACACGCAACCAATTGAATTCTATCAAAGCCCACATGACCACGAAGTCGTTTCTACCTTTCGATGCCTTCGGTTCGCGACAACGTCGCCCGAGTTGGCGGGACGCACGTCGTATCGTACAAATTTTCTAGTTTTCGAGACATGTTTTCATAATTTCAATCTGATTTCTTCTGCTGTCTAATCCACAATAATAAAACTATTAATGAGGTTTCCAAGCCCTATATGTTGTCTAAAAGTCTCTTCAAAAGATTTCTAAAATTCTGCACAGGTGATCAGGATTTGCCTTCCAATTTCGGGTTTCAATTTGGAACTGTTCTGTTTTGGATCAGCTTTTTGCCAAACTTCGGGCTCGCTTTACGATGAACAAGACGCAAAAAAATCAAAATATTTAAAGAAAATCGGAGTGGGTTATGTTTTCGACATACCAGAGAAATCGGCACGCAAATGATCGATCGTGGCGACGGGAAACTTCTCGTGAAGTATGTGCTTCACTGAAGTTGCGGCTGTCCTTACCTGCGTATGTTATAGT
>JANAVB010005598.1:20782424-20887754 GCA_029216955.1 Iris pallida
CACGCATATAATCAATTATATAAAAGTATTGTTTAATAATAACCTCAATATAATAATTATAATATCATAATAATAAATATAATAATAATAATAATAAAGAAATTCAAAACTAATAATGGTGTATATACCATTTTGTACAGTCCAATAATCTTTAAATGTACAAGGACTCATTTTATACAATTAGCATTGAATATCAGCTAATATAATATTTAATTTCGAATTCTTAGAATATTCATTAAATCATTAAACGAAGTACAACACCCTCATACCAAATTCCATCAACAACGAATGTAATTGGACGTGCCACATGACTACATGGGCTTGGATTTGACTTGGGGCCAATCTGGACAGGCTCGGTACAACCGAGTTCCCTAAAACTCAATAATATAATAAATTAATAAAATCTTCGGTAAGGGTTAAGTCATAACTTGGCCTGGTTTTTTTAGTTAGGACGTCCCTACGGCTCGGTCTTCCTTGGCATGACTAATGCACTAGTCAAGGCACGCCACTGCACTATCCGTGCCATGATTCCTAGTCGTCTTGTACTCCAACCCCTAATATGACTAAAATCATCTATCGTAATAATTAACTAATTAATTATTTATAAAAACCTAAAAATCACCATTTAAATAAAATAAATAGTAAAAAATATTAAAATAATTTCAGGAAGGGGAGCTACATCGTCCTTGGGTTGTTGCTAGAAGTGCATCTCCCCTTGTCCCCGAGAGAATGGAAGTTTAATCTCAGAGCTGCGCATCTTGGGCTTTCCTTTGTGCCACATCCTCTCTGTAATGAAGACGTCCACTATGTGCAAGGAGCATTGTGCCATAATTGACTGCAGGCGATGTTCTTGTGGCATGAGTCCATAAGAATGGGCTTGGTCATGCCAGGCGGTAGCCTCAAAGCTGTCTGGCAAAGTGCTGATGTACGGACGAGCTATTTCTCTCTCTGGACGACCTCCATGAGAGTTGGCATCGTCATGTCCATCCTCCTTCATAGAATCGACAATAAAGAGAGTCTTCAGGTCCTCAAACGATAAATGCAATCATCCGGAAGACTGTAGAAACACTCATAGGCTACCCCCTGCAGGGCTCCTATGAATTTGTTGGTGAGAAGGGCATCATTCTTTGGTAGTGCCCTGTTACTGAGAGGAAGTTCCTCAAGTATCATCAGGGTGACTCCTTTCCATCGAAGGGCGTGAACGTCTGCAGATTATATTTGGGAGGATAGACTATGTTGTCCCACTCGACAGTATATGGCTGCTGAATCCCCATCTTTCTGAGTGCTGCTTGCTTCCCTTTCACATCATAGCGAGCATACAGTTCCTTGATGGCCTGCTGTATCTCGGTTGATATTGTAGGTCATGTGGTCGATGTAGTAAACGATGATGGTGTCGCTTGGTTGATGATGGGCAGCTTACTGGATCTGTCGTTAGATGTCGGGTTAAGTGCAGGTGTGGAGGCAGTAGGGACCAAACTCCTTTGATCTCCAGTATGATAGAAGACAAGGATTTTATTGTAGCATTTAACGTATCTAGCTAGGCTCGTCTCGAGAGCTTTCGATACGTTTCAGCTACTCAAACGCTTCACTATTGTCCGCCTCGTCGCCATCGGCCATAAATACGGACCTTGTGTGTGGATGGGTGGAAGGGATAGTAGACCCTTCTCTCTCCGGCTCAGATGCCTGTACCTTATCGTCTTGAGGATGAACTAGAAGGTTGCGGTCTTCCTCAGACTCATTACGGTTGCTACCCCAGTCTGGTGGCTAGCTACGCCTGTGAAGGCATCCGTATCATATGGTTCCTTCTCAGACTGGAATATGGCATTGTCATGGACGGTGGGGGGTTGGCTACCCCTGGGGTCTGATGTGGTATCCAACGGAGATTTGGAACGCATACCTTGGAACACACCTGTGTTGGGTACCTTCGCCTTGCTACTCTCAGGCTGCTTCGAGATGGAAGGATTTTTGGATGACTTTTTAAGAGATTGAGAACCCTGTGCCACATTGCACGTAGCAAAATGGAGTTCATCTTCGTCTGCGCTTGTCGACCCCCTGTCGAACCTTTGACGTTCGATTGATGCCGACTGTTGTCTTTGGAAGACAGAATGCCTCCTCGACGGCACGGTGGCTGCCTGTTGACAACAACAGTTGATGGTGATCTGGGTACAAGGATGCCTTGATTTAGGCGTGCCATGTGCCTCAGATTCCTCTTCCGCCTTATGCTTGTGTGAAAGCGTCAAGTCCTCCACCTCTGTACCCCCATTATATGTGCAAAGAAACTACGTGTGGGTACGATCAGAGAGGGTTTGGCGAGGTAGACTCCTATCATGCTTACATGAATGCTGCTTGCATGAGTCCTTCTCCATGGGATATACCCCCTGGATTGCATCACATACAGGAGTGCATAAGCGACAGAGGGGTTTAACTGGTCGAAGCATCGAAGCACCGGGACCAGTTTTGTATAACTTTCCATCAGTTGCGCGTGTGACTGTCAACGCAGGCCTTTGGTCGGTCATTGGCGTAGTACGTTTGTTACACGAGGCATGTACTACTTTGGATTTCTTTCTACTACCACCAGTGGGTGTACAGTATTTATAATCCAATAAGGGCTCGCCTGATGGGAAGGCAATTCTGTCGAAGACAGATCTTCTCGCCGGCAACGCTTCCTTTGTGAGGGGTTGAACCGCCGTGCACTTCCTTCGACGTTGTGCCCTCGTAAGAACCGACAAAGGGACACTGTCTTCCTCGTCATATTTTTCTAAAGTAGGAATCAAGTGAGGTGGCATGGCCGCAGTAGTCGAAATCTTTGCCGGGGCTTCAGCGTTTAGAGGGTTCTGGATCGCAGTCCCATCTTGTCACACCCTAGAACCAGAATACTGAAGAGCAGGGGCGGACACAGCCAGCTACGTATATTGAAGTGCAACACACCTCGCTATACGGTTACGGCTGTCTAGATACATGAGAGTTTAACTACAAGCCATCAGTCGCTTATGGTCATGAACAAGCCTATTGTCTCAATCTCAAGCAAGTAATAGCAATTACAAGATGTCAGAGCACCAAATATACAATAGTAAGGCATCCCATATAATACATATTTGGATGATCATGAAGCTAGTCATACAAAATGTGAAGACTAGCAAGAGTTTCAGTCATACAGTATTTGTTAATCATGCTACAGCCCGTAGGCAGACAGTAAGTAAAGTATAATCGAGCTAACACGTGCTCGTCCGCTAAACACCTCAAAAGATTATTTTTACAATAGAGTGGGAGAGCGAAATAAAACCCACTCGTTGGTAGGGTTACGCCTGGTGGTCACCATCTGGCTGGAAGGTAGGAAGATCCGCTAGAGCCGCTCCGGTATCTGGCCACGCAAAATAAGCTGGGTCAGATCCCGGAAAGAGCAAGTGCCACAAAGGAGGCTTTACTTAAGAACTAAAACCAGCAATTAGCACAAGAACATAATTATATAATAAAGGATTAAAAATATGGAAACTCATAATGATATACGAAAAGATAACCATGGGACTATTCAGATAACCAAGTTACAACCCGTAACCAAACAAGGACCGAGGTTGTAACCCTTCATCTGAATGAAACTTGGTTTCCCACCATTTATCGATAAGGTAACACAAGCAATCAGGTCATGTAACAATCTTATACAGGATCAAGACAAGACTAGACTGGTTAGACTCCATCCAACATTCACGGCCAAGCAATAAGTACGGCTTGATACTTTAACTAAATAGGGTTATCACAGGCCTAATTACTAGCAAGATGCAATGAGATTATTCCAACAGCTACAAGCCCTGCAGACCATCCAGGATACCCAGACGCAATTAGGGGTTGAGTTCATGCGGATACATCATCCAGGAAATACATGTACCCTTAAGTAGCTTGAAGGGTACAATACATGACAGTGTGTTGGAAATGTGCCCTACTCGACGACAGGCTACAAATCCCATGATGGGGCATCCAGATAACGGGATTGCCTGTAGCTGGGAAATCTTTTCATGACTACTGGATTATTCTAGTTATTAGCCTTAGCTAGTTTCAGTAGGTACCCCTGACCGTGGTACTCAGGGGTCCCTGTCATACATATGATACAAAGATAATACTGGTTCATTTGTACAAACATAATCGTCCACGGTGTCCAGGCCATTCATTCTTGTCATGTCATACTAGCCGTCGCAACAGCATATCGAGGTTATCATGTTAGGTTTACTTATAAAGAGTGCTCCACGACGAGCCACTATTATGTCACGTTACTTGTCAAGAGTGCACCATGACGGGTCACTATCGTATTCCATCCCTACATTATCATGTCCTGTTCATGTAAAAGTTATGCCAATATTGAAATCATGCCATGTCCAACACATAATACTGCCATGAGGGTTGCCGCAAAAGACTGGCCGCATGGGGGTTGCCGTAAAAGGTGTAACGCCCCAGTCCCAAAATACGTAGGACTAGGAACGTAGACACGCCAGCTGTATTCATACGAAGTATACTCCAATATATGGAAGCCTCGTATAAATACATAAGCTGTAAAATGCAGTAGAACCATAACTAATCTCATCCACACAAAATAAATGAATAGAAGATCTCATATAATCAACTATGAAATTGTTATTTGGAACATGTAGTTGGGCGGAGACAAATCCACTACCAACAAGTAAAGGAAAAATACATGAGAAAAGAAATGATTTTGGCGAGCAAAGCGAAGACGATCCAAGTGCAATCAACCTCGAAGAAAATAACGATGATCACGGCTAGAGCTAGAACACCTGCGAAAGATAATAGCACACACCTGGAGAGATAACCAGGTCCTCAGAGGGACGTAACAAGATACATAATATCATGCCATATAAACTGAATAAATGTTGCTCAAATAAATAAGTTAATTGAATTTATAACATGGTCCAATACATACCTATTGAACGAGCGTACCATCCCCCCAACCAAACAAGGACAGGAGACGGTAAACTAATTTACGACGACGTATCTTTCCATGCTATGATCCAATATGTTATCCGGACCCCAACAAGGTTCAATACCTTCTCATCGAAGTAGTAAGTCACACCTACAACCAAACAAGGACAAGATGTGACGAACTAATTTGTGACAAGTTATTGTTCCAAGCCACGGTCAGATACAAGTACCCAAACCAAAAGTACTCGTACCTAACGGATAAAGGTGCCTAACCAAATCTAGGTGAATGCAGTTTTAAGAACAGTTCATGGTCGCATGACTACCCGGTCAAGTCAAGAAAATATCGATACAGTACCTCAGTAGCGAGTCACAACACCATATACTATTCCTCAGTATCGAGCGAGTCTATAGCATATAGTCTACCTATCGTTCCTCAGTAGCGAGCGAGTCTACGATAGATAGGGTGGTAGTCAACTTCCAATCATGTTCTTCCCGTCCAATGTAAACTCATAACTGCTAAGTCTTCTAACATGCAATTCTATTAGCAGTTATTTCCTAACGTACGGCTTATACGTACTGGTGGCCAGCCAATCACGCATGTCCGAGTCCTATATGCGACACATAAACAACGTTGAATAAATGTGTCAAGGCCATGAATGCAACACACAAAGGTGGTCCCTTAAATCTAGGTTTAATATGTAAGAAAAATAATATATAGCAGAATATAAATGAACAGTAAGTTCTAACGGGTTATGCCATGTATGACAGTTTATTTTGCATAAAGAAAATAATGAACAATGCATAAAATATGAGCTAAAAATAAGTGAACAGCAAATGGCAAGGTATCTTGCCTAGTAGTACGCCTGGTGTGCTGCGATAATCATGATGACAAGAACTGCGACTTCGGTGTAACAACTACACAAGGGGACCTCCGATGGTGGCACGGACAGTTCCATTGGGTCCAGAAGGGTCAAATTAATTAGGGTGGACATAAGGTAGTCTCGAAATGGGTGAAGGAATTGGAATAATAGGACTGGATACGGACAAGAGATAAATCAAAGAAATAATGGATAAATATTATATATAAGAGTTTATAATTCCTAAAAACTAGTTTTCATGAGTCAGAATATTTATAGGAAAAATACTAGAAATACTTAAAGTCAAGAAATTCTTTTTCGGCTACGTTATAAATTTTAGGTTAAAAACTATTTATTAATAGAAAAATCTGCAACAACAATATTTTTATGAGCCAAAAATACCTTGAAAATCTAGAAATCACTTTAAGGCGAAGAACCAAATTTGAAGTTACTACTACATTTTTGTTACAGAATTGTATACATAATAAAACAAAAGTACTAAGATAATAATAATAATAATATTAATAATAATAATAATAATAATAATTTCAATAATAAAAGAGGCTAAAGAACTCAACAGAAACCAGCAACACAAAATAACCAAAAATAATTAATAGTAATAATAATACTAAATAATAATAAAAATGAAAATAGTAATTATAAACAATAATAATAATAATAATAATAATAATAATAATAATAATGTCCTAATAATAATATAAATAATAATAATAGGATTAATAATAATAAAAATCTACTTACAAAGCAAAACAAAAACAATTAGTAAATAAAATAAACAATAAAACCAAACTAAATTATAAAAAGAATGCAGCTACTGCTGCTCTTTATTAATCTAATTAAGGCACTAGTAAATAACATAAAAAATAAAACATAACGAAATAAAAGGTCATGGCAGCTATTGCTGCTCTTCTTTAGCCCATAAAATACTAATTGAACTTCACAAAATAACAAACAAAAAAGAACACAATAAAATATACTGGGAGAAGAGAGAGGATAACTGGGAAAAATTGGGGATGAGCGGAGAAGCGGCGTGGGGCGGAGGAGATCGGCGGCGTGGGGCGGTCGCCGGAATGGGGTGCGGCTGGGGGCCAGGCTGCGACGCGTGGGACGGGCGGCCAGAGGCGGAGAGGGAAAGGAAAGGTCGTGGGAGCGAGGGGACTGGGCTCGGCGGAGGCGTGAGGCCAAGGACGATGTGCGGTGGCGGCGCGGAGGGTTCTCGGCCACCGGCGGTGAGGAGAAAGGGAGAAGGAGAAAGGGGAGGCGCGGAGGAGAGAGGGTTTCGTGGAGGCTGGCCATCGGATCGGTCAGCCGATGCTGCTCCTACATGCGACGGCGGCGAGGGTTTCCGGTCAGAGGCGCGCGCTCTGCGTTGGCACGGCGGCGGCCTCACGGAGGAGCAAAAGTGCGGTGAGAAAGGGTCGGTCGGTCACGGTGCTGGGACGCGACGGCTACGGCCGGAGGGTGCGGCGCACGCCAGCGGTCTAGGCGAAGATGGGCGGTTCTCGCGCACGGGGAAGAGGATAACCGGGGCGAGGGTTCGGCGCTGCGGCGGAGGTAAGGAGGTTTCGATTTTAAGGTTTTGGCTTCTTTTCTTTTGGGTACGGTCGTCGGGTGACGGGGGGGTGTTGTTTTGGGTGGCGACCAACTTCGCCGGGGTCGAGGCGGATCTGGCCGTGGTCGAGAAATTTGATGGTGGTGGCGGTCTCGTTCGTTTGTAGATGGAAAGGGCGATGGCGGGGTGAGGTTGGTCCTGGTTTTGGTGGTGGATGCAACGGACGTGGGTGGCGGAGGTGAAGTCGAAGGTGGGGCGCTGGGATCCGGCGGAGATGCCGAGGCGTTTGGGAGTCTATGTTTGCTGGTGGCTGTGGATGTCAGGTCGGGGTGGTGATGGTCGCCGTGGGAACGTCGGGCAAGCCTGGGTGGCAGAGGTGGAAAGGAGTTGGGTTAGGGATAGGATTATGATTAGGAATTCATTGATGTCGGGGGGTGTCCGACACGGGGAATATATGTAGATGTAAACATGGAATAAGAATATGGATGGTGGAACACGGACACGGTGCACGCACTTCATGGAGAATTATTTGTGGAAAAATTTTGTATGATAGAAATTTGGAGGAGTACCTGCCTTTTATAGGATGTGGGAATTCCCAATTAGATAAGAATTAGGATTCCTTTAAACCCAATTTAGATAATTCAATCTATTTAATTCAAATCCAAATCCAAATACAAATCATATTTAAATTATATTCCTTTAGTTTAAAATCAAATCAAATAAATTAAATATAGATTTTACTATTTAAATGTATCCATGGAATCAAATCAAAATTTAAATTGTCCCAAATATTTCAAAAATATGGTTTCCAAAAATGCTAATAATAATAATTTCGAAAATTACATTATTATTATTTAAAAATAAACTTAGTAAAATATTTATGAAATATATATTTATGCACGAAGAATATTATTTATTATTAATAACTTCTATAAACGAAAGACTTTTTATAAATACAATAAATAAAATACTAACTTGGAAACTTTGGTACGATAGCAAAATAATTATTATGAATATTATTTTGTAAGTTTCAATGATAGAAAATATTTTTCTAAAATATGTACGCTCGCACATATTCGCACTCGTCGAGCAAATCTGAAAAATAAAATTTCGTGCGCGACGTACAATACGACTACGCGACGTACAATACAAATTTTTTTAAATCAGTACTAAATTTAATATAAAAAGATAGTAGAAAATTTAGGGATTTTACATCCTACCCAACTTAAAAGAATTTCGTCCTCGAAATTAAGAATTCGTAGGGGGTGAGAAGACACAAGGGGTATCGATGGGCAATAATTAATAACAAAATCTGGCCGTAAGAAATCGCGATCTAGATCATAGATAAAATAATACGGTATGGTTATACTCGATAGGAAGGCTAGAGAAAGTTCTAGTGTAACGCCCCAGTCCCATAATACGTAGGACTAGGAACGTAGACATGCCAGATGTATTCATACGAAGTACACTCCAATATATAGAAACCTCATATGAATGCATAAGCTGTAAAATACAGTAGAACCATAACTAATCTCATCCACACAAAATAAATGAATAAAAGACATCATATAATGATAATGAATTATCTTGATACAATATGTTGGACGGAGACAAATCCACTACCAACAAGTAAAAGAAAAATACATGAGAAAAAAATAAGTTCTTGGTGAGCGAAGCGAAGACGGTCCAAGCGCAATCATCCTCGAAGAAATAGCAATGATCACGGCTAGAGCTAGAACACCTGCGAAAGACAATAGCACACACCTAGAGAGATAACCAGGTCCTCAGAGGGACGTAACAAGACACATAATATCATGCCATATAAACTGACTAAATATTGCTCAAATAAATAAGTCAATTGAATTTATAACATGGTCCAATACGCACCTACTGAACGAGCGTACCATCCCCCCAACAAAACAAGGACATGAGATGGTAAACTAATTCACGGCGACGTATCTTTCTATGCTATGAATCCAATACGGTATTCGGACCCCAACAAGGTTCAATACCTTCTCATCGAAGTAGTAAGTCACACCTACAACCAAATAAGGACAAGATGTGACGAACTAATCCGCGACAAGTTATTGTTCTAAGCCACGGTCAGATACAAGTACCCAAACCAAAAGTACTCGTACCTAACTGATAAGGTAGCCTACCATTCTAAGTGAAATGTAGTTAAGAACAATCCTTCCTACGCATGGGCCCTGGCTAAATAGGATCGGCATAGTCTCCCCTTGGGCACCAGAGGCCCTATCAGTAAGAGCATGACGTTCCGCAGAATCGTCAATGGCCGTCAGTAATTATGGGTCATCAACCCCGTAACTCCAGCGGAGAGTCCGGGTCACAAAGGAAGTGCATCGAAGCCCATACGCTAAGGAATTGTCCTCCCCGCCCAATGCCTACTATGTTGTATCCGCAACAATAACCTCTATAACCGCTAAGTCAAACTAGCATGCAACCTCTATTAGCGGTTATTCCTATCGCACGGCTTGTACATACTGGTGGCCAGCCAATCACACACTTTCGTGTTCTACATATGACACACAACTTCATGGTACAACGTGTCAAGGCCAATGAATGCAACACACAAGGTGGTCCCTTAAATCTAGGTTTAATGTGTAAGAAAAATAATAAATAGAAAGAATATAAATAAACAGTAAGTTCTAACAGGTTATGCCATGTATCACAGTTTATTTTGCATAAAAAAATAAATAATGCATAAAATATGAGATAAAATAAATAAACAGTAAATGGCAAGGTGTCTTGCCTGGTAGTACGCCTGGTGTGCTGTAATGATCACTGTAGCATGAACTGCGACTTCGATATAATAACTATGCAAGGTGACCTCGGATGGTGGCACGAACAGTTCCATTGGGTCCAAAAGGGTCAATTTGGTTAGGTTGGACATAAGGTAGTCTAGAATTGGTGAGTGAATAGGAGTAATGGGATGGATCATGGACAGGAGAATAATCAAAGGAAAAATTGATAAATTATATATATACGATTTCTAGAAAATACTTATAATATATATATTTTTACTAGCAAATACCTTTTAGAAAAATACACAAAAATTTAGAGAACATTTAAGGCAAAAATCTATTTTTTAGTCCAACATAGTTATAGGTCGAATTAGCATTTATTTAAAATATCATAAAATAATATCATAATTTATTTAGGACTTCGAGGCCAGTTTTAAAATTACAAGCAAATCCAAAACTATATTTTGTTACCATAAAATGTAGAAAATAAATTAGAAACACAACGATAGAAATAACAGTAATAATAATATAGATATAATAGTACTAATAGTACCATAACAAATGTATATATATATTAAAGAAAAATAATAATACTAATGTAACTTAATAATATTTAAAATAATCCTAATAATAACTTAATAACATACAATAAACAATAATTAAAATATTAAAACAAAACAAAATAAACAAAAAAAGAAAAGCACATCAGACTGTCAGGCTCTGCTGTTCTGTTTGCAAAAGTAATAATAAAATAATAATAATAATAAGGATATCACTGATGGTAAAATAATCGGTGTGTATATTAAAATACTTATGTATACGTACAGTTGTAAGTATACTTACTAAATATATAAGGTAAATACCATTGTTCCGTAGAAAAGAGTGTGTGAGTCAGAGAGTAATTAATAAAAAGGAGAGAGAGTTGTTACAATGAAGAAAACGAGGACAAAAATTATTTAAGAGAGAGAGGAAAGGAGTGAGAAGAGAAGTGAGGGGCGGAGAGCTGGGTGAAATCGGAGAGGCTCGGGAGCCGATGAGGGAAGGCGGCGGAGAGAGGAAGTGGGAGAGGACGGCGCTTGGCATCCGGCGGAGAGGGGTCTGGTTGGTCAGGGGTCACCGATTCCGGTGGTGTCAGCCCAGGCCACGAACAGCGCCTGCTGGGAGGCGCCAGCGCACGTGGCAGAGATGCACCGACCGCGGGGGAAACGGTACGGCGGAGAGCGGCTGGAGAAGGAGGAAGGGTCGGTTGGCCCGCGGTGGACGGAAAGGGCTACGGCGGCGGTTTGACGGTGATGGGCGGAGGAAACAATGGTGGTGGCAACGGCATTTTACGGAGGAGGTCGGAGCTAGGGCACACGGCGGTTCTTGGACGAACGGAACGGGAGGTGGAAGACGGAGAGAGGGGAGATTGGCGGGGTCTCGGTGGCCCGACACGGCGGTGGGCGAAGCGATGGGATCCGCCGGAGGGATAGGCGGAGATGGACTGGTACAGGCGGCGATCGAGAGCTGAGCTGGTGAAGAACATTCACCCCGGTCGGTGGAGACGATCTCGAAACGAGAGCCGAGGAAGGGTCTCGACGGGTCTCACGGAGGGGCTCAGATCGGTGCTCGACGCGGCGGTTAGGTATGGATTTTTATTTGCCCAATTTTTCTCTTTGGTGTGGGGTTTCTACCGGTGTGGTGGTCGGTCATATGGCCGGAGGACGGTCGGTCGGGCGAGGGGACAGTGGTGATGGCACGGGGGAGACGGGGAGTTCGATAGGCCGATGGTGGTCGGGTTGGGTGCTGGATGATGTTGGGGGTTGATGGTGGTCGGGTTAGGTGGTCGGGGACAACCGACGAAGTCTGGGGCGTAGCCATGGTAGTGATGGCGGTTTGAGATTGGGTATGGAGAAGGAGGATGGTAGCGGACAAGGCGGAATTAGGTTTAGGAATTGGAATTTGATGTATCGTGCCGGGGTTGTCGGCACGGAGGAGGAGCAATGTATATGTGTAATTAATAGAATAAGAATTTGGATGGACACAGACACGATACACGTAGATTTGTAGAGTTAATTTATGGAGAAATAATGAATGATAGAAATTGGAGGAGTACCTGCCTATTTATAGGATGTAGGAATTCCCAATTAGATAAGAATTAGGATTCCTTTAAACCCAATTTAGATATTTCCTAATTTAATTTAAAATCAATCCAAATCCAAATACAAATCAAATTTAAATCTAATTAAAATTTTAGTTTAAAATCAATGGAATAAATCAAACTTCAAATATTTAACTATTTAAATAAATCCAAAAATTAAATCAAGATTTAAATGGCCACAATAACTTCCAAATATATTTTTCAAAATACCAATAATAATAATTTCGAAAATAATAAATATTTTTAAATATCTTTTTGAATAATAAAAATTATTAATATTAATAAATCTCAGAAATTACATTTTTATTTAAAATAAACTAATACGTAATTACGAAATATATGTATGCATGAATAATGCATACATGATTATATTTTTTCTAGTATACAATAAATATTATTTATGATTAATAACTACTAAAAACGAAAGACTTTTTATAGATAAAATACTAACTTGGAAACTTTGGTATGATAGCAAAATAATTATTATTTATATTATTTTGAAACTATAAATGATAGAAAATATTTTTCTAAAATATGTACACTCGCACATATTCGCACTCGTCGAGCAAATTCGAAAAAAATGTACTTTCGCACGCGACGTACAATACGACTACGTGACGTACAATACAAAATTTTAAATTAGTATCAAATTTAATAATAAAAAAATATAGTAGAAATTTAGGGGTTTTACATCCTACCCAACTTAAAAGAATTTCGTCCTCGAAATTAAGAATTAGTTGGGGGTGAGAAGACACAAAGGGGTATCGATGGGGAACAATCGATAACAAAATCATGCCGTAAGAAATCGCGATCTAGATCATAAAAAAATAATACGGTAAGGTCACGGGTAATGAATGAGGGTCACGATTAAGAGAACGAAATAGATTCAACTAACTTAAGCGATTAGAGGGTCTTGATAGGGCCGAGTAGTTTGGGATGAAAATATAGCAACATCGAGTGAGAATGGTCATAGCCGATGGGAAGGTTAGAGGAAGTTCTAGTATGGCGCTTTCGTCCTCCTAAAATAGGTGAGGGCGAAGCAATAAGGAGTTTCAAGACGATATTATCGAATACGAGTACGTGATTCAAGGACAACCAAAAATTTCAAAGGAATTGCCAAGGCAGTCATGGATGGGATTCTGAAGGACAAATTTAGCTATGTCCCCATCCACGAAGAACGATAAAATAAGCGAACCAAAGTGCACTCGGTTGATCAGACCATCCTGCACTAGTTCTGATTAGACAATATGTTAGTGGGAATTCTTCTAATAACATATGTCATGAACAAGCTTGATAAAGATTTGAGCTTGCAAAAACTAGGCTACCTTAGCATCATTAGTCTAGGTAGTAAAAATATAGGCACGAGATTAAGATTGAAATAAAGAAGAAAAAATATGAATAGTCTAAGAGTCATAAGGATCTAAGTGTTGGTTTATTCATATACCATCATTCTATGGTTTTATTGACCAAGGCTTGGTTGACCAAATGGGTTAAGTTCCTCTAGTCTCTAGAGTCTAGATAATACTATTTGTATTCCCTTAATGGTCAAGGGTGTGTCAAGTCGTGGGGTGTTCTACCCAACTTAAAGAATTAAGCCAAGGGTGTTTGGGACATCTAACTAGTAGGGTTAATCTCTAGCAAGCACGAAGTGAAGATAATAATAATGATTGGAGGAATCAAACAAGATGCAGTCGATGAGTCAAACGGTAGATAAAATCTAGGAAAGAGTCAAGTATGTGGATGGGACCCTAGACTTCTAATCCTATACGCAGGCTTGCTTGGTACGGTAAAGTAACCAAACAATTTATCTAGACCTGCATGGGCCACCACAAAAACTTGTAACGCCCCAGTCCCAAAATACGTAGGACTAGGAACGTAGACATGCCAGCTGTATTCATACGAAGTACACTCCAATATATGAAAACCTCATATGAATATATAAGCTGTAAAATGCAGTAGAACCATAACTAATCTCATCCACACAAAATAAATGAATAAAAGACATCATATAATGATAATGAATTATCTTGATACAATATGTTGGGCGGAGACAAATCCACTACCAACAAGTAAAGGAAAAATATATGAGAAAAGAAATAAGTTTTTGGTGAGCGAAGCGAAGACGATCCAAGCGCAATCATCCTCGAAGAAATAGCAATGATCACGGCTAGAGCTAGAACACCTGCGAAAGACAATAGCACACACCTGGAGAGATAACCAGGTCCTCAGAGGGACGTAACACGACACATAATATCATGCCATATAAACTAAATAAATATTGCTCAAATAAATAAGTCAATTGAATTTATAACATGGTCCAATACGCACCTACTGAACGAGCATACCATTCCGCCAACCAAATAAGGACAGGAGATGGTAAACTAATTCACGGCGACGTATCTTTCCATGCTATGAATCCAATATGGTATCCGGACCCCAACAAGGTTTAATACCTTCCCATCGAAGTAGTAAGTCACACCTACAACCAAACAAGGACAAGATGTGACGAACTAATCCGCGACAAGCTATTGTTCCAAGCCACGGTCAGATACAAGTACCCAAACCAAAAGTATTCGTACCTAACGGATAAGGTAGCCTACCATTCTAAGTAAAATATAATTAAGAACAATCCTTCCTACGCATGGGCCCTGGCTAAATATGATCGACATATTCCCTCGTTGGGCACCAGAGGCCCCATCAGTAAGAGCGTGACGTTCCGCAGAATTGTCAGTGGCCGTCAGTAATCATGGGTCATCAACCTCGTATCTCCAGCGGAGAGTCCGGTTCACAAGGGAAGTGCATCGAAGCCCATACGCTAAGGAATTTTCCTTCCCGTCCAATGCCTACTATGTCGTAACCACAACAATAACCTCTATAACCGCTAAGTCAAACTAGCATGCAACCTCTATTAGCGGTTATTCCTATCGTACGGCTTGTACGTACTGGTGGCCAGCCAATCACGCACTTTCGTGTTCTACATGCGACACACAACTTCGTGGTACGTGTCAAGGCCAATGAATACAACACACAAGGTGGTCCCTTAAATCTAGGTTTAATATGTAGGAAAATAATACAAAGGAAGAATATAAATGAACAGTAAGTTCTAACAGGTTATGCCATGTATCACAGTTTATTTTGCATAAAAAAATAAATAATACATAAAATATGAGCTAAAATAAATAAACAGCAAATGGCAAGGTGTCTTGTCTGGTAGTACGTCTAGTGTGCTGCAATGATCACTGTGGCATGAACTGCGACTTCGATGCAATAACTATGCAAGGTGACATCGAATGGTAGCACGAAAATTTCTATTGGGTCCAGAAGGGTCAATTTGGTTAGGTTGGACATAAGTAGTCTAGAATTGGTGAGTGAATAGGAGTAATGGGATGGATCATGGATAGGAGAATAATCAAAGGAAAAATTGATAAATTATATATATACGATTTCTAGAAAATACTTATAATATATATTTTTACTAGCAAAATACCTTTTAGAAAAATACACAAAAATTTAGAGAACATTTAAGGCAAAAATCTACTTTTTAGTCCAACATAGTTATAGGTCGAATTAGCATTTATTTAAAATATCATAAAATAATATCATAATTTATTTAGGACTTCGAGGCCAGTTTTAAAATTACAAGAAAATCCAAAACTATATTTTGTTACCATAAAATATAGCAAAATAAATTAGAAACACAAGGATAGAAATAACAGTAATAATAATATAGATATAATAGTACTAATAGTACCATAACAAATGTATATATATATTACAGAAAAAAATAATACTAATGGCACTTAATAATATTTAAAATAATCCTCATAATAACTTAATAACATACAATAAATAATAATTAAAATATTAAAACAAAACAAAAAAAAGAAAAAAAGAAAGCACATCAGACTGCCAGGCTCTGCTGTTCTGTTTGCAAAAGTAATAATAAAATAATATTAATAAGGATATCACTGATGGTAAAATAATTGGTGTGTATATTAAAATACTTATGTATACGTACTGTTGCAAGTATACTAACTAAATATATAAGGTAAATACCATTGTTCCCTAGAAATGAGTGTGTGAGTCAGAGAGTAATTAATAAAAAGGAGAGAGAGTTGTAAAAATAAAGAAAATGAGGACAAAAATTATTGAAGAGAGAGAGAAAATGAGTGAGAAGAGAAGTGAGGGGCGGAGAGCTGGGTGAAATCGGAGAGGCTCGGGCGCCGGTGAGGGAAGGCGGCGGAGAGAGGAAGTGGGAGCGGACGGCGCTAGGCATCCGGCGGAGAGGGGTCCGGTTGGTCGGGGGTCATCGATTCCGGTGGTGTCAGCCCAGGCCACGAGCAGCGCCTGCTGGGAGGCGCCGGCGCATGTGGTGGAGATGCGCCGGCCGCGGGGGAAACTGCACAGCGGAGAGCGGCTGGAGAAGGAGGTAGGGTCGGTTGGCCTACGGTGGACGGAAAGGGCTACGGCGGTGGTTTGACGTTGACGGGGGGAGGAAACAACGGTGGTGGCGACGGCGTTTTGCGGAGGAGGTCGAAGCTAGGGCACACGGCGGTTCTTGGCCGAGCGGAGTGGGAGGTGGAAGACAGAGAGAGGGGAGATTGGCGGGGTCTCGGTGGCCCGACACGGCGGTGGGTGGAGCGGTGGGATCCGCCGGAGGGATAGGCGGAGATGGACGGGTGCAGGCGGCGATCGGGAGCTGAGCTGGTGAAGAACGCTCACAGCGGTCGGTGGAGACGATCTCAAGACGAGAGCCGAGGAAGGGTCTCGACGGGGCTCACGGAGGGGCTCAGATCTGTGATCGACGCGGCGGTTAGGTATAGATTTTTATTTGCCCAATTTTTCTCTTTGGTGTGGGGTTTCTACCGGTGTGGTGGTCAGTCATATGGCCGGAGGACGGTTGGTCGGGCGAGGCGACAGTGGTGATGGCACGGAGGAGACGGAGAGTTCGATAGGCCGATGGTGGTCGGGTTGGGTGCTGGATGATGTTGGGGGTTGATGGTGGTCGGGTTAGGTGATCGGGGACAACCGACGAAGTCGGGGGCGTAGCCATGGTAGTGATGGCGGTTTGAGATTGGGTATGGCGAAGGAGGATGGTAGCGGACAAGGCGGAATTAGGGTTAGGAATTGAAATTTGATGTATCATGCCGGGGTTGTCGGCACGGAAGAGGAGCAATGTATATGTGTAATTAATGGAATACGAATTTGGATGGACATAGACACGATACACGTAGATTTGTGGAGGTAATTTGTGGAGAAATAATGAATGATAGAAATTAGAGGAGTACCTGCCTATTTATAGGATGTGGAAATTCCCAATTAGATAAGAATTAGGATTCCTTTAAACCCAATTTAGATATTTCCTAATTTAATTTAAAATCAATCCAAATCCAAATACAAATCAAATTTAAATCTAATTAAACTTTTAGTTTAAAATCAATGGAATAAATCAAACTTCAAATATTTAACTATTTAAGTAAATCCAAAAATCAAATCAAGATTTAAATGGCCACAATAAATTCCAAATATATTTTTCAAAATACCAATAATAACAATTTTGAAAATAATAAATATTTTTAAATATCTTTTTGAATAATAAAAATTATTAATATTAATAAATCTCGGAAATTACATTTTTATTTAAAATAAACTAATACAAAAGTACGAAATATATGTATGCATGAATAATGCATATATAATTATGTTTTTCCTAGTATACAATAAAATATTATTTATGATTAATAACTGCTAAAAATGAAAGACTTTTTATAAATACAATAAATAAAATACTAACTTGGAAACTTTGGTATGATAGCAAAATAATTATTATGTATATTATTTTGAAACTATAAATGATAGAAAATAATTTTCTAAAAAATGTACGCTCGCACATATTCGCACTCGTCGAGCAAATTCAAAAAAGAACGAACTTTCGCACGTGACGTACAATACGACTACGTGACATACAATACAAAATTTTAAATCAGTATCAAATTTAATAATAAAAAAATATAGTAGAAATTTAGGGGTTTTACATCTAGTATGACACTTTCGTCCTCCTAAAATAGGTGAGGGCGAAGCAATATAGAGTTCGAAGGAGGCGTTATCGAATACGAATACGTGATTCAAGGATAACCGAAAAATTTTCAAAAGGAGTTGCCAAGGCAGTCGTAGGTGGGACTCTAAAGGACAAGTTTAATTATGTCCCATCCACGTAGAACAATAGACAAAAGCGAACCAAAGTGCACTTGGTTGATCAGACCATCATGAACCAGTTCTGATTAGACAATATGTTAGTGGGAATTCTTCCAATAACATATGTCATGAACAAGCTTGATAAAGATTTGAGCTTGCAAAAACTAGGCTACATTAGCATCATTAGTCTAGATAGTAAAAATATAGGCACGAGATTAAGATTGAAATAAAGAAAAAAATATGAATAGTCTAAGAGTCATAAGGATCTAAGTCTTGTTTATTCCTATACCATCATTCTACGGTTTTATTGACCAAGGCTTGGTTGACCAAGTGGGTTAACTTCCTCTAGTCTCTATGGTCTAGTTAATACTATTTGTATTCCCTTAATGATCAAGGGTGTGTCAAGTCGTGGGGTATTCTACCCAACTTAAAGAATAAGCTAAGGGTGTTTTGGGATAATGTCTAACTAATAGGGTCAGTCTCTAGCAAGCACGAAGGAAAGATAAGAATAGTGATAGGAGGAATCAAGCAAGATGCAATCGATGGGCCGGTCGAATATGGAATCGAAAAAAAGGACAAGTATGTGGATGAGATCCTAGACTTCTAATCATATTCGCAGGCTTGCTTGGTACGGTAAAGTAACCAAACAATTTATCTTGACCTGCATGGGCCACCACACAAACATGTAACGCCCAGTCCCAAAATACGTAGGACTAGGAACGTAGACAAGCCAGCTGTATTCATACGAAGTATACTCCAATATATGGAAGCCTCGTATAAATACATAAGCTGTAAAATGAAGTAGAACCATAACTAATCTCATCCACACAAAATAAATGAATAGAAGATCTCATATAATCAACTATGAAATTGTCATTTGGTACATGTAGTTGGGCGGAGACAAATCCACTACCAACAAGTAAAGAAAAAATACATGAGAAAAGAAATGATTTTGGCGAGCGAAGCGAAGACGATCCAAGTGCAATCATCCTCGAAGAAAATAATGATGATCACGGCTAGAGCTAGAACACCTACGAAAGACAATAGCACACACCTGGAGAGATAACCAGGTCCTCAGAGGGACGTAACAAGACACATAATATCATGCCATATAAACTGAATAAATATTGCTCAAATAAACAAGTCAATTGAATTTATAACATGGTCCAATACACATCTATTGAACGAGCGTACCATCCCCCTAACCAAACAAGGACAGGAGATGGTAAACTAATTGACGGCGACGTATCTTTCCATGCTATGAATCCAATATGGTATCCGGACCCCAACAAGGTTCAATACCTTCTCATCGAAGTAGTAAGTCACACCTACAACCAAACAAGGACAAGATGTGACGAACTAATTCGCGACAAGTTATTGTTCCAAGCCACGGTCAGATACAAGTAACCAAACCAAAAGTACTCGTACTTAACGGATAAAAGTGTCTAACCAAATCTAGGTGAATACAGTTTTAAGAACAGTTCATGGTCGCATGACTACCCGGTCAAGTCAAGAAAATAACGATACAGTACCTCAGTAGCGAGTCACAACACCATATACTATTCTTCAGTATCGAGCGAGTTTATAGCATATAGTCTACCTATCGTTCCTCAGTAGTGAGCGAGTCTACGATAGATAGGGTGGTAGTCAACTTCCAATCATGTTCTTCCCGTCCAATGCAAACTCATAACTGCTAAGTCTTCTAACATGCAATTCTATTAGCAGTTATTTCCTAACGCACGGCTTATACGTACTGGTGGCCAGCCAATCACGCATGTCCGAGTCCTATATGCGACACACAAACAACTTGGAATAAATGTGTCAAGTCCATGAATGCAACACACAAAGGTGGTCCCTTAAATCTAGGTTTAATGTGTAAGAAAAATAATACATAGCAGAATATAAATGAACAGTAAGTTCTAACGGGTTATGCCATGTATCACAGTTTATTTTGCATAAAGAAAATAATGAACAATGCATGAAATATGAGCTAAAATAAGTAAACAGCAAATGGCAAGGTGTCTTGCCTGGTAGTACGCCTGGTGTGCTGCGATAATCATGATGACACGAACTGCAACTTCGGTGTAACAACTACACAAGGGGACCTCCGATGGTGGCACAGACAGTTTCATTGGGTCCAGAAGGGTCAAATTAGTTAGGATGGACATAAGGTAGTCTCGAAATGGGAGAATAAATTGGAATAATAGGACTGATATGGACAGGAGACAAATCAAAGAAATAATGGATAAATATTATATATACGAGTTTTTGAAAATATTTATAATTCCTAAAAACTAGTTTTCATGAGTCAGAATATTTATAGGAAAAATACTAGAAATACTTAAAGTCAAGAAATTTGTTTTCGGCTACATTATAAATTTTAGGTTAAAAACTATTTATTAATAGAAAAATCTGCAACAACAATATTTTTATGAGCCAAAAATACCTTAAAAATCTAGAAATCACTTTAGGGCGAAGAACCAAATTTGAAGTTACTACTACATTTTGTTACAGAAATGTATACATAATAAAACAAAAGTACAAAGATAATAATATTACTATTAATAATAATAATAATAATTTTAATAATAAAAGAGGCTAAAGAACTCAACAGAAACCAGCAACACAAAATAACCAAAAATGATTAATAGTAATAATAATACTAAATAATAATAAAAACAAAAATAGTAATTATAACCAATAATAATAATAATAATAATAATAATAATAATATCCAAATAATAATACTACTACTAATAATAGGATTAATAATAATAGAAATCTACTTACAAAGCAAAACAAAAACAATTAGTAAATAAAATAAACAATAAAACCAAACTAAAAGAATGCAGCTACTGCTGCTCTTTATTAATCTAATTAAGGCACTAGTAAATAACATAGAAAATAAATATAACGAAATAAAAGGTCATGGCAGCTATTGCTGCTCTTCTTTAGCCCATAAAATACTAATTGAACTTCACAAAACAACAAACAAAAAAAGAACACAATAAAATATACTGGGAGGAGAGAGAGAATAACTGGGAAAAATTGGGGATGGGCGGAGAAGCGGCGTGGGGCGGAGGAGATCGGCAGCGTGGGGCGGTCGCCGGGATGGGGTGCGACTGGGGGCCAGGCTGCGGTGCGCTGGACGGGCGGCCAGAGGCGGATAGGGAAAATAAAGGTCATGGGAGCGAGGGGACTGGGCTCGACGGAGGCGTGAGGCCAAGGACGGTGTGCGGTGGCGGCGCGAAGGGTTCTCGGCCACCGGCGGCGAGGGAAAAGGGAGGAGGAGAAAGGGGAGGCACGGAGGAGAGAGGGTTTCGTGGAGGCTGGCTATCGGATCGGTCAACCGGTGCTGCTCCTACAAGCGACGACGGCGAGGGTTTTCGGTCAGCGGTGCGTGCTCTGCGTTGGCACGGCGGCGGCCTCGCGGAGGAGCGGAAGTGCGGTGAGAAAGGGTCGGTCGGTCACGGATCTGGGACGCGGCGGCTACGGCCGGAGGGTGCGGCGCACACCGGCGGTCTAGGCGGAGATGGGCGGTTCTCGCGCACGACGAAGAGGATAACCGGGACGAGGGTTCGGCGCTGCGGCAGAGGTAAGAAGGTTTCAATTTTTAGGGTTTTTGGCTTCTTTTCTTTTGGGTGCGGCCGTCGGGTGACGGGGGCGGTGGTTGTTTTGGGTGGCGACCAACTTCGCCGGGGTCGAGGCGGATCTGGCCGTGGTCGGGAAATTTGATGGTGGTGGTCTGGTTCATTTGTAGATGGAAGGGGCGATGGCGGGGTGAGGTTGTCCTGGTTTTGGTGGTGGATGCAACGGACGTGGGTGGCGGAGGGGAAGTCGGAGGTGGGGCACTGGGATCCGGTGGAGATGCCGAGGCGTTTGGGAGTCTATGTTTGCTGGTGGCTGTGGATGTCAGGTCGGGGTGGTGATGGTCGCCGTAGGGACATCGGGCAAGCCTGGGTGGCAGAGGCGGAAAGGAGTTGGGTTAGGGATAGGATTATGATTAGGAATTCATTGATGTTGGGGGGTATCCGACACGGAGAATATATGTAGATGTAAACATGGAATAAAAATATGGATGGTGGAACACGGACACGGTGCACGCACTTCATGGAGAATTATTTGTGGAGAAATTTTGTATGATAGAAATTTGGAGGAGTACCTGCCTTTTATAGGATGTGGGAATTTCCAATTAGATAAGAATTAGGATTCCTCTAAACCCAATTTAGATAATTCAATCTATTTAATTCAAATCCAAATCCAAATACAAATCATATTTAAATTACATTCCTTTAGTTTAAAATCAAATCAAATAAATTAAATATAGATTTCACTATTTAAATGTATCCATGGAATCAAATCAAAATTTAAATTGTCACAAATATTTCAAAAATATGTTTTCCAAAAATGCTAATAACAATAATTTCAAAAATTACATTATTATTATTTAAAAATAAACTTAGTAAAATATTTATGAAATATATATTTATGCACGAAGAATATTATTTATTATTAATAACTGCTATAAACGAAAGACTTTTTATAAATACAATAAATAAAATACTAACTTGGAAACTTTGGTACGATAGCAAAATAATTATTATGAATATTATTTTGAAACTATAAATGATAGAAAATGTTTTTTTAAAATATGTACGCTCGCACATATTCGCAATCGTCGAGCAAATCTGAAAAATAAAATTTCGTGCGCGACGTACAATACGACTACGCGACGTACAATACAAAAAAATTTAAATCAGTACTAAATTTAATATAAAAATATAGTAGAAAATTTAGGGGTTTTACAAAAGGCTGGCCGCATGGGGTTGCCGTAAAAGCCTAGCCGCATGAGGTTGTCGCAAAAGGCTGGCCGCATGAGGTTGCCGCAAAAAGCTGGCCGCATGGGTTGCCGTAAAAGGCTGGCCGCATAAGGCTGGCCGCATGAGGCTGCCGCATAATGCTGGCCACATGGGGGTTGCCGTATAAGGCTGGCCGCATGGTGGTTGCCGCAAAAGGCTGGCCGCATGGGGTTGCCGCAAAAGGCTGGCCGTATGAGGTTGCCGCAAAAGGCTGGCCGCATATGGTTGCCGCATAAGGCTGACCGCATGGGGGTGCCATAAATGGCTGGCCGCATGAGGCTGCCGCATCAGGCTAGCCGCATGGGGGTACCGCATAAGGCTGGCCGCATGAGGCTGTCGCATAAGGCTGGCCGCATGGGGTTGCCACAAAAGGCTGGCTGCATGAGGTTGCCGCAAAAGGTTGGCCGCATGAGGTTGCCTCAAAAGACTGGCCGCATGGGGTTGCCGTAAAAGGCTGGCCGCATGAGGTTGCCGCATAAGGCTGGCCATATTGGGAGCCGCATAAGGCTGGCCGCATTAGGTTGTTCTTCTTCTCCAAGGATCCAAGAAGAAGAACCTTGGAAGTCATGGCTTTCAAGCTCCATCAATCCTTCATTTAAAATCAAAATTCGGACTTCCATAAGTCAAAATGGAGTAGAACGAAATTCTCTACAACATGGAACAATCAAAACATGAAAATAACAAGGTTTTATGGATCAAAACCCAAGAAATCCAAAAATGCAATAACTTAGATCTACATGAAATGAACCAGGGAAATAAAAATACTAAGTACTAAAGTGTCTTAGAATCTCGTGAGGAAGATAATAGAACAACAAAAATTAAGTTCCTCCATGAAGCAAGTTGTACTTGCCTAAGCTCTTGGTAGGTGGAGAGAGTTAATGAAGGAAGAAGAAGAAGTAAATAAAGAAGTGAATGAGGAGAGTGAAAGGGGTTGGTGGCTTATAAAGAGGGGGGTTAGCATGTTGGGTCAAGTCCTAACAACCGAGCCCAACCAAATTCACCAAGCCAAGCCAAGCCGAACCAGGATGAGCCCAAAATAAACCAAGGCCAGATTAAACCAGGGTCAAGCTAAGCAAGACAAGTCTAACTACGGGTCAGGATTCCGTACACGTATACTGGAAATACGTATAACAAAAAATGGAGGTGACAACTCTACCCACCTTAAAAGAATTCCGTCCTCGAAATTTAATCAAGAGGCTAGAGATGTCGGGGCAAGCTATATTAATCATAAGCAAGCTACGACTAGCAGTTAACCAAGCAATCATTCACCCAAGCAAGGAATTAAAAACATAAGGCATAAGGAAGACACTATACCTTATGAGTCAAATAGGTGTGGATATCGCGAGCGCATATCATCCTTACGCTCCCACATTGACTCAACCAAGGAGTGATGACCCCAAGCAACACAGACTAACTTGATAGTCTTGTTCTTGAGTATCTTCTCTCTTCGGTCCAATAAGGATACGGGTCTCTCCTCATACGAAAGGTTGGTACCAACAACCAACTCCGAATGATCAAGGACATGACTCGGATACAGGATATACCGTCGCAATTGGGATAAATGGAAGACATCATGCACCTCACGTAATGACGATGAAAGAGCGAGACGATAGGACACATCACCTACTCGCTCCAGAATATCAAACTGTCCTATGTACCTAGGACTAAGCTTTCCCCGTACGTCGAAACGAATGACGCCACGGGTAGGCGAGATCCTAAGGAATACATGGCGACCGACAGAAAATTCAAGGGGACGTTGATGAGAATCGGCCCAATGGCGCTGGCGATTGTAGAAGCATAGAATTTCAGACGCATCCAAAGGCCAGAATTTCTATGCGCCTAACATTACATGCACTAGGGAGCTCAGATGAAGTACTTGGCACAGCAGCCAGCAAGAGTATAGACATCAAAAAAGATTTTTATTTTCATATAAAAGTCTATTACATGTCTAAAAAAGGGCTTTACAAAGGAGAATTTCTACAAAAAGAAAGATCCTAAGACTACAGCCATGCACAGCAAACTGCCATGCGCCTTCCGCCAGGTGCATCATCTGCCAGGCGCGTCTCTTCAGCGTCTCAGTGAGGCGCGTCTCTTCAGCGTCTCAGTTATGCGCATCATGAAGTCTCAGCATATGCGCTCCACTTCAAGTGCCTCCCTCGGCTAAAGGAGCAGCTTTCAGCACAAACAGAGTGGGCAACACCCCACTCTAGCTAGAGGAAGAGCTCTCCAAAGCCCAAGGAAGATGGGGGCACCACAATTTCGATCTGCGGCTCTTCCAGAATAAGGGAGACGGGGCTCGAGCATCCCGATCTTTGGATGCAACAGGCACCTTCCGCCTGCAATAGAAGCCCGCGACCCCGACTTTTGGATGTAACAGTCACCTTCACGAGTGCATACGAAGACAACTCATCGCATCTTCACCCTCGGGAGAATCTCATCTACAGAATGTACTCGAGCAAATAAGTTCATTCGGGAAGACGTGAGAGAACGAAAAGCAAACTCTCTCCTTGCTGCTATTTATAGGCCGGGCAAATCAAACCCATGCGCCAAGTGGCGGGCGCTTCGAATCCCGTGCAATGAATTTGCATTTATAGTGATGAACCTGATGCTTCGAATTTGGCCAAGTCAAAACGGCTATTTAAAGCACTTGAAGAACTCAAAAGTCGGACCAATAAAGACGCGTCATGAAAATGGATGCGTCGGTCAGATACCGCACATCGTACAGACGCGCCCGTCAGTACCAAGCGCCTCGTATGGATGCGCCCATCCATATGTCCTAATCAATATGGACCCGTGCGCCCAATCGATATGTCACCCCATCAAGCAATTAATGCCAAAGTGACAGAGTTGGCAGCACGTCCCCCGAAGACTGAACAGTTGGTAGCTTTTTCAGAAGACGAAGTGTCGCCGACGTCAGCATCATCATTACATTCCTACCATGGTTACAAACCCACGTGGCCGACCAACCACTCGCATGCACCTCAGCAGCCATGCGCCCGAAAACTCGCATGCGCCTCAAAAGCAGTACGCCCAGACCGGTTCATAACTCCTGAAGGTTGTGAACCAAAGTCTTCTCATGCGCCCAATCCTAGGCACATCCTGTCAGATCACTCTCCACCAAATCCGAGATCTTTGAGAAACGGACATGCGCCACGTGTCCTTTGACTCAATTCTGCCTACGAAGGGGTGCTAATCACCCAAGATCTCAGCAACTGAAAGATCCTCTCTCCTGCTACGTGCCAGCCCATAAATGTAGCATTAAAGATTCAACCCACAAATGATGGTGCACCATTCATATGCCTCCCGTAGCTTCAACCACGTTGCGTCCCCACGTACATGCGCATCCTACATATGCACGCATAAGCAGCCAGCCTGCAAGCTATAAATAGAGGGATCATTCTCTTCTTCCAGAGACCTAAACACAGACATACAGAAGGACAGAAATAAATAGACACTCAATGTCTTCTTTCTCTCCTTAAGCTCCAGCACCTAGAGCAACTCAGACCTTCAGAGAACCGAAAACCGTCGTCAGGTCGTCAACGGAGTCAACACATTACCACTCGCTCCTTCGACAGAGGAACCCAGATAAACAAAAGTGTACTCCTAGGACTACATCTAAGTCCTATATTGTAACACTGTTCTGTTTGTAATTGAAATTGTAATCAAAAGATTTTAATGGCAAACAAGCTGGCGACTCTGCTGGGGACCTCTTTCTCCTTCGCTGAGAAAGCTGTGTCGTAATCTAACGATGTGAAAGTGGGCTCCTCCCATAAGATGCTGGTCGTACGCCTCAATCAACAGACGTATGAGGAGTTCATCTCTGAGGGCAGTGCAAGTCCTTCGAAGCGGCTGCCGAAGCCGAAGAAGACTCGCCAAGTCTGGGTGCACAAGGTCGAGGCCCCTGGCACCACACTGAAGGGGATGCGCCAATACAGCCTACCCTTCCTGCTAACGTCCTCAGTAGCCAGGATACGCCCGCGGGTGCAGCACATCTCTCGGAGAAGCATGGGATCGATCACATTCTCCATTATTTTTCTTCTCAGACAAGGAAGATGCGTCGATGGAGCAGGGGTGCAGCTAACGCCCTGCGCATTAACTCTGATGTGCCACAGAAGGCATCTGTCTTTGACAGACTCACTCGTTGTCATGGCGAGGATAATTTGGACTCTGAGTTCTATGTGCCCCAGCGGGCTGGTACGAAGAAATCCAAGGCAGCACGGGCCATGCGCCTTGAACGTGCTATGCCAGTAGTAAGCCAGAGGCATGCGCACACAATTATGTACGCTGCCAATGGTAAACTGTACAAGGTTGACTCGGGTGCTTCTGTGCCAGAAATGAGTCGACCTTCAAAGTCTTTGTCACACTTGGGCGTATCTGCTGTGTTCGCAACCAAGTCGTGCAAGGCAAACTCAATGGTCTTGAACCCCCACGCCTACATTGGTTGTGCGTCTGAGGCTGGTTCAAGTCACTCTAAATGTTGCTTCCCTACTATTGATTTGGACACATCTTTTATGTCGGATTAGGGGGTACAGCATTTACTTGACCACCCCGGCGCTTGGCCCTGCCATGCGCCTGATGGGGGTGTGAAGGTGGCACTCTCATACAACGATTTGCGTAACGTGATCACTCATAAACGCCGATCAGGAGAGTCGATTGACAAGTAAAATACGCCCCTCACAGGGCACACCTGTGCTGTAGTCACCATCAACTGTTGTTGCAAGACAGCAGCCCCACCAAGACAGTCCGTATTCCAGCGGCTGCAATCATCAACGCCCCTCCAACATCGCCTTGGGAAGAAGGTGTCTACTGAAGAGGAACCATAACTACAGTTTGCTTCTTACAACATAATCTCTAACTCCCCATCAATTCGAAAGGCGACTGGAAACTTCTCGACCTCATCCTCAACCAAGAGCCAGCCGAGGAAGACCAAGACGATCCTCCCGTCCTCAGGAGTGTTTGAGGGCACCCGGAGGAGAAAGAAGATTTCAGAGGAAGCTGGGGGTAGTCAAGCCCCCGTGGATCTCCATCCTGAAGACGAAGTTAGCTTCCCGAACATAGCTGGAGGTAGTCAAGCCCCTGTGGATCTTTATCCCGAAGACGAAGACATCCTCTAGAACAAAGTTGGGGGTAGTCAGGCCCTTGCTGATCCTCTTTCCGTAGAAGAAGATGTCCTCCAGAACATAGTTGGGGGTAGCCAAGACGAAGCTCCAAGGGGAAGTTCCTCTTCTACAAGAGAGCGAGGCTGAAAGCGAAGCCTTAACCGATCCATCCATTTCTAGTCACGTCATGACAGTATGCATGACGGGAGGCGGGGATGCGGAGTCAGATGCGCTAGCAACAGATCTTATTCAGCACATGGATACCTTGGAGGGAGGATCAAAACCCTCTCTGCCTCTATACAAATACTGACTCAAGCAGTGTTCGAGATACGGTCAGCTTTGGCCAGAGCACCTTCCACAAATTCTGACCCAGGAGTCAACGAAGAATCAAGTGTGCCCCTCTAACGGGCATCCTCGAATACCGATTGTCGTAAAGTACCACGTGTGTCGGAACCTTCGAATGTACAACTCCAGACTGTACCACCTTCTCCAACTCTCAGCTCCACGGAAGACCTGGTGGAGATGATCAGGGACTTGTGTGAGCGCTTCGAGTCAAAGAACAGACAGGAGGAGTGCCAGAAGATGGGGATCCTGCAACCATACCCCCTCGAATGGAACAAAGTGGTTTATCCTCCCAAGTATAAACCACAAACATTGACGCCATACAATGGAAAGGACTCTCCATGCCATTATCTGACGTACTTCCAGTCTCAAACGGGACATCTTCCGAAGAAAGATGCACTACTCACCAGCCTGTTCGTCGGGGCACTGAAAGGAGTGGCTTGCAGTCTCCCTGACAACTCCATATCTTCCTTCGACGACTTGACATGTCTCTTCCTCGATCGTTTCTACGATGGAGGAAAAGACATGACAATGGCATCCCTGATAGAGGTGCGGCAGAAGGAGAAGGAGATGGTTCAAACATTCATCTAACGTTTCCGACAAGCCTGCTTCAGACTACCCCCGGGTATACCAGAACATGTACTCCTCTCTTCCTGCAGTATGAACATGCTTCCTGCGACCAAGCTCTGGCTCAACTCCACTCCTCCTCCTGATTGGAGTTTATTGATTATTGAGGCTGAAGCAGCTGAAAAGAAGGCATCCAATGCTCGCCTTCTGGGAGTCAGTTTCCATGCTTTCGAAGACAAGGGAAAACGGCCTGCTGCCAACAATCCTAGACGTGAGACAAAGAGGAAGCAGGCGCTGACTGACAATGCCTCTAAAGGTGCACAAGCACCTACTCAGAAGCCTCCGCTTGCGCCGAGGCCAAAGGACATCTATTCTTTCAACGACGAAGACACCTTGCAACTCTTCGAGATCCTGAAGCAGGGTGATAAGATCAAATTGCCGGACCCAAAACGTCCCGACGTGGTTGGGAGAGTAGACAATCCGAGGTACTGTCACTACCATCGGTTTGTCGGACATCCAACTCAGGACTGCTACGTCCTCAAGAACTACATCCAGTGCATGATCAATGCGAATGTTATCTCCATCGACTATGAGGAGAAACAGTCTCGGCCAACCTGGTGTCACTCCAATTCGGCACCTTGTCGCTAACCACAACACAAGATGGCATTGTCCCCATCCCAAAGGCGACAATAGAGGTGGTCAACCTACCACCTACTCGTCACAACGTGAGTGGACTCATCCCACTCACCACATCTCGGAGAGAGATCTTATGGGTTCACCCAGATCTCGTCTCTGAGGATACTCAACCGGGGGTACGATCTACCTTCAAAGCTAAGGGCAAGAAGATCAAGTCTTGCCGCATGATCTCTTCCTCCGCGGAAGAGGCTCTTCCTGTACAAACCCGTTCGCAGCTGAACGCCCAACCCGACGAAGCTGCCGTTGAGGTGGTGCCTCCCTGCACTGCCCCTACTGCCAAAGAAGGAGGTCCATCCAAACCTCCAGCAGCCAATAAACAGAAGCATGTAGAGGCCCGTTTCGACAAGCCTTTGCGAAGGTAGAATGCTTTGGGGCTGGCTAAGCCCCACAACTTTGACATACTGGTACAACTTGCCGGTACTCCTGTACATTTATCTCTGTACGAGCTTCTTCGTCTTTCCAAAGACACTCGTGAAGCTCTCTGTGAAGCTTTGAAGGATGCTGATTCCTTCATTAGTCAGTTCAAGCAGCCCGAGGATCTTCCGACCACATGTGCCCACTGCCATTGTGCGGATGAGGTCATCCCCAACATAACCTTCATCCAACAAGACATGCTCCTCAAGCATAACCGGCACAACAGGCCACTGTACTACACATGGTATGTGGGTTCCGTCAAGGTGAAGCAAATTCAAATTGATCCAGGGTCTTCCCTCAGTATCATCCCTAGGACTCTGCTGTCAACACTGGGGATCCTGATGTACCGTCTGGCACCTTCCAATACTACAATCAGCGGTTTCATTGCTAACAAAAGTGAACCGCTGGGCAAAATACGGCTGAAATGTCACATCGGTAACCTCCGAACAGAGGTGACTTGCTATGTCGTGGATGTCGACGTCAACTACAACCTCCTGCTAGGTCGCCTGTGGCTGTATGAGTACATGGTGGTGCCATCTATACTCCACCAATGTATGAAGTACGTGTCCACCAACGACATCATCCGGACAGAGTTCGCGGACATTGACCCTTTCAAAGGAGTCGAAGCCTACTTCACCGACGCTAGCTTATATAAGTCGTTCGATGAAGGGAAAGACAACGATGCTGATGACGAAGCAGAAACAGCGACAGAGCCAGATATGGAGCTAGAGATGATCCCCGACGCTCCTTTTAAGATTTGACTCAAAGGGAAACAGCCTCAGATGCTGCCTTCCGTGACCTTCAAGCTACTTGGAAAAGCAGCAACTTCTCTACGGCTCAAGGGTGTAGAAGCATGGAAAATATTAAAGAGAATGACTCATGTGGCCAAGAAAGATCCATGCGGCTCAGAAAACACATACGGCTCAGGGAGTCATGCGGCATAGGAAGCTATGCGGCTCAGGGCATTCCATGCGGCTCAGAAGACACGTGGCCTGATAGTGCCCCCCTCCACCCACGCTGCATTAATTGCTATGACAGCTAACCCCTCTGAAAAGTTGACAGCCCTGACACCAAAGGCAGGTAATTATGGCTCCGCCATAATGATGAATCTCTAGGGAAGAGGAAGGAAATATCTGACATAAATCCCCCCGAGAGCCATAAAAATGCCACGTGGCCTTGCCACGTGGGCATTCGCATGCGGCTCGCTTCTCATGCGGCTCAGAATAAAACCTATGCGGCTCAGTCCATAGGGACCTCATGCGGCCCGGGCAAAAGACTTCCTATGCGGCTTAGAGTGAACCCATTCTATGCGGCTCAGGCCATGTAAGCCTCATGCGGCCCGGGCAAAAGACTTCCTATGCGGCTCAGAGTGAACCTATCCTATGCGGCTCAGGCCATGTAAGACTCATACGGCTCGAGTGAAGACTTCTCATACGGCCCAAGTGGATGTGTACCTATGCGGCCCACAAGAATTACCTCCCCTTGTGGTTCGATGACTCACGTGAGAGCCACTGCCCACGCAGTCCTGATACGTGGGCTTAACCATATGCGGCTCACATTCATATGCGGCTCATTAGTCATGCGGTCCAAACCCCCCAGCAGCTCCCAGGACACGTGTCCTAGATCGATTAATTCCTCAGATTTGCTGCCATTTAAGATTGGAACAAATCCCAATAAATCTGGGACACGTGGCAAAAGAATAAGTCTGATTTATTCGCAGATAGCAGAAAATTATTATAAAGATTTATTCCAATCAGCATTAATTGCTCATAGGATTTGGTGTAATCTGCACCTAATGGCCCAGATTCATGATCATCAAAATAGATGGCCAGGATGAACCAATCCCCAAGCCGCCGCCATCTCCATAAGCTAATCATTGGCAACCCTAATGATCACATTCCACTATTATAAATAGCAAGGTGCCATTCCCTTGTGGAGATACAAATTTCAGAGAGAAAAATACGTATATACAGAGAGACCCCCCCAATAGTCAAAAGGAAGGAGTACACAGAGAGAAAGAGAAGCCAGAAGAGCAACAGAGGAGCAAGAAGAGCATTTCTTCGTCAACGCCTACCACCTTTTCACAGGGAGCCAAGGCTGCATACCAATCGTCCAAGGAGTAAGGCAGGGCTGCCGTCGCCTTCCCGAGCCTCTATCGTCACCCCCAGAATCTAAAATAAACAATTGTACTTAGACTGCTGTACCTAGGTTTTCGTCCCTAGGCTTTTTTTGTACAAGCGAGTTTGTAACGTAAAGTAAAAGTTCGGTCCTCCAATAATTGTTCTGTTCTTTTATATTTTATGGCAAACACGATGGCGACTCTGCTGGGGACTAACTTCTCCACGGCTGAGGAGTTGGTGACGCAATCGGATGCAGCCAAGCTTGGCTCCACTCAACAAAAGATGGTCGCCCGGTTCGACCAACAGGCGTTCGAAGAGATGCTCTCCGACAAGAGCACTGGTCAGGTCCAGAAGCGAGCCCGCACAAAGAAGGCCCGTAAAGAATGGAGACCCCGATCCTTCGTTCCTACTGAAGCTCTTGCAAGGATACCTTCTGTTGTTCAAAACGGCGAGCAAGATTCCCTTGCGGCCCCCCTTCAGACCATAGATAACTCTGCTGTCCCCAAGTCCGACAGAAGAAAATACTATGATGCTGGACTTGCAGGGGCAAAGAGGAACTCTATGAGATCCAAGCCGCATAAAGTCATCAGCCGCAGGGAGAAAGCTCATGCGGCTACACCCTTCAGTCGCAGGGAGAAAACTCATGCGGCTACGTCCCCCAGCCGCATGAAGAAAACTCATGCGGCCATATCTGTCAGCCGCATAGCTTATGCGGCTACAGTTGCCAACAACACGAATGAAATTCATGCGGCTGTGGGAGTCAATCGCTTACAGAAAACCCATGCGGCCACTATTGCCAACCGCATGCGGCAAGCCTGCACGGTCACGGCTCCTAGCCACACAAGGATAATTCGTCCAATGGCAGAAGACAACCGCATGCAGCCAGCCTGCACGGTATCCAACTCTAGCCGTATAACGTCCGTTTCACGCTTCTCTCGATCAGTTTTCGACCGTCTCTCATGCGGTCCCAACTCTGATGATTCTCTGGATAATAAGCCGGACTCTGTGGTACCCAACTTGGACTCCTCCTATTACGCACCCGCAAGTGCTAAAAGGAGGAAGTCTAGGACAGCGCGGACTCATCAGGTCCAGTCAGCTGTCCCAACATCTGACTATCGGGGCGTCCCGTTGACTATCACACGGGCCTCGGATGGGAAGTTGTATGCAACCGTTCAAGTTCAGCCCCCGGCGGCAAATGGACAGAGTGGTTCCTCTGACCTGCGGGAGGCGATCCTCCACAAACGCAAAAAAAAAGAAGGAGTGTCGGCGTGCAAAGAGTCCTCGCTTGGACATCGCTGCACCCAAATCATTGTCAATTGCTGCTGCAATAACGCGGCAGTAACGGAAGAGCGGCCGTCCGTCTTCCAAAGACTACAGCACCCGAGCTCAGAAGATGAGGCACCCCCTGTTGTCTCCTGCAATTCCGCTCAAAAGGTCCTCACCGCAAGGAAGGGGAAAAAGACAAGCATCTCCAGTCCCAAGATATCAACCACTACAGCTACGAAACTGTTGTCTAAACGGTTGTCTTCCACCGGAGTATTCCAACACACCCGTTCAAAGACGAAATCTGCTGCAGTAGGAAATTCATCATCTGCATCGCTGGGGGTTGGGGGTAGCACTCATCCGAACATCTGCAATAATCCGATGTTTCAAGGAGCCGAGCCCGGAAAACGATTCTTCCATCAGGTACGACAGGCACCGATGTCCCCGAGGACACCCGTGATTCTCAAGACGAAGTAAACTCTGAGGCCGGGGGTACTGCTCCCTCCGAGTCCAAACCCGAAGAGAACATTCCCACTTATCCCGATGACTTCTCGGTGCATGGGTACGACTCGGAGGGCACATCCTCCACCGTTCCTTCCATCACTCCTCACGTGAGGACGGTATTCATGACGGACAGCAATCAAGGTGGTTCCAGTGATCGCCAGCGCATTGACAGTCTCGAAGCCATATTATTCGCTTTGGTCAAGTCTGTAGACGAGATTAAAGCAGCCCTGCCCACTCTACAAGGAGGAGCGCCCGGTCAAATAAGCATGGGCCCCGCCGTCAATATAGATTCAAACTCAGCGGCACCAAACCCGGGCAATAATCTTCCCGAAATAACAGCCCCTACCGCGACAGATGAGACCCGAGAAGTAAGGAGAGAGGTCCAGGAGCTCCGAGCCATGTTCCATGCCCGAGAAAACGCTCAAGATCTCAGAATACGGCAACCATATCCTGCTGAATGGAGGTATGTCCCATTCCCACCAAGATATAAGCTATTCAATATCAACCCGTACGATGGCAAAACCTCAGCAAGTCGATACATCACTTACTTCGAGGTCACCACCGACCATCTGCCCCATGATGATGCCATCCTCACACGATTATTCATTGAGGCATTGGAAGGAGTCGCCTTCGATTGGTACCGCAATCTACCGGACAACTGTATCCACTCCTTCGCCGGCTTCAAGCGCATGTTCTTGGAGCGATTCTACGAAGTAGGACAGGACGTCACTATGTCCACTCTCATGGACGTCGTCCAATGGGAGAAAGAGTTGACAAGGAACTACATCGAGCGGTTCTGCCAAACCGCCATGAAGCTGCCCTCCGGAAATCCAGATTCCTCTTTGATTGAGATCTGCCAAAAGAGACTGCTTCCTACGATCAGTCTCTGGATGGGCGAAAGTCAATTCAAAGATTGGAAGGCATTCATCATCAGCACCACAAGCGCCAAAGAACGACTAAAGAAGGCTCGCCAACTGGGGTTGCATATCTCGAAAGGAGGAAAACAAGGGCAAGCGTCCCAACAACGATAACGGGGGTAACCCCTCCAACAATCGGGACAGCAAGGGAAAGCAGGCTATGGTGGCTGACACGGCACAAAAGCCCGAATCACAGCCAGCAGACAAGCAATGGCCTCAGATCACTTACTCTTTCAAAGACGGCCACATCAAGCCTATCTTAGACATGCTCATACAAGGGGGTAGAATTCAGCTTCCTCCCCAAGACGGGAGCCTCGGCCGGCTGATTTAGAGAACCCAAAGTTCTTCCATTACCACCGTTATGTACACCACGCTACACACGACTGCTACCAATTAAAACGGTACATCCAAAGCCTCATCGATTCGAACGCCCTGGCAATCGACTTCGAGGAGGTAACCGTAGCAGCCAATATGGTGTCCGTACAATTCGGCAGCTTTTCTCCAACGGAGACTCAAGACGGGGTAATCCCTGTCCCTCTGGCAACGATAGAAATTACCAATCTTCCCCCTCCCCGAGATCAGGCTACCGGTCTAGTACCTCTCACCACCTCACGAGGGGAGGTCATGTGGGTCCATCCAGACTTGGTATCAGAAGTAACACGGCCCACACCATCTCCCACTAACAAAAAGAGTAGAAAAATCAGGACCTGCCACACAATCTCAGCAGACAACGAGAAAGCTACAGCCGTCGTTACGCGGTCCAGAGCACAATCCCAACCTGTGGTTGACAGCCCAGCTGAAAATCATCAACCCGCTACAACTGATGCTCTGGGACCGGCTCAGCCTTCGACGACCGACAAGCCTAGGCCGAAGGAGACTCGCTTCGACAAATCCCTCCGAAAGGACACAGCCAAGGGCTAGAGAGGCCCTACAACTTTGACATCTTAGCACAATTGGCTAACACTCCGGCCAAATTGTCACTATATGAACTCCTAAGGCTCTCCAAGGACGTTCGTATTGCATTGAGCGAAGCACTCCAAAATGCCGATGCCTATCTCGCTCAATCCAACCTCACCGGGGAGGACTCACCCGTGGATCTCCAAGACAGTGCCTGCACGGGAGCAATGCCCAACATCGTCTTCACTTCGCAGGACATGCTCATCAAAACCATTTATATGATCGCCCGTTATACTACACGGGATACATCGGTCATATGAAAGTAGATCGAATGCACATTGATCCTGGCTCTTCCATAAGCATCATCCCAAAAGGTCTGCTACATCATCTCCACATCCCAATGCACCGCCTGACACCTACAAGTACCGCCATCAGCGGTTTCAATTCGGGCAGGAGCTACCCTATCGGAAAGATTCGTCTGAAGTGTCAGATTGGCGATCTCCAATCCGAAGTCACCTGCTACGTCATAGATGCAGATACTTCTTACAATATCCTCTTGGGGCACCCATGGATACACGATTACATGATCGTGCCTTCCACGCTACACCAGTGCTTCAAATATGTCGACAAACACGGCTTCGTGAAGACAGAATTTGCCGATATCGATCCCTTCAAGGGGGTCGAATCCTACTACTCAAACTCCTGCCTATACGAAAAGTCGAAGAGGCACCTTGATGAAGGAGACGCACAAGCTCATACTGAGACAGCCACGGGATCAGAAGGACCCTTGACGATCCACCTCCAAGCTCGCAAACCGGGCAAGTCCGTACCCCTCACCGCCACCCTGCGGAAGGACGCGATCAGCCTCTCGGCGCAAGAAGAGCAGATGAAAATCCGGCTGCCAAGGTCCAGCCATGTGCCGAGACCCACAATGGAGCCACTAACAATCAGGCTACAAGAGTCAGCCAACCACAAGCAGGGAAGCTCAACCCCTCGGACAGGCCCATGACGATACGCCTTCCCAGGAACGGTCGTCACCCCGATACAAGGTCAGACACTTCCAACGAACCAGCCACTCCTCGCTCCACATCAAATGCCAAACTGGGGGTCGCTAGTCTGCCAACAACTCCCCGCTCTGCTCCATCAATTGAACCACTCACAATCAAGCTTCTAGGACGTCCTCTCAGTCTTCGTTCACACAGGGGATAGCCGAAGAGGAACCGGAGCTAGCCAAGTATATGGCTACCCACACCAATGCCCCCTCCGCTGATGATGTAATCCCCCTAGAAAAGATACCTTACTTCATCAATAAAGGGTTATCTTTGAACTACACCGAGCTCAATAAGCTATGTACAATGTATGCTATGGAACACGATATAGGCACTCACCTACACACACGGGTGACAAAGGTGTACACCGCAATCCAGCTCACTCCAGTAGAAGACGCTTACCGCATACGCGAGGAGGAGATCATCCGATCATCTTCGGCCGACAAACAACCCGTATCCCCACACCATAGAAGAAGTCGACCTCGGATCAGATACCGAAAGACTGCCTCTGTATCTCTATAGCCCTCAATCTAAATATCTCATACAAAATAGGGTATGATCTAGAAGCAACGCCAGGGTTGAACTACGGCACTGGGCGACGATTACCTTTGAAGCCGCCAGTCCCGACAGGCAAACCACGGAACTACTATAACAAAACTCGATGCGGGTTAGGGTATGTAACGCCTACTACAACCCCTGAAAGTTCAGATGAAGAATGCGACTGGCAGTCACATTCAACCGGATCACCAACTTCCGACTCAGATACCAGCATCGGAGACGTATACAGACAAGTCATGTCAGTCAACATGATATTGCCGACGCTTACGAGGAAGACGAAGACATCCCCGAAATCCTCGAACTAGAGCCATGGGCCCAGCAATTGGACGCACAATGGAAAAAAACGGTTCAAACTAAGAGAACCTTCTACTGAAGATGAGGTCATACAAGTGGATCTCGGCAGCGAATCTTCTCCAAAACCGATCTTCATCAGTGAAAGCCTAACCGATGAAGACGGGAGTCGCTGTTAGAACTTGTCAGAGAGTACATTGATGTGTTCGCCTTGAGCTATGAAGACATGCCAGGGTTAAATCCTGACATCGCTCTTCATAAACTCAATATTCGGCCAGATGCGAAGCCGGTTAAACAACAACAGCGATGCTTTCGCCCAGGCATCATAGACGCGATCGAAGCTGAAGTCAATAAACTGATAGCCAGCGGCTTCATCGTGAGGAGCAGCATCCCGATTGGGTCGCCAATATAGTACCCGTTCTCAAGAAGAACGGGAAGATTCGAATCTGCATCGACTTCCGCAACCTGAACGAGGCATGTCCCAAAGATGAATTCCCCCTTCCTATCACAGACATCATGATCGACAATACCTGCGCTTCGAACGCATATCGTTCAGGATGGCTTCTCGGGATACAACCAAATCAAAATGTCTCCTGACGATAAAAAGCATACATCATTTCGAACACCGATTGGCACGTACTGCTACACAGTCATGCCTTTCGGTTTAAGGAATGCTGGCCACATATCAGATAGCCATGAGCATCATCTTCAGAGACCACTTACGTAAGACAGTAGAGTGCTATGTCGACGATATAGCCGTCAAGAGCCGTAGCAAGGGAGACCATCTGCAGGATCTAAGGACGGTATTCGACCTAATACGGATACAATTTGAAGATGAACCCTACGAGTCCTTCCTGGGCGTATCCAGCGGGAAGTTTTTAGGCTTCATCATCACTGCAAAGGGTATCCATGTAGACCATGAAAAGACAAAAGCAATCATGGAGATGGGTCCCCCGAGAAATCTTGCGAACTCAGAGGCCTTCAAGGAAGGCTAGCTTACATCAGAAGGTTCATTTCAACCTCTCCGGGCGATGCCGACCCTTCACGCACCTCATGAAGAAAGGAGTCTCGTTCGTATGGACGAAGAATGCCAGCATGCTTTCGACAGCATCAAAGAATATTTGTCGAATCCTCCGGTCTTGGTAGCCCCAGTCCCTGGAAAACCATTCCTGCTCTATGTACGAGCGATGGAACACTCCCTCGGTGCCCTATTGGCACAAAACAACGATGCAGGACACGAACAAGCCATATACTATCTCAGCCGAATGATGGTGGGACCCGAGCACCGATACACCGTGGTTGAGAAAGAATGCCTCGCCTTGGTGTTCGCCATTCAGAAGACGCGGCACTATGTTACTGGGCAAACGATACATGTGATCTCACGAGTCAACCCTCTCAGAGTCCTCATGACCAAACCAGGGGCACTTAGCTCTCGACTCGCTACGTGGGCGATATTGCTGTCCCTTACCATATGATCTTTGTCCCACAGAAGGCAGTCAAAGGTCAAGCCCTGGCGGACTTTTAGCAGCCCACCCAGGCTCGGAGTCCTCCAGAATATACGAAGAGATCCCGGATGAGGTCGCCGATTCGCATGCAACCTCTCACGAAAATATATGGCGAATGTTCTTCGACGGTGCTTCAAGGACCGGACCTAAAGGCAATATAGTCGTCGGAGTCGGGGTAGTGCTAGTCTCCCTTCCGGATTGGTGATCAACCGCGCCTACTCCCTCACAGAACCCTGCTCTAACAATGTGGCCGAATACAACGCTCTGGTCATTGGCCTCCAACTTGCAAGAGAGCTGGGGTAAAATACCTTGAAGCATATGGCGATTCCAACTAATCGTCAATCAGATCCGGGGTTCGTACGAAGTCCGCCACGAAGACATGATCCCTTATCACCAAATAGCAATCGATATCATCTCGTCATTTGAGGGGTTCTTCATCGAACATGTCCCCAGACTCCGAAACATCGAAGCAGATGCCTTAGCCGGTCTTGCCGCTTCCCTAGCAGTTCCGAATTATGATCGCCAATCAGTGGAAGTGATAGGCCATGAACTGGTCTGTCCTAAAAACAATTGCAATTCGTGGCAAGCTACTCCGCACAGACAATCGATGATGCCCCAGATTGGAGACAACCATTCATCGACTTCGTCGTCTACGACATCCTGCCCGAGAACCCAAAGGAAGCCACTTCATCAAAGCGTTCTCTCAGATTCTTCTACGATACAGAGACGAAGATGCTGTATCGCGCTCTTACGACGGATTATTACTTCGGTGTCTGTCAAACACAGAAGCCAAAGAAGCAGTACGAGAAGCTCATGACGGTGTCTGTGGGGCCCACAACCCGGCCCAAAACTACAAGATCGTCTTCGCCGAATGGGCTATTATTGGCCCACAATGGTGGCAGATGCAATCGATTATGCTAGAAAGTGCAAAGCTTGCCAAGTCCACGCGGACTTCATCCACCAACCATCCGAATTTTTACATCCGACAGTGGCGTCCTGGCCGTTTGAAGCATGGGGAATGGATATCATTGGTCCAATCACCCCACCTTCCTCCCGAGGACATCGCTTCATACTTGCGATCACGGATTACTTCTCCAAGTGGCGGAAGCTGTCCCTCTCGCAGAAGTCAAGACTTCGAACGTGATCAGCTTCCTTAAGCATCACGTCATCTACCGCTTTGGACTGCCCCGAAGGATCATCCATGATAATGGCCCGCAGTTTGTAAGCCACGATTCTATCGGTTTTGCGATAAACACCGTATTCAGAATATCGCTTCGACGCCGTACCCAACAACAAACGGGTTAGCAGAGGCGTTCAACAAAACGATCATCAAACTCCTCAAGAAGTTCGTCTCTCCAACAAGCGCGATTGGAACGAGAAGCTCGGTGAATGCTTATGGGCTTATCGCACCACAGTCGAACACCACCGGAATACACCATTCTCCCTGGTATACGGGAGTGAAGCGGTTCTCCCGTTAGAAACTCAAATACCCTCACTCCGCGTCGCCTCACATTAATTGACAACGATGAAACTACCGACGTCGCCTACAAGAATTAGAGGCCTTAGATGAAAAGTGCCTTCTAGCTCAGCAAAGAATCGAGCTGTACCAAGCAGCATATCAGGAGCCTTCAACAAGAAGGTCAAAATCAGAACATTCCAGGGGCGATCTCGTCTTGGCAGTCCGAGGCCGATGGTCATGACTCACAAGACCGTCGACAAGTTCCAGCCAAAGTGGGAAGGTCCATTTATCATAGAGACAGTGTTCTCCAACGGTGCTTACCGCCTCGCTAAGCAGAAAGGAGATTTACTCATGTTGCCCGTCAACGGCAAGTTCCTGAAGAAATACTATGTTTAAACAACATTCTCAGACTATCGAGTCACGTACCCGCTGGTACCACTGAACTCGCTCCATAAATTTCCAGATTTTGAGCCATGTACCCACTGGTACCACTGAACTCGCTCCATAATTTCAGATTTTCGAGTCATGTACCCGCTGGTACCACTGAACTCACCCTCATAGCTTTCCAGATTCTCGAGTGTACCCGCTGGTACCACTGAACTCACCCTCATAGTTTCCAAATTTCCAAGTCATGTACCTGCTAGTACCTCTGAACTTATACTTTGATTCCAACATTGTCGAGTTATGTACCCATCGGTACCCCTGAACTTACATCCTGGTCACTCTTTTGAAAGAAAGTCATGTATAACCGTACCGCTGAACTTTCTTCCTACAAGAGATCCTCCCTCATGATCTAATACCTGCATTCCAGTACACAACAAAGGTAACGGGTCCACAAACTTCCAAGACGGCCATGTCCTCATTACCTCTGAGCCGTTCCGCTTCGCCAAAAACAAATCACCCCCCACGTAGAACTTCCATGTCCTCATTACCTCTGAGTTGTTCTATGTACCCTCCTTCATTGAGCCCACTCCTGTCATGTCCTTATTACCTCTGAATGGGAAGGCTCCGTCGAAGAAATTTCATACTTGCCATGTCCTTATTACCTCTGAGTAAGTATGATGATCCTCTTTCGACTATTATCTGTACCCACAACCGGAGTACGCCAAGGGTAATAGGTCCACAAATGTCCTCTGTTGACCAGCAATATCCTCCGACGAGTTCACTCCTACCATGTTCTCATTACCTCTGAGTAGGAAGACTCTACATTAAAAAACCTTCCACTTGCCATGTCCTCGTCACCTCTGAGCAAGTATGTCGGTTCCCCTTCATCCTATTATCCGTGCCCTAAAACCAAGGTGTGCCAAGGATAATAGGCCCACAAATATCCTCAGCTAAGCTTCTTAGCACAAACCTACCATCTCATCATTCCTTTTCCCAATACCAAGAGCACCCATGACCACTTTGCCATGGCCGCTTCTGGTATCCTGACCAAAACTTGTTATCTGTACCTAAAACCAAGGTATACCATGGGTAACAGGTCCACAAATATATCCTATGCGGGGGAAAAACACACTATAATATCACAGGCACACAAGCAATACAAATGAGGGGTAAAATTGAAAGTATTCTTTATTTGAAGGAAGAAAAATCATTACATACTTTCGGGATCATGTCATGTCCTCTTCAGAAAGAAAGAAAACAGAAACAAAACAAGAGAAAAATCCGATTATAGTTCTGCATTGCACAACTCCAAGAGACGATTTTTCACCAAGGCAGTCCCCCTATCAAGCCTCTGCTTAGCTCGACGCTCGGTTTCTTGGGATAACTGTTCTGCATCAGTCAAAAGAGCATATGCCTGCCAATTATCCTCATTTTCTTGAAGGCAAGCTCCAGATTAGCAGAAGCCCTACTGTACTTTTCAACCTCCTGGATAGCAGCCTCTTTCTCAGAACGAGCGATCTCAAGCTCTGACTCCAGGAAAGCCAGTTTTCTCAGGAGTTCAAGGATATGTTCCCGAGTATCGGCTACCCACGGGAAGCATCCGCTTCCGAGTCGAGCAATCTTCAGTCCGACGGCTCCACTGGTCATGCAATCGAGTCAGATCCCGGCGGTCCTTCAATATAGCCAGTTTAAGCGATTCTCGGGCAGCCATCACCTTCTCCACCGCAGTAATAAGAAAATTGCGCTCTTGATTTATGGCCGCAGGTAAATCAGTCTGTTGTAACAAGCAAAACTGGGCCACGAGACGATCAGCTTCTAATAGCTTCGACTCCAAAAGCGCTGCCAATTCCCCTCCTCCAGGGAGTGTCTTGAGGATGGCAATCTGACCTCCGGCACATCGACGGGCCAGAGTGAAGGGAGTCCCCCTTTCTACTGCTGCCTCGACCCCTCTCTTCAAATGACGATTGAAGCTGGCAACCACATCCTGTAATGCGTCATCCAAGACCTCCGTAGAGGACGGCGTCAGAGGGAGAATGGCAGACGATACCGGAAGAGCAGCTTCAGAAGTTACTGCACCCGCCACCAAGGAAACAAATTCGTACGGAAGGATGCTTGGATGGCGGCTAACTCCTCTTCCGCCGTCCGAAGAGCCTGGATGCTCGGCAGAGAGGAAAGGTTAACCCCCGAAACTACATTCGCAGAGGAGGACACAGGGGGCATCGCCTCTTGTCCCAGTTGCACCGCTACCCGAGACCCTGAGCTTGACCCAGACAAGGCCCCCTCGACACAAAGGGGCTCTGTCAGGCCCTCTCCAGTAGGTTGCGACCTAGCAACATCAATCACTGGCAGCGAAGGGTTGAGATCTGAACATCCAAATCAACCATTAGTCAACATAATCTGAAAGAAAAAAAATGACAAGAACACATAGACTTATTCACGAGCTATGGTTCGATTTGCATTACCAGAGGAAGAGCGTGGGGGCGACGGCTCATCATAGCCGGCATAGTTTCCCCATCCACAAAGTCATCATGTGGGAGCTCGGATGTTTCAGGGATGGCGCAGTAAATCCCCCATCCCCTGTGTCGAGGCTCCAGCACGGCCGAAATCCTTGGTCACAGCCGGAAGCACTCCAGCAACGATGATAGCAGTGCACACACCACTGACAAATGAGACAGGACCGTATCAACCTCGGTAGTCGGGTCCTGAGGGACGAGCTCACCCGACGCCTATAAAAGAGCAAAAGAAACAAATAATTATGGCATAATATAGAAGAAGAAAAAAAGAGAAGCAGCTGAAGTCCAAATCACCTCAGGAACATCCTCCACATCATCAAGAAGCAGCCTGCGACGTCGTACCGCAGCCTGCTTCGGGGAGTGGGTTCGGTCATCTGCGGCAGTCACGGCCTGCTTTTTACGCGAAGGGCCGGGTACTGCAGACGGTTGATCCTCCGCCGCCTCGCCAGACAAACTAGACAATTGACCCACGGCCCTTTCCACCTGCACGACAGGGGGTTGACTCCCAACCTCCTCGTCCGAAGAATCAGATGAGTCATCAGTGTCCTGTTCGTCGTCTTCCTCATCCGCCCTAGTGGACTCTGAGTCCGGCAAAGGAACCCTGTTCGCCTTCCTTTTCGCTTCTTGGACCCTTCTGGCTTCTCAGCCAAACCGGTGCCGGTGATGAAGCTATTATTCATATCAAAGCTAACAGGGGGTTTACTCGCCGTAACATGATAAAGGGCCGCTATATATAAGATATCACCCTCCACCTTGGCATCAGGGAGTGAGAAGCTGGCTCGGGTATGGGTCGCATTATAATAATGCCAAGCCCGGACACCATCAAGCACACTGCCCTCGAAGCTCAAGCAAGCGCTAGGGCGATTCAGGAACAATTGGCTATACCCGAATTGACGGAGAATCTACTAGGCAGATAAGGCTCCAGGTACACTTATTCCGGTAGCGATACACCAAGTGCGCGGGACGGATGGTGCGTAACCAAAGAAGCATCTTCCCAGATAAAAGTTGGGGGGATCAACGCCGTCAACATATACCCTCCTCATTTCGCCAGGGGAACTCAGGGAGAGATACGAAGAATTCGGGCCCATCAATCCTTGCCAACGCCCTCCGGCAGGCCGGCATGGTATCACATTCCCAAGCCTGATTACGATACCGGAAAAGAAAGACGTCATCAACAGAAACATTTTCATCAGGTCCCGGCCTCATCAACGACCGGTAGTGCATCAATAACCACCCCATAAGGTAGTGGTATGGTAGTTCTATCCGTTCAAAGTCCATCGACACACTGCGAGCGATGACTTTGGATGAAAAAGCGCGAAGGCCGTGGTGTATGCTACATACCATGGCCGGGAGGAGCGCCAGTCTTACCTTGAAGACCAATTTTACAGCAGGAAGAATGAAATGGCGGCTGATCCTTTCTATAGAACCCATACCGCCCGAGACTACGCAGTTGCGTAGCCATACCATCAAGAACCCGGCCAAGATCGCTTTATCGGACATCTCCCTGGTACCATAGTGGAAATAACTGAGGGAGTCAGTACTACTCCCAAACCGGTCACGGGTGGACTTCGACCTCTTGACCTTCGACTTCATATCCCTCACCTCTTCGGAGTTCGAGGAGTTCGAGACGAGACTTGACCGGAAGGATGCAACTTGAAAAGATACAAAATCCAGGCCTTGGTGTGAGGGGCGTTCCCTTCTGAACTATTTACTTTCTTGATAGCCATCTGATGGCAGGCGCTGTGATGACACAACAGTTCTTGATACACAGCCACGAAACCAGGAAACCGTCGGTCCAGCTCTTCGAGTTCTTCGTTTGTCGGTGTACATACTTCAAAAGCTTCATCTCCCACGGCAGTCTAGACACAGTGTTCATTTCATGAAGAGCAAGCCCCAGTTCCCCTCCGGGGCAAAGAAAGTTCCTGTACGCCGATTATACAGCTCCAATAGAGCCATAAACAAGGGCTTGTTAATGGGCAACCCGTAGCAGGTACCCCTGATGGCATAGTAGAGATCAATCTCCTGAAGGAAGTCTCCATACTGCCTCAAAATTCATGAGGTAAGATTAGTCCATGTGGGAATGGGGTTGATCCAATTTAACAGTGACAACCTGCCTATGGGATAAGACCCCTTGTGAGCAAGCTGATTCAGAAATGTATCAGCTAGGGTGAAGGTAAAATTGGGGCCAGTTGTGTTTACAAAAGTGCCGGGAGCAGCCCGTCACAGTCCGACTCATGGATTCCTTGCCCGCACATACTGAACCCGTACGTCTGTTGTAGTGAATATTGCCCACAAACATTCCTTGTTGGGTGGGAGTCAGGGAACCCACCATAGTCCTGCCTCGCGGGCCATGTTAAACCACGAGAGAGGATAATGTCGCTCCATCTCAGGGATATGAATCTCTACCCCGTCTACAGAAAAATCCCAGTGCTCAGAGACATCCAGCAATTTGGAGTTCTTTATGGAAAAGGCGTCCCCGAAGAGGAAAGCGGTTTCAGAAATTCTCCATCCAACTTCTCCGAATTCATCATTGAACAAAGAAAGCGGAAGGGTTGTTTAGTAATAGCAGCCACTCTCTCCTTAGGCTCATTGGTGGGAAGCTGATCCTCTATACGACGGATTAACTCGTCAAGCTGCACGTTTGCGGCATACTGAGCTGAACCCAAAGGAGCTCCTGCTGGGTTGGTTGGGAGGTTCACTGAAAAGAAAGAAAAAAGAGAGAGAGAGAAGAAGAAACAAGATTAAGAGATGGCTAAAAAAAATGGTTGAAAAAGAAGCTCTCGTAAGCCTATGCGGTTCAGGTCAATAACGTCTTATGCGGCTCCAATCCAGTTGGGTCTCAAGAAAGACAGGGTCGAGGAAGCCTATGCGGGTCAAGTCGACACAGTCTACGGCCCAAATCAGATGGGAGTTCCATATACTCTAGTTCGATAGCTCATACGGATTGGACGGATACACATAGTTCTAACAGAAGAACTCATGCGGCGCAAAGCGCTATGCGGTTCAGCCTGTTAAAAACATATGCGGCTCCGTTCAGAGGAGACTTTATGATCCTTCTTCTGCGGTTCAAACATGGGGCATAGTTTATGCGATTCGGGCATGAAAAAGTCCTGCGCCCGTACAACATACGGCTTGGCCATCAACTTGGGAAGAGGCTTGTGCATAAATATGCAACAGAGCCGTGGGCACTCAAGGTCCAAATACAACCCTTACCTTCGAAGGCCGGACGAGCGTCGAAAGGTATTTCGGGCGTTTCACGCTCGACAGCGGACGAGGACGTCACCCTCTTGCCCTTCGCGGCGGATGAAATAGCTTTAGAAGACTTGGGAGCCATTGCTTCGACGAGAAGACAAGAAGATCAGAAAAGAAGACAAGAAAAAAGAGTGAATGAAAGAGAAGGTAAAAGAAGTCCCTCCGGCTAAAGTCACCCGTATTTATAGACCAAGACAGAGCATTTCGATCCCTGTGCATACGCGCAAACCGACTCTTCGGTTATCAAAAGAAGCCGCCGAAAATGAAGGCCAAACTCCTCGGATCCCGCACCAAATAGCGGCCTTTAAAAATCAACGACATTCAAGTGCGAAAGATTGCCGTACGTGGCAAATAATGACGTAGCAAGAAGCTATGCGGCTGAACAGTCTCCTGCGGCTAAGTCACTTATACGGCTGAATAATTCATGCGACCGAGCCTTCTATGCGGTCAGAATTCCCTATGCAGTTAGAGTAACACGGCCATGCTTCTTATTCAAAGTATTTCAATTTTGCAAATTGAAAACTTTGAAGGAGGTCCTGTAGAAGCATGAAAATATTAAAGAGAATGACTCATGCGGCCAAGAAAGATCCATGCGGCTCAGAAAACACATACGGCTCAGGGAGTCATGCGGCATAGGAAGCTACGCGGCTCAGGGCATTCCATGCGGCTCAGAAGACACGTGGCCTGATAGTGCCCCCCTCCACCCATGCTGCATTAATTGCTACGACGGCTAACCCCTCTGAAAAGTTGACAGTCCTGACACCAAAGGCAGGTAATTATGGCTCCGCCATAATGATGAATCTCTAGGGAAGAGGAAGGAAATCTCTGACATAAATCCCCCCGAGAGCCATAAAAATGCCACGTGGCCTTGCCACGTGGGCATTCGCATGCGGCTCGCTTCTCATACGGCTCAGAATAAAACCTTTGCGGCTCAGTCCATAGGGACCTCATGCGGCCCGAACAAAAGACTTCCTATGCGGCTTAGAGTGAACCCATTCTATGCGGCTCAGGCCATGTAAGCCTCATGCGGCCCGGGCAAAAGACTTCCTACGGCTCAGAGTGAACCTATCCTATGCTGCTCAGGCCATGTAAGACTCATGCGGCTCGAGTGAAGACTTCTCATGCGGCCCAAGTGGATGTGTACCTATGCGGCCCACAAGAATTACCTCCCTTGTGGTTCGATGACTCACGTGAGAGCCACTGCCCACGCAGCCCTGATACGTGGGCTTAACCATATGCAGCTCACATTCATATGTGGCTCATTAGTCATGCGGTCCAAACCCCCCAGCAGCCCAGGACACGTGTCCTAGATCGATTAATTCCTCAGATTTGCTGCCATTTAAGATTGGAACAAATCCTAATAAATCTAGGACACGTGGCAGAAGAATAAGTCTGATTTATTCGCAGATAGTAGAAAATTATTATAAAGAAGATTTATTCCAATCAGTATTAATTGCTCATAGGATTTGGTGTAATCTGTACATAATGGCCCAGATTCATGATCATCAAAATAGATGGCCAGGATGAACCAATCCCCAAGCCACCGCCATCTCTATAAGCTAATCATTGGCAACCCTAATGATCACATTCCACTATTATAAATAGCAAGGTGCCATTCCCTTGTGGAGATACAAATTTCAGAGAGAAAAATACGTATATACAGAGAGACCCCCCCAATTGTCAAAAGGAAGGAGTACACAGAGAGAAAGAGAAGCCAGAAGAGCAACAGAGGAGCAAGAAGAGCATTTCTTCGTCAACGCCTACCACCTTTTCACAGGGAGCCAAGGCTGCATACCGATCGTCTAAGGAGTAAGGCAGGGCTGCCGTCGCCTTCCCGAGCCTCTATCGTCACCCTCCAGAATCTAAAATAAACAATTGTACTTAGACTGCTGTACCTAGGTTTTTGTCCCTAGGCTTTCTTTGTACAAGCGAGTTTGTAACGTGAAGTAAAAGTTCGGTCCTCCGATAATTGTTCTATTCTTTTATATTTCATGGCAAACAAAAGAAAAACCTCCTCAAACGTCGGCTCCCCTTGTGGCAAAACTGCAAGGGAAGGCACCTGTCATCGAAGGCGCAGCCGAGGTACCCATGAAGGTGCATCTCAAAGGCAAGCCTCCGTAATCATCCAAGCTGCAAGAGAAGGCCCACACAGCCCTCTCGGATCCTAAGATCAAATCGGCAATGAACTCTTCCGAACCAGCCCCGGTGCTCACAGATAAAGAGTTAGAAGAGTACATATCTGCTGATATAGATGCCCCTTCTCTTGATAAATAATCCTGCAGAATAAAATCTCGTGTGTTATCAATAATAGAGTGTCTTTCAATTATTCTAGTCATCCACATTGGAACGCCATGTATATGCTAGATAATACTTTACGGTCGTTACAAACACAAATAACGACCGTCAATCATGTAAATCGAGTAGTCCCGTCCCAAGGAGTCTGTTTTATAGTCCCACCGTAGAATCGGAATAAAGAACCCATCATCTTTGGCAAAGTTGAGCGTCATTAAGACCTTCTGCCACTCGAGCCAGAACCAGATACCAGCAAAATATAAGTCTATCGGTACACGGACAAGGCAAAGTACCTCATTCAAAAGATGGGATACGACCTGAAAAGTAACAAAGGCCTAAACTACGGCAAAAGCCGGCGTCTTCCCCTCCGGCTCCCAATACTAAAGGAAAGCCGCAGGACTACTATCATCGTACTCGACGGATGGTAGGCTATGTCACACCGCCGGCAACTCCAGAGGGTTTGGAGGCAGAGAAATGGAACACTCTCATTCGTCCGAAGCATCAACTTAGGATTCCGATACCAGTATCGGCTCAGTCCTCAGGAAGGTGCTATCTGTCAACATGGTATCTGCACAATCTCAAGAGGATGAAGGCGATGACCAAACGCCAAAATTCTTTGAGAAAGAACCCTGGGCTCAACGCCTAGGAGCACAGTAGGAGTCTCGTTTTGAATTATGCGAGTCCCCTACCGAAGACGAAGTCGAACAAGTTAACCTTGGGGATGGATCTCCTTCCAAACCCATCTTCATCAGCAAGAGTCTGAAGGGAGAAGATCGGGAGTCTTTGGTCTAATTGGCCAAGGAATATATCGACGTCTTCGCCTGGAGCTACGAAGACATGCCGGGACTTGATCCCTAGATCGTAATACACAGGCTTAACATCTTGCCTGATGTTAAGCCTGTAAAGCAACAACAACGACGCTTTCGTTCTAACATCATGAATGCTATCGATCAGGAGGTGGACAAACTCCTGAGCAGTAGATTCATCCGTAAAGAGCAACATCCAGATTGGGTGGCCAATGTCGTCCTTGTCACCAAGAAAAATAGGAAGATACGAGTCTGCATCGACTTCAGGGATCTCAATACTGCTTGCCCGAAGGATGAATTTCTACTTCCAATCACTGACGTGATGATCGACAATACATGTGGCTTCGAACGCATGTCTGTCATGGATGGGTACTCGGGCTACAACCAGATCAAGATGTTCCCAGATAACGCAAAACACACGACGTTCAGGACTCCGAAGGGCATTTTCTTCTATACAATGATGCCCTTTGGCTTAAAAAATACTGGTGCTACATACCAACGATCTATGAGTACCATCTTTCGTCAACATCTGCACAAAAAAGTTGAGTGCTATGTTGATGATATCGCTGTCAAAAGCCGTCTCAAAGGTGATCACCTACAAGACCTAAAAACAGTCTTCGATCTCATGCAAGCGTATCAACTCAAGATGAACCCCGCTAAGTCCTTTCTTGGGGTTTCTAGCGGAAAGTTCTTGGGCTTCATTATCACGGCAAAATCATGTCGATCCCGAGAAAAACTAAAGCCATCCTTGACATGGACCCTCCGAAGAACCTCCGAGAACTTCGAAGCCTGTAGGGACATCTGGCATACATCCGAAGGTTTATAGCAAACCTTTTCGAAAAATGCCAACCCTTTACCTAGCTCATTAAGATGGGAGTCTCCTATATCTGGACAGAAGAATGCCAGAAAGTTTTCGATGATATCAAAGCTTACCTAACGAGCCCGCCAGTCCTGGTGGCACCCGTCGCAGGCAAACTATTTCTCCTCTACGTTCGTGCCATGGATCATTCCCTCGGCGCTTTGTTGGCTCAGAACAACGATGCGGGCTACGAGCAAGCTATCTACTACCTTAATAGAACGATGATCGGGGCCGAACACCGGTACAACCCCGTTGAAAAGGAATGTTTGGCTTTGGTATTTGCCATCAAGAAGACTCGCCATTATGTTTTGGGCCAGATAATTCATGTCATCTCCCGAGTCAATCCACTCAGGGTTCTCATGACGAAGCCGGGATCTTTGAACTCCCGACTAGCTACATGGACAATCCTGTTGACGCCGTACAACATGGTGTTCGTTCCACAAAAAGCCGTCAAGGGTCAAGCTCTAGCCAATTTTTTAGCCGTGCATCCCATCCCGGAGTCTGCCAGACTCTATGAAGACATCCCGGATGAGGTCCAAGAATCAAACGTCACAGAAGAAAACTCCGTCTGGCGGGTGTTTTTCGATGTCGCTTTAAGAACATGCCCCATAGGCCAAATTATCACAGGAGTGGGGGTGGTCCTCGTCTCCCCCGATCAGCTGGTCATCCAGCGTGCTTACTCCCTTTCGAAACAGTATTCCAACAATGTTGTCGAGTACAACGCTCTGATTATGGGACTCCAGCTGGCACAACATCTGGAGGTGGATCATCTGGAAGCTTACGGCGACACAAAACTCGTCATTAATCAAATCCGAGGGCAGTACGAAGTTTGCCATGAAGATCTGGTTCCTTGCCATGAAGCTGTATTGAATATTATTTCAACCTTCACCAAGTTCTTCATAGAACAAGTACCTTGGTTACAAAACCTGGAGGCTGACGCTCTGGCCGGCCTCGCAGCTTCATTAGCAGCACCCCTCGGGACTCAACACTATGTCACGGTAGTTGGACGAGACTTGGTCTGTCCCAAAAATAACCTATGCTCACAAATGGCCCATGCCATGACGACAAGTGTCGTTGTTAATGTCCGAGATTGGAGGTTCCTATTCATTGACTTCGATGTCTATAGAATCCTCCCAGAAGACCCGAAAGAAGCCGTCTCGGTCAGGAGACGTTTCCTTCATTTTATTATGATACAGCTACTAAAATATTGTACCAACGTTCCTTCGATGGACTTCTCCTTCGATGTCTATCCAATGAAGAAGTGGTTGAAGCCCTTCGGGAAGCTCATAATGGGACTTATGGGGCTCATCAACCTAGCCCTAAGTTGCAGGATCGACTGCGACGTATGGGTTACTACTGGCCAACCATGGCAGCCGACGCCGTCGACTATGCTAAAAAGTGCCATACTTGCCAACTTCACGCTGACTTTATTCATACACCGTCGGAACCACTACATCCTACGGTCGCCTCCTGGCCCTTCGAAGCTTGGGGCATGGACATTGTAGGACCTATCACCCCTCCATCATCGAGGGGACACTGCTTCATCCTAGCCATCACCGACTACTTCTCCAAATGGAAAGAAGCAATTCCACTGAAGGAAGTAAAAAGCTCCAGGGTGATCAGCTTCATCAAGCACCATGTCATCTACCATTTTGGGGTACCTCGAAGGATTATCCAAGATAACGGTCCACAGTTCATCAGCCATGTTTTTAGCAGGTTCTGTGACAAGAACCGCATTCAGAATGTGGCATCAACCGTCTACAATCCGATAGCAAACGGATTGGCCGAGGCATTTAACAAAACTATCGTCAAGCTACTCAAAAAGGTCGTGTCATCCAACAATACGACTGGGACGAAAAGCTCGATGAAAGTCTTTGGGCCTATTGTACAATGGTACGGACTCCAAAGGGCAACACCCCGTTCTCTTTAGTCTACGGGAGTGAAACGGTACTGCCTCTCGAGATTCAGATACCCTCACTCCGTGTAGCAATCATAAACTAATTAATCGAAGAAGACAATCAACGTCGCCGACTGCGAGAATTGGAGGCACTTGACGAAAAGCAACTCCTAGCTCAGCAGCGTATTGAACTCTATCAAGCCCGTATATCACAGGCTTTCAACAAAAAGGTCAAGCAGAGGACTTTCCAAGTTGGCGACCTGGTCCTGGAAGTCAGGAGGCCGACGGTGTTGACTCACAAAATACCAGAAAAGTTCGAACCCAAGTGGGAGGGACCTTTCATCATAGAGATGGTATACTCAAACGGTGCTTGCCGCCTCGCTCGACCGAACGAAGACTTGTTCATGATGCCCATCAATGGCAAGTTCGTAAAGAAGTACTATTTATGACATCTTTCAGACATATACTTCCATCTCTACCCAACAAGGGAGTCAGTGGACCTGATCATCAGAGCTCACATACACCACCCTTTCACAAAATTATATGCTTTTGGAACACAGTTGTTCCATGACATTCTATCCTCAGTAGAAGAACAACCACGTCCATATTACCTCTGATTTGCTCCTCTATGCCCTGCAAAGCAGAATCTTACACTCCGTAAGATTATGCTACTTATCATATTTACGACGTCTATATTACCTCGGAGTAAACATTCTGTACAAACAACCCCCGCGTTGCCGTGCATCGATCGTAGAACTTCTATGTCCATATTACCTCTGAGTAGTTCTGGGTATCCCCCCAGAATCACTCCTACCATGTCCATAACACCTCTGAGTAGGAAGACTTCATCATTTGAACCCCATATTTGCCACGTCCACATTACCTCTTAGCAAACATGTCGGTTCTTTTTAAACTTATTATCTGTACCTAAAAACTAATGTGCGCAAAAGATAATAGGTCCACACAAATCACCAGTTTATGACAGCAAAAAATGAACACACCACAAAATTTTTTATTTTCTATTTAAGAGTAAAGAATTACATCCCCAGCAGAAGTTGCAAACTACAAAATAACAAGAAAAAGGGAAGAGACTACAATCCCTAAGCATCACTGGGATTGGCAGAAAGCTCTTCATCCGATGCTTCAAGTCTTTCGCCGAGTCTCTGTAGTTGCCAAGACCCGGCGTTCGGTCTTAACGTATCACTTCGACAGCTTCAAGGGCAGTATCATTCTCATACTTTTCATCTAGCTTTTGCCGCTGGAGGGTCAGAGAAAGAATCTGGCAAGTAAAGCTGCCCTCCTCCTTAGATGCTACATGTTCAGCCTGGACTCGCTCAGCATCTAACAAGAGTTGGGCCCGCTGGTCTTCAAGAAGGAGGATCTTGGCAGTGACCTCCGCTATGCTAGCTTCCAACGAGGCCCGCAACTCTACCTTTTCCTGCGTAGATTGAGATAGCCTCTCCATCGCAGCCTCAGCTTTGGCCACCTCACGGTCCCAGACAGCCACCGTGGCCTGATACGACGACTCGACTTTAGCTATCAGTTTTTCCATTTCTGCTTCTATCAGAGCAGAAAAGTTATTTCGTCGGATACTCTGAAGCTCGGAAAGATGCTGGTCGAGCTCGGCCACCGATGCCTCCAAAATTTTGGCCATATGATCGTAGCCACGGTACGAACGTATCAAACCAATGGAAGGGAGCGCCATGGCTTTTGCTGTCATAAATCTCCCGTTCGCATTCAGCACCGTTGATACGCCTTCTGCAGCACCTTGTACACTGCTTCAACAAGGAACTGTACATACTCATACGTGTCTGCCAACACCTGAGGCATCATAGCAGGAGTTGTAGGAGCTGCGGTGAGGGACGGCAGACCTGAAGAAGACCCACGACCTCAATCTGCGAGGCTGCAACCTCAACCTCAGCGGACCCTCTCTCTCAGGGAGTTGTACTTCGTCACTAGCCCGAGGTGCCGAGTAGACGGAAGGAGCCGGATGGGGCATCGATACTGTCCCCTAAGTGGAAGAAGCAGGAGGAGTATCCTCCATAATAGGGCCCTTGCCCTTATCAGACCTAATGACGGATGGTCCCCCGACATCCGGGATATTACTCTCGTCCGGGACAGGGCGGCTCTCCCTTTTTTCGAAGCGACGGGGTCTACCCCTGACAATTCGACCTCCCTCAGAGCCAGGCTCGAGAAATAAATCTCATCACCCCCATCAACTCCCCCTATAGGGACGGGTGTGGGGCTCGGCAGTGGCGTCGACGCTACCACATCAACCCCCACTTTCTAGACAGGGGTAAGGCTGGGCCACGAGGCCTCATGTACGACCAGCGCCTCGGTACAACAACTAAGAAGAAACCCAGCCGACAAATCCTTGTCAGAGACGTCTCCGCTAGACACGATCTCTCTGGCAGCCTGATCAACATCTTCTTGCGAGCCATCGTCAGAAGAAGACGAGCTCCATACTTCCTCCTCGTCTGGGAGGACTTTTCCCTCAATTTCTTCTGAGGCCCCGATGCTTTCAAGAAACCCCTTAACAACGGGTCGACTCCCGGTCGAGGCTGTATGTCGCCCTCTTGATGGACCGATCGAGAGACCTCAGCAACCTGAGGCGCTAATACATCTTCAGCCTCTCTTCCAACATAATTTGGAGACACCGAAATCTCCGCAGAAGCGACATCATCAGCACTCCCTTCCCACTACCAAAATACGCTCATTTAGCGATGGATTATTAGCGACGGAATTATTCCGTCGGTATTAGTGACGGTTCGTGGCCGCTCAGCGACTGTTTACCGACTACAAGCGTTTATCATTTTTATTTTAATTTTAGGGGGAGGAAAGGTCGCACATCCGTCGCAAGAGTGTCGGTGTTGTAGCGACGGAGTTTCCGTCGTCGCTATACAGTCGATTATTTGGCGGGAATTGTGTAGAAAATTGGCGGGACATATTTTCGACGACTTAGCGACGAATATTCAGTCGGATAATCAATAATAGCGACTACATGGCGACGGATTATTAGCAGTCGCTATTCCGTCGCTAAAGTTTAGTTCCAGACTTAAATGAAAATGCGGGGGGAACTTTTGGCATTCCCCCCAAATTCAATCTCTCTCTCTCTCTCTCTCTGTCTCTCTCTCTCTCGTGCGGCTTCGGTGAACGGCGACGGCGTCCTCTCCTCTCTTCTCCCGAAGGTAATCCTCTATTTCTCTCTCTCTCTCTCTAGAGTCTCTCTCTCTCTCTGTGTGTGTCGCGGTGTCGACGTAGGGGCAGCGGGGCCACCGGGCTTGGGGACATTCGGGCTTGGGGCGGGGGCGTCAGGGGCTGGGCGGCTGGCTTTGGGCGGGGCGTCGGAGGCTGGGCGGCTGGCTTGGGGCGGGGGCGTCGGGGCCTGGGCGGCGGGCTTGGGGCGGGGCGGGCGTCGGGAGCTGGGCGGCTGGCTTGGGGCGGGGGCGTCGGGGCCTGGGCGGCGGGCTTGAGGCAGGGGCGTCGGGGGCTGGGCGGCTGGCTTGGGGTGGGGGCGTCGGGGCCTGAGCGGCGGGCTTGGGGCGGCGGGCTTTGGTCGGGGGTTGGGTGGCGGGCTTGGGGCGGCGGGCTTTGGTCGGGGGATGGGCGGCGGGCTTTGGTCGGGGGCTGGCGGCGGGCTTGTTGCGACGGGCTTTGGTTGGGGGCGGAGGGGGGCTTTGCTTATCAAATTCATCTGAGTTTATATATTGGCTAAATAATGTGTTATCCATATTGGGTGTTATCCATTAGTTTGGTGGTATTTGGATTAGTAAATGTGAATATGGAGTTTGGGTTCATGGTGTATATGTTCACTGTGTCAAGGACAGTGCGAGTTCTTCATCTGCATAAGTTAGTGTTTGGGTTCATGGTCTATACATCTAACTGTGATATACATATATATATATGTGCCTATTATAATTAGCATGCAGGACGGCTTGGGGTGTAATGTGTGATTGTAGAAATGGTAGGAATTATAGGTAATTAATGCTAGTATGACTAGACTAAGGTAGTGCTTGCTAGATAATATATAAGGACACTCTAGTATCCTAACCAAGTTAATTTTAGACTAGATATTTAGGATATAGCTCCCATATCCTAGAAGTGGACTCTTGCAATTTAGAAATAGATAGATTGACTCAGTTTGGTATCGGTATCGCACTATCGGTATCGGTATCGGTAGCTATCGGTCAAGGTTCACAATCGGTATCGGAATCGGTTTCGGACTATTCCTATGAGTATTGGTATCGGCGATATCGGTAGTATCGGCGGTTTCGTATCGGAGTATCGGACTTTGGTATCGAAAAACAAATAATTATTAATAAATTATTTACATTTAAAAACATATATTTTATACATTTAGGCATAATTTTAAGTATTTCAGCGTTATTTCTTAGTAGTTTTGAAATTATATGAAATAGTAGTCACCCTTACCGATTGGTTTTGCCGAATTGACCGGAACAAAGACCCCCATAGTCGGTATCGGTCAATATTGGGTATCGGTCGGATATCGGCCGATACTTTAAACCATGCTATCGGTATCAAACTATCGGTATCGGTATCGGTACCGCACTATCGGTATCGGTATCGTACTATCGGTATCAAACTATCGGTATCGAACTATCGGCCTGTGTATCGGTATCGTACTATCGATATCGGTATCGGTATCGCACTATCGGTATCGAACTATTAGTAACAACTGTATTTATATTTTTCTCTTCTCGAGCTAGAATACTAGCGGATCCACCAGTTACATGATTATATACTAATTCTGTTTAGTTTGTCTTACTATACAGATTTTTACATCTAATCTGTGATGGATCGTTATTTCGTTGATCGTACATGGATGTACAAACGACAACACGAGAGCAGAATAGGTGTGAGTGACGATTTTCAGGCAGGCGTGGAAGTGTTTCTTAAGTATGCCATGAGCAAAGCTCAGTTTATGGACGGTAACAAAATCAAGTGTCCATGTCGTAATTGTCGCAATAGACGTTACGAAGAAGTGGTGAGTATAAGAGATCATTTGACCCGTAAGGGTTTCGTACGTGATTACGGCCTGTGGTCATCGCAAGTTGAACTATATGTCGAAAGACAGGTTGCGAATGCTGCTACTTACGCTTTTGATGATAATGCTGCAGCAGATTTTGTCGTCGATGACGACGAATGCTCCGTTGATTATGGAGACGTGCAGAACCTTGCACGAGACAAGGTGTACGACGCGGCAGGGCCTAATTTTGATCCGAAGGATCCTAATCCCGAGGCGAAGGAGTTCTATGATATGTTTCAGGATGCTGAAACTTTTTTATATCCTGGTTGTGATCCACATTCCGTACTGTCAGTGACGATGCGGTTGTTGAACATAAAGTCCAATTTTAACTTGCCAGAAACTTGCTATGATCGGATTACACAACTAATGAAGGAGGTGTTACCGAAGGAAACAAAAGAGCTTCCAAAAAACTTCTACAAGTCGAAGATAATGGTCCGACAACTGGGACTGGGGTACGACAAGATAGATTGTTGTCGCAATGGATGCATGTTGTACTATAAGGAGAACGAGGATGTAGAAAGTTGCCGCTTCTGTAATGCGGATCATTACAAGGAAGTCAGGGGAAAAGGAAAGTCAACTAGAAAACAACGTCCTTACAAGTATATGCATTACCTGTCGATCACGAAGCGCTTGCAGAGGATGTATATGTCTCAGAATACAGCAGAACACATGACGTGGCACAACGAAGAATGCACAAAGGACGATAGAGAATTGTCACATCCTTCGGATGGAGAGGCGTGGAAATATTTCAATTTTCGCCATCCAGATTTTGCTGCAGAGCCCAGAAATGTACGCATGGGGCTATGTTCTGATGGATTCGCCCCTTTCGGACAGTCGGGATCTCAATACTCCTGCTGGCCGGTCATTCTGACCCCTTACAATCTGCCATCATGGATGTGTATGAAGACTCCTTATATGTTCTTGACAGCTATCATACCGGGTCCCAAAAATCTGATGAAGAATATCGATATATATTTACAGCCGTTGGTGGATGAGCTAAAACAGCTGTGGGAGATCGGCGTCGCGACGTATGATATTTCCAGGAAACAGAACTTTCAGATGAGAGCTTCACTGATGTGGACAATCAATGATTTTCCCGCATACGGTATGCTGTCGGGATGGAGTACTCACGGCACCCTGTCTTGTCCGATATGCATGCAAAATAGTACGGCGTTCCGCCTTAAGCATGGAGGAAAAACTTCTTTCTTTGATTGTCATCGTCAATTTCTGCCCGCGAGTCATCCTTGGAGAAAGAACAAGGACGCATTCAGAGCTGGAAAACAAGAATTTTCTCATCCGCCTGCCAGATTATCGGGATACGATATTTAGAAAGATGTAAAGTATTTTTCCACTGTAATGGAAGATCCATCGAACAATCGTGTCGATGGGTTCGGACAAACCCATAACTGGACCAAACGGAGTATCTTCTGGGACTTGCCTTATTGGAAAGATAATCTTATAAGGCATAATCTTGATGTTATGCATATCGAAAAGAATGTGTTCGATAATGTCTTCAATACCATCATGGACATTAAAGGAAAGACGAAGGACAATCCAAAAGCAAGACAAGACATTGCCAAGATATGCAAGCGTCCTTATCTGAACTTGATACAAAGGAGAGCTACTGGACAATTAAGTAAGCCGATAGCACAATACACATTAAGCAAGGAAGATAGATTAATAATCTGCAAGTGGGTATCTACTTTAAGATTTCCTGACGGCTATGTGTCGAATTTGTCTAGATGCGTTGACCTCAATGAACGCAAGTTAACGGGAATGAAGGTCATGATTGCCACGTGTTTATGGAAAGATTACTGCCCATTGCTTTGAAAGAGTTGTTGCCTTCTGCTGTATGGGTTCCGTTGGCCGAACTATCAATATTTTAGGGATATTTGTTCAACTAAGTTGACTGTGCAACACATGGTTGAACTTGAAGAGGAGATTATCTTAACAATTTGCAAGTTGGAGAAAATATTTCCTCCTGGCTTCTTCGACAGCATGGAACATCTACCGATTCATCTAGCATACGAAGCCCGTGTCGGTGCATCTGTTCATTATCGATGGATGTACCCATTTGAAAGGTACATAAATATCGATATAATTTAAGCTGAATTTTCATTTATTTTAAAATTCTTTCTTAATTCTTAAGATAATTTGGCTCTCTAGATACCTACACCATCTAAAGAAGAAAGTTGGCAACAAAGCTCATATAGAGGCTTCGATATACGAAGCATATCTTATCGAAGAGGTTTCAAACTTCTGTTCCATCTATTTCGATACTCATGTTAAAACAAATCGAAATAGACCTCAAAGGAATGACGAGGACGTTGAGGATGGAGGAAGATTCAATGTAAGGGGCAAGCCTGTTGGAGCTAGTAAAAGACGGTGGTTGACAGACGACGAGTATGATGCCGCTCACCGATATGTCTTGTTAAACTGTGACATACAAGAAGTGAGAGATTTGGAGAAGTAAGTCAGTACACTTGCACTCGTTATAATCTCGAATTTGATGAAGTAAGTGACTACACTTATATATTCTTATTTTCTCTAATAGTGTATTTAGAGATGAAATCAAAATGAGGAAACCCGATATTACCGATGAGGGACTTCAAAGAGAGGTTGATTGTACATTTCCGTCATAGTTTTGCAAATACGTAAGTAACTGTGATTATAATTGAGATTATTAATATATAATCTGAAACATTTAAATTGTAAATATTTGTTTACAGGTTTTATTGCCTGAAACAACACTCACTCATGACAGTGTTCGTTATCTGGCACTGGGACCGAAGAAGCAAATAAAGACTTGGCCAGGCTATGTCGTTAATGGCTTCAGGTTTAAGTCAACTCAGAATGCTATAAATGTGGAATTTATCAATGACGGCATCAATACTAAGGATTTCGGTGTTTGCATAAGAGGTACCGTCTATGACGACGAGCCGGACTTTGACTATTATGGAGTGCATCGGGATATTATAGATTTACAATATACTGGCCCATATGATATGCATATTGTGATGTTCAAATATGAGTGGTTCGATACGACACCAAATATCGGTTGGAGAATCGATAAACAATTTAGATTCGTCGATATAAATCATCGTAGGAGGTATAGAGGGTCCAATACATTTGCAATAGCAAATCAGGCTGTTCAAGTCTACTATACAAGCTACCCAAGGCGTCGTAGAGATCGATTTGACTGGTGGGCAGTATGCAAGATTAAATCTAGAAATACATTCAACGTTGGAGACCTAGCATACCAAGAGGACCAGATCGAAAAGTCCCAATACTTGGGACAACACTCAGATACAATGGATGTTGAAGATATTGTTGAGGAAAATAGAGGGAAGGAAGAGATTAATACACAAGACTTAGCTGTCAACCAGGGGAGAAAGAGGCGTCTTGTCCCAAATTTGAGGCAGAAGAAGAAGAAGAAGAAGAAGAAGAAGAAGAAGAAGAAGAAGAATTTGATGGGGATGAGGATACAGATGAAATCGACGTTAAAGATAAGGATGAGGATGAGGATGAGGATGAGGATGAGGATGAGGAGGATGATGATGAAGACGAGGCCGAGGATGAGAACGAAGACGATGATTAGGTTAAATATTGTTTTATAGTAAAAACACTTCCAATTACGTGAATTAAGTTTGACCTCATAAAAGCAATTACGTGAATTCATGTTTTTTTCATTCGATTATTTACTTATTGCAGATGGCACTCCTAGTCTTTTTCGTCGCGGCGGCACTCGTCTCCCTACTGGTGGTATGTATATTTTAGTTTAGTTTTTTATATCCATTTACACTTTCATATTGTTAATTATGTTTATGTGTTCTATTTACAGGTCATGATGGCTGGCCGTGGTCGTGGTGCTGATCGTGGTGGTGGTGGTGGTGGTGCGGGTCGTGGTCGTGGTCGTACTGGTACTGGTGGTCGTGGTCGCATTAAAAGTTCCCAGGATGTGACCCCATCGAGCGAGCCCGACCAGGAGAGTACCCCGGGCACAGACGCATCCCGCCCTCAATCGACCACTTCATCGAGGCATCAGTCCGGATCTGCTAGCGGATCCGATCTGCTATCGGAACCACCAGCAGCGGATCCACCAGGGGATGCCCCAGTTACTGCACAGTGGGCCCCGGAGTACCCCATACTCGGTTCCATCCGGTTACTGGGGAGTACATACGCGGACCCGCGGATCCTCCGACGGCACCAGAGAGGCCGAGAGGCGAGTTCCGACGAGAGCTATGGCCCGCGGGGACCTCGTAAGTAAATTTAAGTTAATTTATTAAATTTCTTTCATTTATTCAAGTTAATCTAGTCGTTTCTTCTTTGTAGGTTTTTTCTGTTTAATGTTGGCAGGGCCCTTGGAGAAATTATCCGGGCTAACTTCCACGGTCCCTACCTCAACTTTACGTCGGTGCCCCCAAACGTGCAGTACGTCTGGCTCGACGAGTTGAGGGTATATATCTATATTTTTTTGGTTAAGTCTATGTGATTTTTTAATCAACCATTTTGTAAATTACGTGATAATTGATTTTCTGTGTTAGAGAACGTACTGGTGGCCCCCCATCGCGAGGAGGGGATCCGCAGTACCTACAGAAGCGCATGCTCGAAGAAGATATGGGATATGATTCATGACCTAAAAATGGGGCATACGAGGCCGAATTGGATCCGGCAGGAGTATTATGAGGACCTCTTAGGCATGATGGATAACCCTGCGTACAAGGAGAAATCCGAGAAGGCGAAGGTGAATCGATCTACCGCGGGCCTTCATACTGGAGGATCAAGGTCTCACGCAGCGATACTTGCAGATCTGGTGAGCAACCGTAAATTTATTTCACTATCAAATTAGGTATTATTAATTAAAGGAGTTAATTAGTTTCTACGGAAATTTCGTATGCAGGCCTAACGGGCGGTGAAGGAGGAAAGGGCGCCAGAATCGGTCACCATGCACGACGTATTCCAGCATACGCACAAAAGACGAAAGGACGGGAGCTTCGTCGACGAGAGGGCCAAGGAGACTGATGTAAGTACTTATGTTTATGATATTAACGTAAGAATTAAAAGTATTCGGACTATAACTTAGGTAAACTTAGGATTCACACTGAACTTAGTGAAACATAGGATTTAGATTACAACTTAGGTAAATCTTATAATATAAACACATTCATTTGATAGGCTGCGTATCGTGAGGCCCTTAGTCGGGCTCAGTTAACTGACACCGAGGATGTTGGTGAAACGACGCCCTTCCGGACGTCCTCTTCTTTGGCCGCTCGGAATGACTTGTTCGTAGATACCGTCGGCGGCTTTAAGAAAGGGTTCATGTACGGAGTCGGCTCCCTAGGGCCATTGCATATGGCGACGCAGAGATTTCCACCGACACCGCCTCCTCCCGTGGCCTGGGCAGACGATGATGTTAGGTCGCAGCTTACGCAGCTGCACGAGGCGGTATCGTCCTTGCGGGAGCAATATGCCATGCACTTTCTGCCTGCGTCTGCTGCTGCCGGTCCGTCTGCTGCTGCCGGTACGTCTGCTGATGGTGCTTGTCCGTCTTCTATTGGTCCGTCGACTGCAGGTGTCGGTCCGTCTTCCGTGGGCCATCTTTCTTTCAACCCTGAAGCCCCTGTGCTACCGCCTACGGCTGTGACGGCACTCCTGGATCTCATGTCCGCAGAGCAGCTTCGCCGACTTTCGAGCACTGTCTACGACGCCTTGCCTCCGTACCTTGTGGAGGAGTCTATTCGTCGGTCGAATACGGGAACGGACAATCGACCTCCTGGGAAATAAAATGTTGTATTAAGAAAATTTGGATTATTTGTGAGAGCTTTGAACTAATTGTGCTATAATCGGCTTATAGCACTGGATATTATGTTACTCTTTAGGATAATTGATATTTATTTTATATTAATTTGGTTTGGTCTGTGATTCTTGGATAATTGGTGTGCATTAAATTCGTATGTGCATATTTGGTCTATGTGATTCTTGGATAATTGGTGTGCATTATATATTTGGTCTGTGTGATTGTTGGATAATTGGTGTGCATTATATATTGGTTTGGTTTATGCATATATTTGTGAACAGGGAAAGTGCTGCAATTTTTTCCCAAAAAACTCAGTTAGCGACGGACTAGTGACTGTTTAGCGACGGATAATCCCAGTTACCGACGGGTTTTCGACGGATGAGCCGTCGCTATCTGGAGTTTTTAAACTGTTTCCAGGTAGCGACGGGTGGGCGACGGATTATCCGTCGGCAAGGTTCTGGTGGTATAAACTTCGACGGAATAGCGACGGCAATCCGTCTCCAGGGCGATTGATAATCAGCCGCTAATCCGTCGCTATATATGGCGACCGCGTAGCGACGGAATATCCGTCGACATGGTTCTGGAAATGCATGATATTTGAAGAATCATGGGGACGGATAATCAGTCAGCAACCCGTCGCTGTGGCGACGCGGTCGCGATGAATTAGCGACTATTCTTCCGTCGCCATGGTGCTGGAAATGCCAAGCATTTCCAGAACCTGATCGACGGATAGTCCGTCAGCATACCGTCGCTAATCCGTCGATATCTACCGACGGGTTAGCGACGGAATGATACGATCTGATACGCTGTTACGACGGATTACCGATGGAATTTTACGTCGCTATTGCATACACATTTCAGTACTAAATAGTTGAAATGGACGAAAGTTCGTCGAAAATGCGTCGCTAATGTTTCGTATTGTGACGTCGATAATCCGTCGCTATTCAGTCATGTGACGACAACTTAGCGACGGAACGTTATTAGCGACGAGCTGATTGCCGACAGAATTTTTTGGCCAATATCCGTCGGTTATCGGTCGCTAATAGTAATTACCGTCGGTTTAGCGACGGATGTGGCCGTCGCTAAAACGATAAATTTTGGTAGTGTCCCTGAGAGATGCTATAATCGGAGAAATGCGCTCGCCGGAAGAGCTCGCCACCTCCTTTGGCCTACTAACACTCGGTTTTAAAACCCAAGATTTCCTCTTCAGCACCTTCTAGAAGAAAAAGGAGGACATAAGTCATAGAAATCAAAGAATAAATCAGACTATGTAGGACGTCTTTACCTCAGCGGGAGCTGATTCAGTTGGTACTACAGATGGCACCCCCGGGGCCCCCACCTTCAGAGTCGTCGCTTTCCTCGGTCTTTTTGGCACAGACGAACCAGCCTCCACGTCGACTCACCTCTTTCCAGCTGGGAGCTCGTCCTGAGTATCCCCCATTGATGTCGCAGCAGCAGCCCGATAACCTGCAACCTCCGGTGGACTATATGACCAGGCCGTCGCCAGCATATTTTTTATTGCCTCTAGATGGGTGCCAACAATGAAGCTAGTCTCCCTGTCATAATCTGGGGATATGGTGTTTATGGCACAATACAGCTTCACAGCCAAATACAAGATTTACGGCTGAGGATTGTGAACTGGAGTAGTAAAACGAACTCCAGTGCATCCAATGTTGTAATATTGCCAACCCCGGGCCCCATCCAGTAAACTCTCGACGAACTCCAGACTATTACTGGGGTTCCTTAACATCAGTTGGGTGTAACCAAACTGGCGCGCAAACAGGCTCGGTAAATACGGCTCCAGATAGCACTTATTTTTGTTGCGGTAGACCAAATGGGACGGTCGAATACTCTACAACCAACAAAACCCCCATGTCAGTAGGGCGATCGCGTCTTCACCAGAGTCTTCTAGTTCTTGGTCAGCCTCGAAGTCTGTGAAGACAGGACTGACCTTAGAGATCTTCCACCCTTGAACATAAGACAAAACATTTCTATAGACGGGGACACCAGTGTGCAACCACTTCCTCTTATAGAAGCGATAGATAAAGTCGTCACCTTCAACATGATCATCCTCAGGGCCCGGGCTCATCATGTTTGGATGATGCAGAATCAACCATCCCATCAAATAATGGAATTGTAGCTCAGCTCGGGGAAAGTTATTTTTTTTGCCCCTCTCATGGACCACGTCGTCGGCAAAATCTCTCAAACCCCGCAGCAGGTTACACACTATCGCGGGAAGGAGTGCCAGAGGACGACCAAAAACCAGTTTTACTACTGGCAAAATAGGTTCCTGCTCACTCTCTCTACGGATCCAGATCCACCCGAGAACACATAGTCCCGAAGCCATATCATCAAGTATGCAGTCAATACTACCTTGGAAGACATTCGGTGCACGCAATGCCAGAAACAACTATATACGTCGGCACCACTCTCGTTTGAACGATGAGTCTTCTCACCCAGTCGGCTCATGTCGGAGGTCACCTCTGTGTGACTCAGTCCTTGCGGAGTCACAAACCGAATCATAGAGGGGTCCGCCAAGTCCGGCTTGAAGACATAATCTCTCCAAGCAATCACATGGGGCTGTGACCCGCCCCTCTCCCTTCGTTGCATCATATAATGGTGGCTTGCCACCTCCTTGAAAACAGCTACCATTTCTGGGTCCTTGTCTTCCAGAACCTGAATCTCTTCATTTGTCGAAAAATATTTCTCATATGGTTTCGAGCCCCAGGGAAGCTTGGACACCTCGTATATCTCATGGAGGGCCAATCCCAACTCCCCTACTAGAGTAAAAAAGGTGCCATTCTAGGTGTTGAACATTTCCAGGAGAGCGAAAAATATATGTCGATTAAGGTCGACACCTGCTTGGGTGGCACGAAGAGCAGCGGTCAGTCCAATCGCTTTCAGCTCAGTCTTGAACTTCGTCAAAACCTAAAGGGTCAGCTCGTCCCACTTTGACACGTGGTGACACAAGCCCTTAACTAGAAAACCTTCTTTCGGATACATAACATTCGATGTTAGCATCCGGCTCGCAAAGGTCGAAGCACCGAAGGCGAAAGTGTCGGAGGGAACATCACTATAAATGCTTCCAGGGCACAAATTTCGGCAATAGTACGAAGTCCCGGCTCACGAGAAGGCCAAGGTAACTCTTTGATTCGAAGTAACATCAATACGAAGGGTACCCCCCACTGCCCCTCCTTGGGAAGGAGTAAGCTCCCATGGCATCCTCCTCTTGGAGGCCAAACGGTAGAAAATTGTTAGTGGCAATTATCGTTCAGACTACCGCATGTACAGGGCCACGCCCTTCGCTGTAAAAAATGAGTCTTCCTTGATCTTCAGTATTTTCGCCTCAGTGGAGATCAAGCAGTCACCAAATAGAAAGGCCGATTTTAAGAAAATTATATTCTCGGACTCAGCAGATTTTAGTTTGCCACTTTCCATCATACTTTGGAGAAAAATAGGCGACTGGTCCCAAGTTTGCAACATCCTCTCGGGAGGCTGATCCAGTATGATAGCAGCCTTCGCTGGGTTAATGACTTTATTGTTGAAATCAACCCCCATTTGGCAAAGGGAAGCATCCAGAAGGACTTCATTCAGCAAAGGGATAGTCATTGACACTGATACAGCAAAAATAAAAGACATGCAGCAAGGAGAAAGTTAGAGGCTTCAAAAACAAAACATTTGGGGCGCATCAACAGACTGGAGCATGATCTGGGCTAAACACATGCGCATCAGCAGTGAAGCTTCGGCACATAATCAGGGCCTGAGCCCATGCACGTCAGCAGTAAAAGCTTCGACGCATAATCAGGGCCTAAACCCATGTGCATCAGCAGTGAAGCCTTGGCGTATAATCAGGGCCTAAACCCATGTGCGTCGGCAGAAGAACCTAAGCGCATCATCAGGACAGAAGTCCATGCGCGTCAGCAACAGGGAGTTGGGGTACAGCAACAGGATACAACTCATCCATATGCCCCAAACTCGTCTAAAAAAAGTAGGGAACTACAAAGTCAGAAGACACCCACCCGTCACCGCTGGTCGAAAGTCGTCAGGAGTCACGGTGACGACAGGAGCATCCTCCTCATCGAACTCCATCGGCTCCTTACCAGGGCCTTGTCCTCGGCCAGCACCACCGCGAGGAGTTTTGGGAGCCATCTTAAAAAAGAAGTTAGGGTTTTTGAAAATAAGAACTCTAAAAAGAAGAAAACTTTGGCAGAAAGTAGGAGACTCTCTCTCTACCAGATGCCTATTTATAGGCTTGGGTGGCGTCAGCCGCCGCCTGGGGTTCTGCGAAATGATAACATTAGATATACAAAAAGATCATCATTAATATTTTTTGTTTATTACGAAGCGTTATCATTTGCATTTAAAACTGAAGAGGAGCATGCACCTCATCACAGATGTACGGAGCAATCATGTGCCCCAAACAGGCATGCGCCCCATTGAAGACACCACCATGCTTCTTATTCAAAGTATTCCAAAACTTGACGAAAAGTTTTGAAAACTTTGAAGGGGTTCATGTAGAAGCATGGAATTTCAGGCACATCCAAAGGCCAGAATTCCTATGTGCCTAATATTACATGCACCAGGGAGCTCAGATGAAGTACTTGGCACAGCAGACAGCAAAAGTATAGACATCAAAAGAAGATTTTTATTTTTATATAAAAGTCTATTACATGTCTAAAAAGGGCTATACAAAGGAGAATTTCTACAAAAAGAAAGATCCTAAGACTACAGCCAGTAGCAGCAAACTGCCATGCACCTTCCGCCAGACGCATCATCTGCCAGGTATATCTCTTCAGCATCTCAGTTAGGCACGTCTCTTCAGTGTCTCAGTTATGCACATCATGAAGTCTCAGCATATGCGCTCCACTTCAAGTGCTTCGGCTAAAGAAGCAGCTTTCAGCACAACCAGAGTGGGAACACCCCATTCTAGCTGGAGGAAGAGCTCTCCAAAGCCCAAAGAAGATGGGGGTACCACAATTCCGATCTGCGGCTCTTCCAGAATAAGGGAGACGGAGCTCGAGCATCCCGATCTTTGGATGCAACAGGCACCTTTCGCCTGCCTCAGAAGCCCGTGACCCCGACTTTTGGATGTAACAGTCACCTTTACGAGTGTATACGAAGACAACTCGTCGCATCTTCACCCTCGAGAACATTTCATAAACAGAATGTACTCGAGCAAATAAGTTCATTCGGGAAGACGTAAGAGAACGAGAAGCAAACTCTCTCCTTGCTGCTATTTATAGGTCGGGCAAATCAAACCCATGCGCCAAGTAGCGGGCTCTCCGAATCCCGGGCAATGAATCTGCATTTATGGTGATGAACCTGACGCTTCGAATTCGGCCAAGTCAAAACGGCTATTTAAAGCACTTGAAGAACTCAAAAGTCGGACCAATAAAGACGCATCATATAAACGGATACGTCGGTCAGATACCGCGCATCGTACAGACACGCCCGTCAGTACCAAGCGCCTCATATGGATGCGCCCATCCATGTATCCTAATCAACATGGACCCGTGCACCTAATCGACGCATCACCCCATCAAGCAATTAATGCAAAAGTGACAGAGTTGGCAGCACGTCCCCCGAGGACGAACAGTTGGCAGCTTTTTCAGAAGACGAAGTGTCGCCGACGTCAGCATCATCATTACTTTCCTATGATGGTTACAAACCCACGTGGCCGACCAACCACTCGTATGCGCCTCAGCAGCCATGTGCACGAAGACTCGCATGTGCCTCAAAAGCCGTGTACCCAGACCGGTTCATGACTCCTGAAGGTTGTGAGCTAAATTCTTCTTATGCGCCCAATCCCAGGTGCATTCTGTCAGATCACTCTCCACCAAATCCAAGATCTTTGAGCAACAGACATGCGCCACGTATCCTTTGACTCAATTCAGCCTATGAAGGGGTGCTAATCACCCAAGATCTCAGCAACTGAAAGATCCTCTCCCCTGCTACGTGCCAGCCCACAAATACAGCATGAAGGATTCAGCCCACAAATGATGGTGCATCATCTATGTGCCTCCCGCAGCTTCAACCACATGGCGTCCCCACGTACAGGTGTATCCTACTTATGCGCGCATGAGCAGCCAGCCTGCAAGCTATAAATAGAGGGATCATTTCCTTCTTCCAAAGATCTAGACACACACATACAAAAGGACAAAAATATATAGACACTCAACGTCTTCTTTCTCTCCTCAAGCTCCAGTACCCAGAGCAACTCAAACCTTTAGAGAACCGAAAACTGTCGTCAGATCGTCAACGTAGTCAATGCATTACCACTCGGTCCATCGACACAGGGACCCAGATAAACAAAAGTATACTCCTAGGACTACATCTAAGTCCTACATTATAACATTGTTCTGTTTGTAATTAAAATTTAAATTAAAAGATTTTAATGGCAAGCAGTGATCTTGCATAACTCGAAGATGATCTCTGACTTGCCTGACCACCTTAATAGTCCGTGTGATCATCTCTGGACCAAGCATCTGCCTCTCGCCTATATCATTCCATGCTAACGGAGATCTGCACTTTCTGTCGTACAAGGCCTCAAAGGGGGCCGTCTGGATACTGGCCTGGAAATTGTTGTTATAGGAGAACTCCATGAGTTGCAGGTGATCGTCCCACGAACCATCGAATTCGAGTGTACATGACAACAACATATCTTCAAGAGTCTGGATCGTGTGTTCTGACTGACCATCTGTCTGAGGGTGATAAGCTGAACTGAACTTGAGACGGGTCCCCAAACTTTTCTGAAGACTCTGTCAAAAGTGCGATATGAATCTTGAATCTCTGTCGGATATAATACTGACTGGTACTCCATGCAACCTGACTATCTGTCTGAGGTACATCTCTGCAAGCTGATCCATCGACTGACCGATTCTGAAAAGAATAAAATGAGCTACCTTGGTGAGTCTGTCGACTATAATCCAGATGGCATCTCTCCTAGCTGGGGATCTAAGTAATCCGGTTACAAAATTCATGGTAATGTGCTTCCATTTTCTTCTGGGATCGATAAAGGTTGAAGAAGTCCAGCCGGTCTCTGATGTTCAGCTTTAACTTGTTGGCAAACTAAACATCGGAATACAAACCCGGCTATCTCTCTCTTCATGCCATTCTACCAAAAATGCTGCCGGATATCACGATACATCTTCGCACCGCCCGGATGAATCGAATACTGAGAACTGTGAGCTTCTTTCATGACCTCCTGTCTGACATCACCATTAGGTACACAAAGACGCCTCCCATACCAAAGTGTACCGTCCTCATGGATACATAACTCTGGTCTTCATCCTGCTACACATTTTGCCCTAAGCCGCTGAAGTTTAGAATCTGATGACTGAGCTAACTTGATCCTCTCAACTATACTGGACGAAACTTGGATACTGGCCATCAATGCTACATTGGTAGGAAGGACAACTTCTATACCCATCTTCTGAAGATCTGCTAATAACTCTGGTTGTGATGCTAGAAAATAAACTTCGGCTCTTCTGCTCAATGCATCTGCAACGACGTTGGCCTTCCCAGGATGATACTGCAGGTTGATGTCATAATCCACAAGCAGCTCTAGCCATCTTCTCCGACGTATGTTAAGATCCTTCTGAGTAAACACATACTTCAGGCTCTTGTGGTCGGTGAAAATCTCTACCCTATCTCCATACAAGTAGTGTCTCCAAAGCTTAAGTGCAAACACTACTACTGCCATCTCTAAGTCATGGGTTGGGTAATTCCTCTCATGATCACGAAGTTGACGTGACGCATAAGCTATCACCTTCCTATGCTGCATCAAAATACATCCTAAACCTCTGCCTGAAGTATCGCAATACACTGAGAATCCTTCGGTCCCATCTGGAAGCATGAGAATGGGTGCCGTCATCAAACCTCGCTTCAACTTCTCAAAAGAATTTTGACATTCTGCGGTCCAAGCAAACTGCATATCCTTGCAGGTCAACTGCGTCAGTGGTGCTAAAATTCGAGCAAAGTGAAATAAATCGCCGGTAGTAGCCGGCCAAGCCAAGAAAACTGTGAACTTCTGTAACTGTACTGGGTACCGGCCACGTCTCAATAGCCATGATCTTCTGGGGATCCACTTCTATTCCTCCTCTGGTGATGATATGACCCAAGTTATCTATCCTCGGAAGAGGATATCTGTTCTTGATTGTTACTAAGTTCAAGGTACGATAGTCAACAAATAATCTGGACATACCATCCTTCTTTTTCACAAGAAGCATCGGGGCTCCCCAAGGCGATCCACTAGCACGGATGAATTCCTTGGTCTTGAGTTCTTCAATCATCTTATACATGATCTCCAATTCTGACGGTGCCATCCGGTAGACTCTCTCTGGCACTGGTGATGTTCCGAGGATCAAGTCTATGGTGAACTCGATCTCTCTTTCTGGTGGCATACATGGAAGCTCCTCGGGGAAAACATCGGGAAACTCTTCTACAACTTGGGGAAACTGAACTGCTGCTGCAACTGCCTCTGAAATACTGGAGGATAAGGTTCTATTCCGTCTAAGAAAAGTAAAACCTCTGGCTCACCAGGAATACTAAAAATAATCTTGTCGATATTGCAATCTATTCTATCATACTAGTCCCTCAACTAATCCATCCCTAAGACCACGTCATAGTCGACCATCGAAAATTCTATCAACCTGGCGAGAAACTCTCTACTGCTAACTACGATTTGACACGAGGAAAACACTCTATCTACTCCCACAAGACCGTTACCGGTAAGTATATTGAGCCTTACTAATAATGACTCGGGCTCCAGTCCTACCCGTGTAGTGAATCGTGCAGACATAAATGAATGCGATACACCCGAATCAAATAATATTGATGCTGGAAAAGAGTTGATGAGAATGGTACCTACCACCACCTCACATGAAGCTAACTCTTCCTCCACGATCAAGGCCATAGCCTGACCTTGCCCTCTGGGTGCTGGTCCCCTCTGCTGGAAACCTCTCTGGCGGTTCTGGGTCTGAGCTTGGACTTGTGCATACTGCTGGGGTTATGCTGCTGAAATGTTTGGGCCTGAGGCGACAAGGGCCTCGGAAACGGGTACTGTTGCTGCTGCTGGACTGATACTGGGGCTGGTCCCCTAACCGAGGGACTAAAAAAGGTTGAAAAAGATGAACTCTCCCTATTCGGGCAGTTCCCGACCCTGTGGTCCGGTGCCCTACAAACCAAGCCCGAGAGCAAAATAAAACTCACTCATTGCCAGGGTTACGCCTGGTGGTCACCATCTGACTGGAAGGTAGGGAGATCCTCTGGAGTGTTGGCCCAATGATTGTATCATATTTTTGAATATGGTTAATATGTTAAGTTTAGCATTTCTTTATCACTAATCTTCATACAATCGCTATAGCATTTCTACTTATACTTATACCTTTGGTGATATGTGCCTATTGGTTTACATATTAGTGATATGAGCTTATCTATCTTAAATTTAATTGGGTTGCCAAAATCAAAACTATGTTTTTGATTGTGGTCATTCAATTAAGTTTAATCATTATGATATCACTAACATTTATGCCATCACCTTAGCACCTATACTTAAACTTTGCATAGTCCTAATGTGCTTTAATTTATCATACTTGCTACTATGTATATTGCTTTATTCGTCTAACATGTACATGCAGAAAAGCAATAAGCAAGATCAATGTGGACATATGCAATGAAGAAATCATGGTGGGCCAAAGACGACGGATCCCACAAGATTTCTCTGAACCACCCGACGACATCTTCGGAGCCACGCACTCGGGGGTTCTGCTGCCCGGTCAGTGGACGGGGGTCGAGGGGGCAACGCCCCTCGTCGGGGTTCGGGGGCGAAGCCCCCGAAAGGTATTCAGTTTTCGCAAACTGGATATCTTTGGACAGCTGCCGCCAAGGGAAAAAGCCAGCACCTATCAAAGGAAGAAGCCAAGTCATGCCATCATCATTTCAAGACTCTGAAGAAGCCTGCACCTGCCTAAGTATATCTGGAGTCTGTAATGAGTCTTAGGAATAATTGTAAACACAAGAAACGGATGGCAAAATCGAAAGCTAGGGCAGAAATAAGCCCAGGATCATTTTTGGTGGAAAACGGCATACCGACGGTATACCGGCGTATACCGACGGTATACCAGTTTTTGTTCACAGAAAGTTTCTGTTTACAAAACCGGCATACCGCCGGCATACCGGTCCATACCGACGGTATACCGTTTCTGAAACGTTGAAATTCCAACGGTCGAATTTCCAGCCATTAATGATCCCAACGGCTATATTTCTAGCCGTTGCAAATCCCAGACCGGTATACCGCCGGTATGCCGGATCATACCGGCGGTATGCCGGTTCGTGACTGAAAAGTTGTCTTTGGCTTCTTTTCAAGCTTTGGTTATAAATAGCCTTGAACCCCTTCATTCAAGGTTGATGCTTTGAGCCTAAAAATTTCCAAACCACCAAAGCTTATCCACATACAACTCTACAAAGCCTTCATTTGCCATCTATAAATTGTGTTAGAGTTATTGAGTTGAAAAGTGAGATCTTCATCCTATTATATAAGGAGATCAAAACCTATTGTGAAAGGTTGAAGTTGGAGAGTCTTCGCATCCAAACTCTCGGTTGAAGTTGGGGAGTCTTCGTATCCAAACTCTCGGTTGAAGTCGGAGAGCCCTTCGGATTAAAGCTCTTGTGTAAGAAGTTGGCGAGTTCTTCGGATCCAAACTCGTGTGTAACTATTTGCTCAAATAGTGGATTAAAGCCGGAGAGAGTTTCGGGACTGGACTGCCTCTTAGGAGGATACCAGGATATATCGGGTGTCGGTATTGTGTTTGCTTCTTCTCTTGCACTTCTATTTTTAAATTGCCAATTAGCTTGTGCTAAGTGCTTGATTAGTTAGCTTGACCCTATTCACCCCCCCTCTAGGGTTCCTACAATTGGTATCAAAGCAAGGACTCTATTGTTAGGCTTAACATCCTTAGAGTAGATCCTTATTTTTTTTTCTATGGCAACCTATTCCTCATCCTCCGATAAAGAGGGTTTTATTTCTAGTAGCATAGACAATCATGTTTCTTCTAAATGCAAGAAATGCTCTAAGTGGAAAGCCATGGCTAAACAATTCTTAGAGATTCTTGACAACCTTCATTCTACAAATGAAGAACTTTCTGAAAAGGTTATTCATTTAGAAGAAGCAAATAAGTTTTTGAGAAATGAAAACAATGTTTTATTATCTAGACTTGATTCTCAAAACTCATCTTGTGTTTCTTTAAAGAGTTTGAATGAGGCTTTAATTTTGAAAATCAAATCTCTTTCCTCATCAATAGAAGATCTTAAGAGGCAAACTCTTGAGCTAAATCATTTGCATGATTCTTCTATTGTCACTTTAAAGAAACAAAATGATGATTTTATTTCTAGAATTATTTTATTTGAAAAAGAGAATAATGCTTTAAATGTTAAATTTAATTCTCTTACTTGTATGCATAATGATTTGATATTAGAACATGATATTCTTAAGACCAAATCTATGCATGCTCACTCTAGAGACATTCATCATTCTAGTATGTCACATGTTCATAACCATGCTCATTCTGATACATGTGCACACACTAGCATTAGATGCTTCTATTGCTCTCGCATTGGACACATGAGCTTTACATGCCCTATTCGTAGGACCTTCACTACCAATGCTAGAGTAAGTGCTATATGGGTCCCTAAAGCTAATAAATGTGGATCCAAATTTATTTGGATACCAAAGTCTTCATCTAATATTGTAGGTGAAGCTTCTTGTATCGGGACATAGCACCGAGGAGCGTGTTGGTGGTTGCAAAGCTCAAAGCTCATCTTCCAAGCAATTGCACCAACACAAGCGTGGCCACTAGAGCCACTTTGGTAACATGCTAAACGATTCTCTTCAAAGTGTTTATATTTGTAGAATCTAGCATGTTTCACTTAATGTCTTGCTACTAGCTCACATTGATATCCTTTAGTTGTCCTTTATATAAATCAATGTGAGATTTAATACTAGCATGCTTAGTTTAATTTTCTTATTATTTCTTTTATCTAGCATGACTAGTAACTTGGCTTAAATGTTTAGTTCACACTATGTAGTTTATCACTCATTCTCTATTAGTGTGACACTTTTATTATGTATGCTCGTTATTCTTAATCCTTATTTATAAAGCATGTATATCACTCTAGTCCATAGGAGCTTGATTTTGATTTGAGTTAATATGATTTTAACTCTCCGTCTTTAAAGTTTTTAAAATAGTTACTTCTTGCCGGTTTGTATTTAATATGTAGCATTTACTTTAAATCGGTATTTGTGAATATATATGTTTAGCACAAGCTTCTTATCACTTGACAAGTATACACTTATACTTCCATTTTAATCTTGTGCCTACATAATATATTCATTATTGATTCTCACACTTTATCTTGATTATCTTCTTGAGAATCAATTATGTCTTTGTCTAATAAAGTTTATTTATACATGCCTTTGAATTTGTGATAGTTTTTCAAATATTCATTAAGGATACATGACTATATTCATTAAATTTCTATTTATATGTAAATCATGTATTTCTTATGAATATATTTTTTTTTTGTATAAATATCTTTATGTGGGCATATGAGTTAAGCTAAAGTTTTATATTGACTTGAAGAGTATTTAATTATACTTGTTACCTTCAAACTTGTGCTTATCTCATACCTTAGCTATTGATTCCTTTGACCAAATTTATTCTTCTTGAATCAATTAGCTTCTTCCTTAAAGTCTTCTTTTGATGATATCTTCTTGACTTTTTGGTTGGCATTATGGATACATGTTCTTAATTGATTTTTGATCTTTTCATGTATACCTATTCATGATATATATAGTTTCATATATATTAGTGATTCCTAACTTTTGATATTTATTTGTTTTATACCTTTAAGTTAGGATGTTGAGAGAAAATATTTGTTTATGCCTTGCACTTGACTATTTATGGAAGTTCTTTTAAGAATCACATGGTTTTGTGCTTTGTCTTGTTTTTATATTTACCTCCATTTTTAGTGCACATTTTCAAATCGATATCTTCTATATATATACTATGGTGTACTATGAAAGTTCTTTGAAAAATGTACTTCTTGATATCTTTAGCATTTAGCTTTATTGATCTTAATGATCATTCTTTGCTCATTTCTTGGATTTATGCTTCTTTTTGAATTATTGTTGCCCAATGATATTTTTGTAGCACATGAGAATACCTGTAATTGTTACATCATATTTCTCATGACTTTAGCTACTATGGCTTGAGCTTTTATGTTGAGATTTTCCCATTTCTAAAGAATACACTTATTTCATAATGGCTATAATATTTTGCATTCTCTAGATCGATCTATCATTTTATTATCTTGGGTTAATCTCAATACTTGGCAAAAAGATTTACTTTATTACATTTTCATGAATATCTCTTTTGGCCTATACTTGATAAGAGTCTAATTTATTTATTTGTCATCTTATGCTCTTATCCTTGCTTAGTAAAGAGTCTATAAATCATTTTGTTCATTCAAAATGTATTTTTCTCTTTGTGAACTCTTTGCTTAAGCAAGTATTTTTAGTGTTAGTGACTTAAGATTTAATGAGCACATTTATCTTGTTAATGGCTTCCCTCATTAATCTTATTTGGATTATATAGTTTGCTTATTTGTGATATATTGATAAGCTATATAATTTGGTCACTTTCACTCACCTAGCTATTGTTTTTCTTTTCAATCTATATATGATATGCTAGTTTACATAAATAAGATCTGTGATTCTTCTAATTGTAATTTGTATTCTATTTTAAATACATGTGTTTGTTCTCTAAAACTAGTTTTACAAAGTTTTGATTAGATCTTGTTTCTCTTGGAGGTTTGTGATTCCTTTCTTTAAGTCTCTTTCCTTATTAGTCATTAGCAAGTATCTCTTAAATTTCTCTCACTTTTGAGTCATGATTTCATCGTATTATCATTTACGTCTCTTCTTGATTATGTTTGCAATCATTTAAATGAGAATGACTCTTTTCCATATTTTTTATTATTTTATGAGATTTATTGGATCAAGTTTAATCTGTTTATTTTTATTGATAAAAGATCCTAATGGTTGAGTAGTCCTATATTATCTTAATATGTGAGTATCAGACTATTTTATTACTCTACTTTGACTACTCATGGATTGCCACATATGGGCCTTTGCTATTTGAACTTTATGGTTTATTATTTACCATTAGCAAGGTTTGGATTTTACCCGTTGATGGGTACATAAATGGTGAAACATACCTAGTCCATGTAAAGTAATAAATTGGTTGATTCTTTCTTAAATAGATAATCATGGACATGATGTTTGAGTTTTATTTTTATTTTTGAGCTATATTCTGTCTATTATCATGATTGTTCTTAATTGACTTTATTCTTTTTCATGATGACATTTTCTCAAAGGATAATATACATTGATCTATCATATTTAGATATGAGATACTTCTATATAGATTAATGTATGCCACCTTTTGATTATATGTGCTTAATTGGAATATTCTTTTGATTTTTCATCTTTAGTGGCTATTAATTGTATGTCTCTTCTTGACTAAAGATGATTTTATTCGTCTTTTGACGATATTGTAGCCTTATATGCATCGAGCAAGGGGGAGAAATCCATAGTTGATTTACCCCTAGATCTTGTAGTTATCTATTTTATGCTATAAGTGCTTTGGAACTAGATACGCATATTTTGAGGGGGAGCAAATTAATTGATTCAATTCATTTATACCCTTAAATATGTCGTATACCTAGTTCATCATGGACCCATACTTTCTTCTTTTTCATATCTTAGTGAATGAGGTCATGATACTTTTAATTGTGAAGGGTTTATGAGAGTATATGCTATTGTCTTTATCACTTATCTCTCTTTTGTATGGATTAAATAAGTCATCTTCTTAAATATTACCTTTTATATATTATCTTGATGACTATTGTGATTTCGTTGTTTTGGCTTTCCTTATACGCTTAATTGGTTTGGCTTTCCTTGTTGAGGACTTATCCAAAATTCATGATTTTTATCAACCTTGGTAGTACTTTGAGGGGGAGCATTCAAGTCGACTGAATTTCTCCTTCTCAAGTATTTTTCTCCTTTACCTTCATGTTTATCTAAAAGGGTATTCATATAGCATGATATGGTATTTGAGTTCAAATGCATGTACTTGGGTAAGCATATAGATTTTGTAAAGAGTGAGATTGGTCTATATCAATTACTTTGCAATTATCTAATCCTCATGGGCTTTTGATTGAAATCCTTGATTGAAATCCTTATTTCAATTGGTATATCGCTTCCTTCCAAAACTAGAGTTTTAATTCATATAATATTATGTTTTGGAGTTTCTTTCTTGGATTTCAAGTTGGTAAAACTATTCTTTGACTGATTATCAATTTTATTTGTTTTACCAACTATATTGTGTTTTGACAAGTTATTTTCCTTTTGGCACTCTACATTTGATATGTAGCTTTATACACTTGTCATTACATCCTTCTCCCATTGTTTTTCACTAGTCTATTTTGACCATGATTGTCTATGACTTCCCCATGCTCTGATTTCTATGCTTAAGATCGATTTCTTTTTATTTCTTAGTACGGGGGAGCCCATTTTTGATCATGTCAAAGGGGGAGAGGTAAGTTTGAGTTGGTGTTTATAAGTAATCTAAGTAGTATGCGTTTAGTGATATTGCTTATATCTTTTGTATATTAGTGATACATGCATCTATTGTGTTCATACTAAACTTAACCGATTTGCCATAATCAAAAAGGGGGAGATTGTTGGCCCAATGATTGTATCATATTTTTGAATATGGTTAATATGTTAAGTTTAGCATTTCTTTATCACTAATCTTCATACAATCGCTATAGCATTTCTACTTATACTTATACCTTTGGTGATATGTGCCTATTGGTTTACATATTAGTGATATGAGCTTATCTATCTTAAATTTAATTGGGTTGCCAAAATCAAAACTATGTTTTTGATTGTGGTCATTCAATTAAGTTTAATCATTATGATATCACTAACATTTATGCCATCACCTTAGCACCTATACTTAAACTTTGCATAGTCCTAATGTGCTTTAATTTATCATACTTGCTACTATGTATATTGCTTTGTTCGTCTAACATGTACATGCAGAAAAGCAATAAGCAAGATCAATGTGGACATATGCAATGAAGAAATCATGGTGGGCCAAAGACGACGGATTCCACAAGATTTCTCTGAACCACCCGACGACATCTCCGGAGCCACGCACTCGGGGGTTCCGCTGCCCGGTCAGTGGACGGGGGTCGAGGGGGCAACGCCCCCCGTCGGGGGTTCGGGGGCGAAGCCCCCGAATGGTATTCAGTTTTCGCAAACTGGATATCTTTGGACAGCTGCCGCCAAGGGAAAAAGCCAGCACCTATCAAAGGAAGAAGCCAAGTCATGCCATCATCATTTCAAGACTCTGAAGAAGCCTGCACCTGTCTAAGTATATTTGGAGTCTGTAATGAGTCTTAGGAATAATTGTAAACACAAGAAACGGATGGCAAAATCGAAAGCTAGGGCAGAAATAAGCCCAGGATCATTTTTGGTGGAAAACGGCATACCGACGGTATACCGGCGTATACCGACGGTATACCAGTTTTTGTTCACAGAAAGTTTCTGTTTACAAAACCGGCATACCGCCGGCATACCGGTCCATACCGACGGTATACCATTTCTGAAACGTTGAAATTCCAACGGTCGGATTTCCAGCCATTAATGATCCCAACAGCTATATTTCTAGCCGTTGCAAATCCCAGACCGATATACCGCCGGTATGCCGGATCATACCGACGGTATGCCGGTTCGTGACTGAAAAGTTGCCTTTGGCTTCTTTTCAAGCTTTGGTTATAAATAGCCTTGAACCCCTTCATTCAAGGTTGATGCTTTGAGCCTAAAAATTTCCAAACCACCAAAGCTTATCCACATACAACTCTACAAAGCCTTCATTTGCCATCTATAAATTGTGTTATCCTTATTGAGTTGAAAAGTGAGATCTTCATCCTATTATATAAGGAGATCAAAACCTATTGTGAAAGGTTGAAGTTGGAGAGTCTTCGCATCCAAACTATCGGTTGAAGTTGGGGAGTCTTCGTATCCAAACTCTCGGTTGAAGTCGGAGAGCCCTTCGGATTAAAGCTCTTGTGTAAGAAGTTGGCGAGTTCTTCGGATCCAAACTCGTGTGTAACTATTTGCTCAAATAGTGGATTAAAGCCGGAGAGAGTTTCGGGACTGGACTGCCTCTTAGGAGGATACCAGGATATATCGGGTGTCGGTATTGTGTTTGCTTCTTCTCTTGCACTTCTATTTTTAAATTGCCAATTAGCTTGTGCTAAGTGCTTGATTAGTTAGCTTGACCCTATTTACCCCCCCCCCCCTCTAGGGTTCCTACATGGAGCCGCTCCGGTATCTAGCCATGCAAAACCAGCTGGGTCAGATCCCAGCAAGAGCAAGTACCACAAAGGAGGCTTCACTTAAGAACTAAAACCAGCAATTAGTACAAGAACATAATTATATAATAAAGGACTGGAAATATGGAAAATCATGATGATATACGATAAGATAACCATGGGACTATTCAGATAACCAAGTTACAACCCGTAACCAAACTAATCCTTCATCTGAACAGAACTTGGTTTTCCACCATTTATTGATAAGGTAACACAAGCAATCGGGTCATGTAATAATCTTATACAGGATCAGGACAAGACTAGACTGGTTAGACTCCATCCAACATTTAAGGCCAAGCAATAAGTACGGCTTGATACTTTAACTAACTAGGGTTGTCACAGGCCTAGTTACTAGCAAGATACAATGAGATTATTCCAACAGCCACAAGCCCTGCAGACAATCCAGGTTACCCGAACGCAATTAGGGGTTGAGTTCATGTGGATACATCGTCTAGGAAATGCATGTACCCTTAAGTAGCTTGAAGGGTGTAACACATGACAGTGTGCTAGAAATATGCCCTACTCGACGGCAAGCTACAAATCCCATGATAGGGCGCCCAGATAACAGAATTGCATGTAGCTGGAAAATCTCTTCATGACTACTGGATTATTCTAGTTATTAGCCTTAGCCAATTTTAGTAGGTACCCTGACCGTAGTACTCAGGGGTTCCTGCCCTAGACATGATACAAGATAATACTGGTTTATTTGTACAAACACAATCGTCCACGGTGTCCAGGCCATTCATTCTTGTCATGTCATGCTAGCCATCGCAACAGCATATTGAGGTTATCATGTTAGGTTTACTTATTAAGAGTTACCACGATAGGCCACTATCACGTCAGGTTACTTGTCAAAAGTGCGCCACGACGGGTCACTATCGTGTTCCATCCCTACATTATCATGTCGTGTTCATGTAAAAGTCATGCCAATATTAAAATCATGCCACATCCAATACATAATCCTGCCATGAGGGTTGCCGCAAAAGACTGGCCGTATGGGGGTTGCCGCAAAAGGCTGGCCGCATGGAGTTGCCGTAGAAGGCTGGCTGCATGAAGTTGCCACAAAAGGCTGGCCGAATGAGGTTGCTGCAAAAGGCTGGCCGCATGGGATTGCCGTAAAAGACTGGCCGCATGAGGTTGCCGCATAAGGCTGGCCGCATGGGGGTTGCCGCAAAAGACTGGCCGCATGAGGTTGCCGCAAAAGGCTGGCCGCATGGGGTTACCGCATAAGGCTGGCCGCATGGGGGTACTGCAAAACGTCGGCCACATAGGGGTACCGTAAAACGCCGGCCGCATGAGGCTGCCGCATAAGGCTGGACGTATGGGGGTGCCGCATAAGGATGGCCGCATAAGGCTGCCGTATAAGACTGGCCGCATGGGGTTGCCGCAAAAGGCTGGCCGCATGAGGTTGCCGCAAAAGGCTGGCCGCATGAGGTTGTCGTAAAAGGCTGGCCACATGAGGTTGCCGCAAAAGGCTGGCCACATGGGATGCCGCATAAGGCTGGCCGCATGAGGTTGTTCTTCTTCTCCAAGGATCCAAGAAGAAGAACCATGGAAGCCATGGCTTCCAAGCTCCATCAATCCTTCATTTAAAGTCAAAATCTGGACTTCCATAGGTGAAAATAGGGTAAAACAAAATTTTCTACAACATAGAACAATCAAAACTTGAAAATTACAAGGTTTGATAGATCAAAATCGAAGAAATCCGAAAATACAACAACTTAGATCTACATGAAATGAACCATAGAAATTAAAAATACTAAGTACTAAAGTGTCTTAGAATCTCGTGAGGAAGACAATGGAACAACAAAAATTGAGTTCGTCCATGAAGTAAGTTGCACTTGTCTAAGCTCTTGGTAGGTAGAGAGAGTTAATAGAGGAAGAAGAAGAAGTAAATGAAAAAGTGAACGAGGAGAGAAAAAGGGGTTGGTGGCTTATAAAGAGGGGGGTTAGCATGTTGGGTCAAGTCCTAACAACTGATTCCAACCAAATACACCAAGCCGAACCAGGATGAACCCAAAATAAACCAATGCAAGATTAAACCAGGGTCAAGCTAAGCGAGACAAGTCTAACTATGGGTCGGGATTCCATACATGTATACTGGAAATACGTATAATAAAAAACGGAGGTGACACCTCTGTCGTGCTGTTCGTCACAGCTGCCTTGGAGGCAGACACCCAGACACGTCGAGTCTTCTTTAGTTTTACGAACCGCTTTGAAGGACTTGACTTTTCTTCAGAAAGGAGATCTTCAAAAGCTTGTTGGTCAAAGCGTACAACCAAGATCTTCTGGGAAGATCCCAGCAAGTTGTCATCAGATTGCGTCACCACCTTCTCCTTGGAGGAGAAGATAGTCCCTAGCAGAGTCGCCATTTTGTTCGACATCACAAAAGGTTATACAAACTTTTTGTTTATTGAACTTGAAAAAGGGTACAATCAATTACTATGCGAGGAAATCTAAGTACAAGAATTCTGGAAAAGCATGACGGTGGAGAACGAGCACTGCAGCAGCTCCTTTACTCCGTTGACGATCTGACGACGAGTCGGACTTGCTTTGGCTTTCTAGTACCTGTGATGGAACTCTAGGGTTTTCGATTAAGAGGATGCTGGAGTTGAAGACTTTGAAGCTGTGCCTTTTGCCTTCTGCTTCTTTTTTCTTTGTCTGTGTCCTCCACCTCTTTTTGTTGAAAGGAAAACTCCTATTTATAGGAAAAAAAGGGGCACACATGCGATGTGCACTCAGATTTGAGATATGAAGGAATCTGCTGTCATTGTACAGTACGGGCTTCTGGTGAGCTGACACGTGGCGGACGTCGAAAGACATGTGGCGCCTGTCTATTACTGGGAATCCTATGTTTAGATGAAGCCGAGTAGATCTTAGATTTTATCTCAGAGTAGGATTCTGTTTGATCTCCAGGAAGCGAACGATTTAAACAAACCAACTTGATACGACCTTTATCAAAAGGGCAAACTTTGCCCTTGTCTGAGTTTTTAAACCAACTGATAAGATATTTGCACTTATTAATATGATCAACCTCTGTCCCATCTTTGAGAGTGGCAGTTTAAATAAACCGATTGGGTAGGACCATGCAACCTGCGCCTCTAGCGAGGTCTTAGTGCTGCTGTACTTCTGGTGCGACGAGTAGACTATTCTCCTGGAGACAATAGAGCCTCTGCGCTTTCGGTCGACGAGTAGACTGTGTTTTAAAGACGACGAAGCCTCTGTGCATTTGAGCGACGAGTAGGCTATATTTCAAGTAGTAAAGTCACTGTGCTTTAGGGAGACGAGTAGCCTTTGCTTCAGGCTAACGAGGTTACTGTGCTTTTGTAGCGGCAGGCGGACTTATGTTGGATGCACTGGTGTTTCCCAATTCTTTGATGAAGGGGGTTGAGCTTCTGGGTTGAAGCAGAGGTCTGCACCGTTGAAGTCGGGATGATGTGAAGTCATCACCAGCCTGCGCCTCTTGCTGGCGCAGGATTGTAGCTGCGCTTCTTGTTTGAAGAAGTTGTCTTATGAAGTATTCTTTAAGAGCAATTAATAATAGAACTTTAAGGAACGACTCCCTCTTGATTGCCACCATTACTTGAGGAATTTCAAAAGGTCTTTTAATTGTCTAAGACTTAGTCGAATGAACCCATTTATGAGGTTCATCGTACTGAGTCTTAGGTTCATCCCATTAATGTGGAAAATTTGACCGACGAACCCGTAGCCAATGTCTTGGGCCACGCCCGCCTTATATAAAGGAGGAGTTTCTTTTGAAGAGTCACGTCTTCCTCTTTTTGTTCTTCAATACCATACTGGATCCAGACTTGGCTTCGAGCGGCCGTTGGCCTTGTCTAAGTCGAATTTTGGTTGAGGATCCCTTTGTTCAAAGGAGCTGTGCCCTCGTAAACTGCTGATGAGCTTGGGATGTGTTGGAATGCTTTTCATGGGGAGTTCGAACCTGAGCGACATCTTTGAAGTCTTGGAGGTCCAGACAACCGAGTTTTGGTCTGGTTGCCAACATGAAGCGCCGCGGTTGTGCTCTGCCCTGCTCATTGGCGGCTGTGTGCTTTCATTATGCTGGAAGAACCCTAGAAGCTGATACGCTTTTGAAAAGGACCTCCTGTCATGCTGTGGACTAAATTCTCGCTCAGGCCAATAGCTGCTTCAGGAAGAGCTACACGTCTGAGAGGGGATGCTGTGGCGGCAGACTATGATGACGAATGTATTCATATCTTCTATCTACAGTCCCTCCTCTCATGACGATTGCACTATGAAGATGAACCCTAGCATATATCCGTAGGAGTTTTTAGTTCAGCATATGTAATCACAAGTACTGTGTAACAGATCCTTTTAATTAGGAAGTCTTCTTTTATGTAATCGTGACGAATCTGTAATAGACTCTTGTAGCCATAATTTAAAAAAATAACTTTCCTTGAACTTTTCATATGTTTTTTGTGAGTTTGTCTTTTCTTTTGGCGTGCTTGACCACCTGCGCTTCTGTGAAGCTGGGTTGGTAGCGAGAGCACTGTAGGAACAAATTGTAAAGTGCAATACTCTAGAGGGGGTGAATATAGTAGGCAGCAAAAATTAGATAATTGAAAAAAATGTTAGCAATAAGATCACAGAATATATATCACAGATTTGTAAATGAAAAGTAGAGAGCAAACGCAAACACAGCGATGTATAATGGTTTTTCTCTTGTGAGGACTAGTCCAGTCGAAAGAACTCTAGCTTCTAGTTGAATTCACTGTTGGAAAATACCACAAGTTTTCATCCGAAGTTCTTGCAACTTCTACAACGCGAGCATTGATCCGAAGTACTCGACCAACTTCAATTGTGAAGGGTCTTTCTTCAATCAAACCTCTGATTACAATTACTCTGAAACTTCTAGACCGTATCGTACTGGTAAATCGACTAGAGGATTGTAACTGGCTTGGGATTTGAAAGTGAAAGCTTTAGAATACTTTGGAAGAAGTAGTAGGCTTATAGAGAAGAGACATAAAAGTGAATTGGTGTGTTGAAGTGATTAAAATCCTTCTCAATTTATAGGTTTTCCAAAGGCAGAATTCTGACAGAATTCAGACAGAACCCTTTAAGAAAATCTTGGGTGCATCCGTAACTACAAAAGGACTAAGTTCAAAATTCAACGTCCACTAACCGAACTCTGGCCGAATTCAGGCCAAACTCGGGCCGAATTCTATTGGAGTTCTGTCAGTGTTTTTGCAAATTGGTTTTGTGCATTTTGAAAAGTCAAGCAGTTAGGAAGTAGTTTGGGCTTTTATAAGCAGGCTTGTTTTTAAAATGAAAGGATATTTTGAAAACGTTTCTTAGGTAGCCTATTTGCCAGTACGACACAGTGTACATCGTATTCCAAGACTTAATAAATATGAAAAATACATTAGTAAAATAGGAACAGCAAGAGCCCTTTGATGACGCCTTTCTTCTAATATTTGAGCAGACTTGAAGACGTCTTTTTCCTTGACCCCGATGCGAGGCCTCGGATAGGTCATTGGACGGTTCAGAAAAATCTTCTTGTATAATGTCGTCTTTGGCCCATCAGTAATTCTTCATTGCATGTCCTGGTTTAGTCATGTTTTATCATGCTTACTGCATGTCTGCAAGTACATGTTAGGCAAACGAAACAGTATGATGCATTATGATACAAACATAGAAATATGATGTAGAATATTAGGACAATGCTAAGTTTAAGCAGCAACATGATAGTAATTACATGAATATTAGTGACGTCATTATGTTAAACTTAGTTGATTAGCCATATTCAAAAACATGATATAATCATTGGGCTAACAATCTTTCCCTTTTTGATTATGGCAATCGGTTAAGTTTAAGATATATATAATATATGCATGTATCACTAATAAACACATAATACTATAATATTGTGTGCTAACCTAAATTTATTTCTCTCCCTTTGACATGATCAAAAAATAAGCTCCCCCGTAGTAAGAGATAAAACGAACTCAAGCATAAGTAAAGGAGGAAGGCAAAAACAATCATGATCAAGAATTAGGAGAACAGTATAACGACAAGATTAGAAAATTGCATAACTAAATTTTTTAAAAAAAAACTTGTCAGAATACAAAATAGTTGGTTGAACTTTAAAAAATTGAAATGAAATAACTAGTTTACCAACTAGAAATCTAAAATGACATTCAAAGCACAATATGATGTATAAATGTAACTGTAGTTTTGAAATAGACCAATAAAGGATTTTAATAAACAGTAGATATCAATATAGTAGAAATCAATAATTGGTCATAAATAATCCAGAAAAAAATTATAGCTCTAGTATATACCAATATATATATATATATATATATATATATATAGAAAAATCAAAAATATAATGAGACTTCTAACAATGATCACAAAAAATATGATTCTTAATTTGCCCATACAAATTAGTGAATCACGTCAATAAAGAGTATAATCATCAAAAAGAAATTAACATAAATATACTAGAACCTATGCAAATTCTATACGAAAGTTTATGCATTTGAATTCAAGTACCTTAGCATGATATATGTATATCCATTAGATAAACATGAAGGTAACGAAGACAAAATACTTAAGAAGAAGAAATTCAGTCGACTTGAATGCTCTCCCGCAAAGTATGATCAGTCTAAATATTGATAATCATAAACTTTGAGATAAAATCTCAATAAGAAATGCTGAAAGTATTTTAAACCCAATCAAATAAGGATAATTAAATATATTTGGCAAGATAACTTTTAGAAACTCGAATAAAATAAAAAATAAATAAATAATAATAATCATATATTCTCTCATAAACTTAATGAAATAAAAGATAATAAACAAATCAACAAGATATATTAAGTAAAAAAAATATTTGTCCATGATAAACTAGGTATACCGCACATTAAGGGCATAAAATAATTGAAACAATTAATTTGCTCCCCCTTAAATATGTGTATCTAGTTCCAAACTTAAACAAATATCGTCTTTAGGCAAAAAGAAATATTCAATAAATAAATGCTTAAAGATGAACAAACAAAATATAGTTCCAAAAGTAGGAAACTAACCCATCAAAATATTAGATCTTCTTATCAAAGTTCATTTCTTCCCTTTTAAAACCTTAGTACGATGTCCATCACATAACCGTAGGGTTAAAGAAAAGAAACGCTTTAAGAGAGAGATTCAATTTGCATGACTTCTCCCCGCAAAGAGTTACTGTTGTAGACAGTAAATAACTTGAATAAAAGAATATAATAAAAAGCTTAAGATCATGAATATTATACATGCTAAAGATGAAATCACAAGACCATAATATTCAATGAGTAGTCACAAAATCATATCAAGTTTGAATATCGAATAGTGTGACAGAAAAATGAATATATCAAAAGATGACAAACATTAACCTATGAAGATCAATATATGTTAGCTTTTGTAAAATTTAATTAATAAATAATATTATCCATCAAATCTAAAATCCAAAATCCATCAGATAACAATTGCAACTAGATCTCAATAAATCTTTAGTTTATAAAGCATTGATCAATCTTGGGTTAGCTGTAGGGGTACTGTCCCATCTAACAGAGGTTCACCGGGGAACACTTAAGTACCGCTTCGCTTTAGACGTAGCCATGGTGACAGACAAATAGACCCTTTATAGGCTTGTACCCCGGATAGGTCGTTGGACAGTTCAGAGAAATCTCCTTGTATAACGCCGTCTTTGGCCCATCAGTAATTCTCCATTGCATGTCCTAGTTTGGTCATGTTTGATTATGCTTACTACATGTCTGCAAGTACATGTTAGGCAAATAAAACAGTAAGATGCATTATGATACAAACATAGCAATACGATGTAGAACATTAGGACAATGCTAAATTTAAGTAGCAACATGATAGTGATTACATGAATATTAGTGACATCATTATGTTAAACTGAATTGATTAGCCATATTCAAAAATATGATATAATAATTGGGCTAACAAGCACCAACCTGCATCGTTCGTTATCTATGTCTTTGTGAAGATGGGTGAGTAGCGAGAATACCCACATGTGCCTTGTGTCACCCTGTACTTTTTTATGCTTCTACAGGTACGGGATCCAGCAATCAGAGCGAGCCGCTTTAGAGAGGGTTTGATTTGGGATGTGAAGATCCTTATCCCTTTTTTATGCGTACGCAGAGATCCTTACGGAGGCACACAAGGTAGAGCGGGAGTTCGGTCTGAAGCCCAAGAGAGATCGTTAATTCCTTCCAGGGGCTACTAGCAGCACAGGGCCTGTTAAACGTCCTCAGCTCCAGCACTGTTCCTTCCAATCACCGCATCAGCAGACGCGGGCTCATGCTAGGGCACCAGTTCAGCAGGTTCCCTATCAGCAACAGAGATCGACGAAGCAGGCTTCTCTTTGCCATTACTGCAAGAAGCCCGGTCACATCTGGGAGGTTTATAGGAGGCAGTTGGGAGCGTGCCTATATTTTGGCACCTAGGGGCACCAGTTGAGAGATTGTCCTTCGAACCCTCGTCGTGCAGGTCAGGATGCATAAGCTAGGCCATCTGTGGCGACGCATCATGCCCCGTACCAGCAGCGGGATATACCCCATCAAGGTTGGGCTTTTGCGATGCTGATCGAGGAGACCAATACTGCAGGTGGGGCTAGGAGGTTAGGTCCTGTTCTTCCTTCTTTTTTATTCCATCTATTGATTGCTTGATTGATTTCGTAGTACCCTTAGCTTGCATATGTGATGTTCATGCTAGATTAATAGTAAACCCCAATGGAGACTGCAGTAACATGACACTGTAGATGCTAAAACCATGCATGTTTGTTTCCATTCCATAGAGTTGCATGTTGTATAAATTTAGATAGGATTTTGTATATTGATTGTTGGGAGCTTAACCTAGAGAAGAGTACAACCAACTTAAATTTCGAGGACAAAATTTTTTAAGGGGTAGGATTGTAACCACCAATTTTCCAAATAAGAGTATTTTGTCATTTCACATTAGTTTATATATTTTTATATGATGGTTGTTTATTAGTAGGCTAGCTTATTCATTACTCATGGTGGACCCCATTTAATGTGACTTGACCAATTAGTTGATTAATTAGACTCTAGTCATGATCAAGTTGAGTACAAGCCTTAATTAGATCCAAACCACTTAGCCCACTTACGGACCTACTTAATACTAAGTGTCATGATGAGTTTAGGGCTTAGCAAGACCCTATATAAAGTCCCACAAGCCTTCAATTGCAGCCACCACAAAACCTAGGGTTTTTATCTTTTCTCCATTCCATCCTCTTCTAAATTTTCTCCTTCTTCTTCCCTTTGTTGTGCAAAAGCTTGGAGGATCTCAAGAAGGATTGGTGGAGGTTCTAGCATGGTTTTGGGAGATCTTTCTTCACCCATCTTGCCCAAATTCGTGGAACTTGGTGTTGGCTCCATTCTGCATAGGTATAACCTTCTAAACTTCCATTTCCATGGTTAAAATTCATATATTCATGTAAGAGACCCTACCTATGACCAATAAGAGGTAGATTGAGGTCCAAATGAGCCCTATTGTGATAATTACAAGGAGTTTAGTGTCCATTAGAGAGAGACTACAAGTGTTGCCCACCAAGTGTTTATAGAAATGTCACAATGGTCATTTCGGTCATGTTTTTCAGTTTTGAACCCATACGTAGCTTGGATTGCTCTTAGGAATGGGTGTATACGAGTCTAAGTATTATATCTAGATATACATAAATGTATATATATATATGTAGGGTGTGCCTAATTGCTAGAGTGTGTGTGACTAGGAGGGAGGGTATGTGGTTACCTATAGGGAGTGTGGAGTACAGGTTCAGTCTTAGGATACTACAGTATGTGACATATGGCCAAGGAACATAAATGCACAAGTTAGTTTCCATGGCAGTGGGGACTTTACCAGTTGGGGGAAATAGGCCTAGAAGGTTTATGCACCAAGTGCACAGGAAAGGGAATAGAGGGTGGACTAAGTGTATGCATGTATATAGGTATCTACACAAGAATCACATATATATAGATGCCTTAACTGAACTATGGGTGATGTATATGTGTATCTATATACATTGCATATTGACAAGGGCATGTTGTGCATATGGATATATATGTGTATGGATGTGGGTCACTTTGGGACAGGAAGAGTGGAGTGTATCAGTCCATATGGGGACTCAATTTTGGTTCAGTCTAGAGACTGAATGATAAGGAATGTTCAGGGAGTATCATTACCTAGAGGGTGTATCAGAGGAGAGTATCATGGATGTGCATCTGGACATGGAAAGCAAGGGTGCAGGGCACCTGATTAGGGAGGAATGGGATGCATCTATTAGGAAGCAAAGATGGGTAACACTGGTAGCAGGAAAGCAGAAAGAAGGTAAGTACATACAAACGTTATATGATCTATGTATGTGGTATCATGATGAACTTAGATAAACATAGTTGGTTTAGGAATAAAATGTAGGAATGAGGTATTAGATATTTAAATGGATGAGAAGGAAAGACCAAAGATATAATGGGGATTCATGTTTCAGTCAAATGGGACTAAATGTTAAGGGTTTCTTTGTATCAAAAAGAAGAAAGAGTAATAGGTAGAAGGAGAAATGTTTGGATGAGTACCAATAGTTTAGTTTAGTCGAAGAAAAAAGTAAAGAAATAGCAGGGGAGTTGGGGGCCATAGGCCAAGTGTTTGAGCATATGGCGTTTTGGAGTTAGGGAGGTGAGGCAGGCCAATGTGGCCTTGGCAGGGCTCAGGAATAGGTCAGATGGAAGGGCATTAGATAAGTAATAGTGTATTCCTTAACTCCTATTTATGTATAAGTATGTATAATAACTAACTATAAGATATGAGAGATTGGGGGTATGCATGGAGGCTCGAGCAAGAGTGCAGGGCCATGAAGGACCAAACCCTTGGGACAGGTATTCTGGAGGTCAGGGTCATATGGAAACAAGTAGGAAGAAATAGATAATGGCAGCAGTATATAGGAAGGCCAGGGTGATTTGTAGCAGTGAAAGGAATGGGTTTGGGTTCAGATAAATAGAAAAGAGGGAATTTTGAAGAGTAAAAAGAGTGAAGTATCTAGGCAAGTGGGTTTTGTCTCTATGATTGTCCAAATTGTTTAGAGTGAGTGGGGGTGTTAGAGTCTTCATGTTTGTGTGGTCATGTTGCCTATGTGTGTGTGTAAAATATATATATATATATAAAATATATATAATATATATAATATAATATATATATATATATAGCATATAAATATGAGTATTGGATACAGATAAATAGTAAAAAGAATGTGGGCAGTGTTTTGGAGAGGTAACAGCAGCAACACCAGTATACAGCGAGCTCGGGTTATAGGTAGTTAAGAGAGGGAGGGTGCAGATAATGGGAGATCCTGTCCCATTGGGTGCCCGAGCAGGCCAGTAGACCTGCTGCACTAGGCAGCAATATTAGGAAGTGGTGGCTAATGGCATATATAGGCAGAGGATGAGGAGAGATGCTAGGCCAATAATAATACCCCTATGAATTTCAGAGAGGAGTTCATCTCTACTTCTCAGGTTTTGCTTCCAAGTAAGGAAGACTGATCTTGTTAATCCAATATGTTTTACCAAATTGATGACGATATAGGGAATTGGATGCTCAACATGGCATTTGATTTCAATAAAAAACAGTCAAGGGAGTGTGGGATAGTGAATTATGTGGAGGGTCCTTATAGGTCAGTAGGAGGAAGCCTTGTAGGCCAACCTTTATAGCAGGCAGCAAGGGTTCAAGGCTCCAGTGCAGGAAACCTGGGATGCAGGGAGAGCCCTGTACTGTGCCTTGGTCAGGGGTAGTATGAGTACCTATACTATATAATATATATAATATATATATATATAATATATACTAAATGGTATATATTATAATATATATATAATATAAAAAATATATATATATATATATATATATATATATTATATATGGTGTGAGTTTTGGCATGGGATTAGCAAAGATTTGGGCTTTGGTACCTTAGAACTGAATTGGAGGAAATCAGTTTCAAACTGATTTGGATCACCCTCTTTGACTGATGTGTGTATCATCCCTTGCTTGATATGAGGGAATGAAGTTTAGTTCAGTTAGGGGTGTAATAAAGGGAATTAAGAGTAGGCAAGTAAGGGAGTTCCCATTGAGTGTTTGTAAAGGGGATTGGTGAGATGTTGAACTGTCAAGTAAACAGTGAGAGGGTGTCATCTTGGATTGAACTAGAAGGAATAATGCATACAGTATAGGTGTTATATGAGTTCACTAGGCTACTGATACCTATGTATATTGTATATATATAGTAGTAGATTATATAAGGATACCAATAGATCCTATTACCCTATATTGTAGATATTGGGTTAGATAGCTAGGTTAGTTAAAGGTGACTAGTATAGACTAGTTGATAGCCGAGGTTGGTCAAGTTTGACTAGATAGACTTAGTGTTGACTTGGTTGACCAATTGACCTAGAGATGACTTCTTGACCTAGAATTAGACTAGTTTGACTTGCATTCATTCCCAAAACATCGGTTTTGATGTAATATTCCATATTTATGTCTTCGAGGTGCCGTATCGAACATCGATGATACTTTACACTAGTTTGCAGGCGAGTACATTCTCTAATAATTTTCTATTTATGATATTTACTATGCTTCTTATACTTAGTGTAGATGTACTTGTTTCTCGACACATTGGTCACACGAATTGGTATTTATGGATCCCGTTATGAGATGTTATTCCGTGAATACCTTGTTATATCTTATGAAAACCTTCTTGTTTTCCTTATACATTGTATGGACACCGATTACTACAAAGGCTAGCTACCTTCTCAGAGAATCTCGTGTCGTAACATGTTATGGTTGGATCCACTCTACCAGTCTGGGGAGGGAGAATATTAGTCTAGACATGTGGTCAATACCCACTTTGTGCATTGTAGATCCTTGTGAGTGTTAATCATACACCCCACGTATGATTAACCAGGCCAGTAGACCTTGTTCAAGTCCCAAGCCGGCCACATGTTAAAGCTAATATTTATTCACATAGATAATTTCTTGACTTTGTACATAATATGATCTATTTCTCTTGCTCTTGATCTAGTTTACTGCTTTACCCTTGCCATGCTACTTTCATGTATCTTCTATTTGCACTTGTAATTCTCTCTATTTATTGTTTCATAGCACTTGTCATTTACTGGAAACTATTGTTGGAGATGTGCTCGTTTCATCCTGATTGGATATATTTTTCAGACGACGACGAGGATGAGTGTCCCACTTACTATGGTTCTCACAACGTAGTGGGCATAGACCAGGAGACCCTAGTCCAACAGGGGTTAGTTCCAGTCGAGGAGGCCCTAGTGATGGCTTAGCTAGATTAGATTTGTACTGGACTTTGTCTCCAGATGACATTTTAGCATGTTATTTTGAGTTTGTTGACTCTGGACTTGTATTATTCTATGTTAGATTTTCTGGATATTTTCATATCTAGTTGTATTTACTTTTTTCATAACATTTATCTTTTTAGAATGTTGTGATTGAGTATGTGATATTGTCATTACTTGTCCTCCGTTTAAGTTGACCATCTCGACAAGTTTTGATAGTATAACTTTTTGTTAGATAGTAGACCTAGGTAGAGTTATACGCCGATTCTACGGTGTATGTTGGGGCGCTGTCATGCACTCGTGCCCCTACTCCGGGTGCGGGTCGTGATATCTTCTCTCTTTGGAGACTTTCCTCTTATGTGTCGGAATATAGATTCACTAGTACTTGTCGGGCGAGAAAATACTCGAGTAGACATACAAACACTCCCAATCATGCTGGAACCACCCTTACTTGTCTAATCTGGAAAGATAGTCGGCGCACGCTTGCCAAGCGTATGATGTGCCATATTTACTCCCTAGCCGTTTACATATCGAAAGCGGTATTTCAAAACACACTAGTTTAGTGTCTACTACTGTATTCACATTTGACTCTCAATACTGGCTGGACTCACATCACACTTGTTCTGGCCTAGTTATCTTTATTTACAATCTTTATTGCCATGTTCTTCTGCGTCACCATGTTTAGTCTTCTTGTACTATAGTTAGCTGTTATTCTACTTCATTTCCTTACTCTTTTTATTCTATTCATCAAGTATTACTTGCTATAACTGTTTTATAGTTTTGTCATTTATTTGGAACTGCTAGAGGATATGTGCTCCTTCCATCCTGACTGGATATATTTTTATACGATTGTTCAAGGGATCTGTATCCCACATACTACGGATCCGAAGAAGGGACAGTGACCATGGGTCCTGATTCTCAAGAATGATTATAAAGAGGCTTAGTTACTAGTTTTGACTTGTGTTAGATCTGTTAGAACTTTTGGCATGTAAATATAGTAAAGATTTTGTTATTTTACTTGAGACTTGGATTTTGATACTGTCGTGGATATTGTTAATGTTTTGAATTTCGTAGTTATTAGACTTCTTTGATATATTATCGTACATTAGATTGTGATTGAGTATTTACCATATCTTTATACTTGTCCTCCATTCGGAGTTGAGATATATGACATGTACATTATATCATTGTTGTTGGCCCATTGGTCATGGTCGAACCTGATTTTAATAATTGATCAAGCTCTGTCTCGATATAAGGGCTACATAGACTTTTTATTACAACTTCACATTGGAACTTTTGCTGTTAGAACTCATGTCGATGGAATTAGTATCGAATTCAATGATATCCTTTTAGCGGAAATCCTTGGTATCCCTAACGAAGGCACCCTCTTGATGATATAACTGAATTTGATTTCCCCGCAGACACGACTCTAAGCAGTTTCAAGAACGAACTTTGTTCTCCTCCCGCATTCGTTTTGGTAAGTTCAAGGCTGCTAACTTGAACTTATTTAACTATGAGTTGCACCGCATTATCTACTCCATTATCTTACCCAAATCCACCTCAAAAGATGATGTTACCACCCTTGAACTATCTGGCCTTTATTATTAAAGGTATTCAATTTTTTGTCCCTAAGACTATTATTCAGATGATGGGTTGATGTCGCAGAAGGGGTTGCAACCTTGCTTATGAGATGATTATCCTCCTTATTTTTCAGCATTTTGATATTGACTTATCCACTTGTGCTCTTGAGTCTGAGCCTAAGTATCTTCAGCTATTACGTCGCAGGACAACCGTCCCTCCTGTTCCTCCTACTGCTCCTGCTCCACCTCCTCATGATTACATATGTCATTTGAGGTTGTCCATCAGCATCTATCAGATTTACGAGCATTTATTACTGACACATCTAGGGAATGCGAGTTTTGTGACGCCAGTTGGTTTTAGGCTCTCATCAATTCTTTTGCCGACCTTCGATTCGCTCAGACTGAACATTCTGCCAGTTCTTTTCCTAGAGATCCAGCTATTTTAGATTACCTCTATGAGGATGAGGTGGTACATTTTTTCTTTCAGCCCAATAACGCATATGATTGGTACCGTGGTTCTAGTGCTACTCCACACCCGTCTGGAGCTGGCACTTTTGGAGCTGGTCCATCCGGACATGGTGGCACTATCGGCGCTGCTGATGATGATGACTCCGAAGATATGTGATCTAGACGTGATGTATTTTATCTAGATGTTTTTTAGTGAGATTTTTATTTTTGTCTATGTTTACTTGAAAATGCTCCGATATTCCAAGGTATCATTTAGTACTTTATCTTTTTATTTGTACTGAGACTGTATTTGTTGAGTTGATGTACCGAACATCTTTATGCTTTTCTTAGCATGTTTCTATTTTCAGCTTAGCATTATTCCTCATTTTATGTTATAGCACTATATTTTTTATGCTTCAACATATAAACTGCCTGTGAAATATATTTTATCCCTATATTTTTGTATTTCTTCAACGTTTGTTTTTATGCATGAATTGCAGGGGAGCTTCTCTACTTGCAATTATTTTGCTAAGTAACAACGGAGAAGAAATAGGATCAAACATCTTTTTTAGGATACAAAAAAAAATTTAGGACATAGTACAATATTTTGATTCTTTTCAAATCTCAAACGATCGAGATGTTATATCGGTCAAGATTTATCAATTATCAAAATGGGAGAGATTGTTGGCCCATTGGTCATGGTCGAACCTGATTTTAATAATTGATCAAACTATGTCTCGATATAAGCGCTACTTGGACTATTTGGATAACTTGGACAACTGCTAAAGAACTGCTACCTATTTGTTCAAGATCGAAGCCGATTTTGTCATATGAGTCTGTATGCAATATAATTTTTATATTTATTGAGTCTAAGAATCATTTGTACACCGAGTCGTACTGGTAAATAGGCTACCCCAAAAATATTTTTAAAAATATCATATGTTTTGAAAAACAGCCCATTTTACAAAAGCTCTTAACTGCTTAAACTTTTCAAAAAGCTAAAACCAAAATTTGCTTTTTAAAATGACCAAAAATTCAAAATTATCCTAGAAGAATTCAGCCTGAATTCGCCTAGTGTACGTTGGATTTTGAACTTGGTCTTCCTGCAGTTACGGATGCAATTGCTATTTGCCAAGATTCTCTCATAGAGTTCTGACTTTGAAAAACCTATAAATAGAGAAGGATTTTAATCATTTCAACTCACTCATTCACTCTCTCATCTCTTCTCTCTAAGCTTAACGTCTTCCAAAGTGCTCTAAAGCTTTCATTTTTAAATTCCAAGCCAGTTATAATCCTCTAGTCGATTTTCGAGTACGGTACACCTAGAAGCTTCAGAGTGATTGTAGTCAGATGATTGATCAAAAAAAGACACTTCACAATTAAAGTTAGTCGAATACTTCGTAAAAAAACTCGCGTTGTAGAAGTTGCAAGGACTTTGTATGAAAACTTGCGGTATTTCTCAATAGTAGATTCAACTGGAAGCAAGAGTTCTTCCGACTGGAGTAGTCCTCATAAGAGGAAAACCAGTATACATCGCCGTCTTTGTGTTGTAACGCCCCAGTCCTAAAATACGTAGGACTAGGAACGTAGACATACCAGCTGTACTCATACAAAGTATACTCCAATATATGGAAACCTCGTATGAATACATACGCTGTAAAATGCACTAGAACCATAACTAATCTCATCCACACAAAATAAATGAATAAAAGGTATCATATAATGATAATGAATTGTCTTGATACAATATATTGGGCGGAGACAAATCCACTACCAACAAGTAAAGGAAAATACATGAGAAAGAAATGAATTTGGCGAGCGAAGCGAAGATGATCAAGTGCAATCACCCTCGAAGAAATGGAGATAGTCACGGCTAGAACTAGAGCACCTGTGAAAGACAAGAGCCACACATGGCGAGATAACCAGGTCCTCAGGGACATAATAAGACACATAATATCATGCCAATAACTGAATAAATAAAGCTCAACAGAAATGTATATGTGACTACACAAATAAAGGTCCTTAACCATTCTATGTGAAAATGCATTTTGAAGACAACACTCCACACAAGGGCTCCCGAGACTAGAAATACGGCGCATTAGCGTTTCAACCAAGACATTAGCGTTTCAACCAAGGCACTAGTGGCATCTAGAGAAAAGTAAATACACGGCCCATTAGCACTCGGGTGAGAGGTAAGGGGCAACTAGAGGAAAATAAATGCACGACCACTAGCTCTTGGGTGAGTCATTAACGGCAGCTAGAGGAAAGTAAATGTACGGCATATTTGTGTTTCAACCGAGGCACTAGTGGCATCTAAAGAAAAGTAAATAACTGTACGGCACACTAGATCTCGGCTGAGTCACAAATGGCAGCAAGAGGAAAGTAAATGTATGAAAGCCCCTGCTCTAAATAACTGTCTTCCCCCTCCCCATGCACTACTCGTGCTGAAGCCACACCACGATATTTCTAATAACCGCTAAGTCTTCTAGACAATCTATTAGCAGTTATATCCTAACGCTTGTCTTGTACGCACCGATGTACGGTCGGTACGCAAGTCCGAATCTATATGCGACTCACGACTTCGTGGTACACATATGTCGAGGCCAATGAATGCTGCACAAACCAAGGGCGGTCCCTTAACTCTAAGCCAAAGGCAACTAAAATATAATAGTTTGCAAGAAAAATTTATATTTGCTAGAAAATAAGTAAAAATATGCATGATATTGAGCAATTTAAATAAACAGTAAGGCAAGGTGTCTTGTCTGAGGTACTTGCTGGTGAAATCGACAATCCCATTGGGTAGAAAATAGTCACAGGGCTACACAAGATGAACTCAGACGATGTAACAAACTTCTAAAATAAAAACCAAAAATAAAATATTCTGAAAAATTTTTGGGAAAATATATGATGTGTATTTTTTCGTCAGCATTCCGAAACTTCAAACGGTTCGTGATTCTGATTCCTGGTTCTCCCAAAATCTCAAAAACACTAAAACGTGTCAGATTTCAGACAACTGACACTCCACAAATTTTCCAAAAATTAAGTTCCTAATTTATGAAAATAAAATTTATATTCATAAAATATACTTCAATACGACTCCAACAAAAAAACTGGAGGTCAAACGGAGTTCGGAGTTGGGAGTTATGGTCATTCGAAGTTGCTACAACATTTGAAAATTGAGGCTGAATTTATGACGAATTTTGGGCTTAGTTATGACGAAAAAAAACAGAGAAATTTTGACAAGAATGGTTTGAAAGATGATTTTATTCATAGATTCGATAAATATTTATAATGGCTAGCAATTAACAAATTATGATAGGATTAGAACTAAATCAATAAGGATGATTATGATTACCAACTAATTTGGATAGGAATATGATTGGTTTAAATAAGAAACAATCTAATTAATGCTAGATATGATTCCAATAGGATAAGAATTTCTAATGGATAAATCTTTCCATAAATTTAAATCAAATAAATTATTTAAAAACAAATCAATTTGATTGCAATCCTTTAAATGATCCCCATAATAACTTTAAGTAGTATTCTATATTATCAAATAATTCAGATCATATGAATCCAAATCCAAATCAAACTCAACATAATAACTTTAAAATAATATCTAATATTTATCAAAATAATTTAAATCAAATAATAAATATATTATTTAATCAAAATATTTCAAATCTAGATTAAACAAATCGTAATGCTCCAATTAGTCATCGTAAGTATTTTAAATAATATTTAAATTATCAACATAATTTAAAGTGTAGTTGATAACCATCAAGATAATTTAAATAAATTCAAATTTAATCAAATAACTGAATAACATATCAAAATAATACTCGAAGTCATCGAATATTATAAAACTTAGTTTTATAAATCCAAATCGTTATTGAAAAATAAATAGACAAAAAATCTTTTATCGTTCAATTTTTTTTCAAAACCAATTTTAGAAGACCAAGAATAATAAAAACATATTTATATTTCAAATAAAAAATTCGAGAACATTTTTTTAGAAACATTATTTCAAACCATTAATTTAAAACTAGTTTTTGGTAACAAAAGAAATCACAAAATATCTTTTACAAATTTCTACGAAAATTACTTTTAAACATGAAATTAAAATATAGATATAATTTAAAAAATAATAATTTCGGGAAGATGAGTTACTAATCTACCCACCTTTAAAAATTTTGTACTCGAAATTTAAGAACTACTAGGATAGACGGACTTGGTTGATCGGTAAAAGGATAGTAAGAATTTGTGATAAGAAAAATAGATGGAAGGGAAAAGAGAATTTGTTTAATGAGAACATTAATCAATTTGGATGAAAATAAAAGAAGTGAATGGATATGGCTTGATGTGCACGGACACGATGCACAAACACATTTATAGGTGGAGAAAATTAATAAAACATAGAATAATGAGCATCTCGTTATATAGGAGGTGGAAGCTACTATTTAGATAAGGATTATGATAGTTGCAAATCCCTTTAGATAATTCATCTATTTTTTTAAATCAAATTCAATAAGTTTTAATCCAAATCTAAATCAATTTAAATCTAATTAAATTCTATCCTTTAGTTTAAAATCAATCAAATTTCAAATATAGATATTAATTTAACTATTTAAATAAATCCATAAAATAAAATCAAGATTTAAATTGCCACAATAATTTTAAAATATATTTTCCAAAAATACTAATAATAATAATTTCAAAAATTATATTATTATATAAAAATAAACTAATAAATAATTACAAAATATATATGTATGTCCAATAATTTACATAAATATACTTTTCTAATATACCATTTTATAGAAAAATTATTTATTATTATATCTGTATAAATGAAAGGCTTTTCATAATTAAAATCATAAACTTGAAAATTTAGGTACGATAGCTAAAAATAATTATTATTTATATTATTTCGAAACTATAAAAATAGAAAAAAAATATTTTTCAAAAATATGTGCGCTCGTACATAGTCGCACTCGTCGAGCAATTACGAAAATCAAAATTTCATGCGCGACGTACAATGCAACTACGCGATGTACATATACAAAAATAAAAAATCAGTATCAAATTTATTTAAAAATAGTAGAAATTTAGGGGTTTTACATCCTACCCAACTTAAAAGAATTTCGTCCTCGAAATTAAGAATTAGTAGGAGGGTGAAAAGGCACAAAGGGGTAGCGATGAGAAAAAATCAATTCAGAACGTTCAACACAAGATGCATTAGAAAATCGTGATTTAGATAAATACAAATAATCATGGATATGGCTAATTAATGCAAGAGTGAAAATAATTAAGAGTTAAAGTTAATCACGATAACCTGCGATATGGAATAATATGGTATCAAAAGAAAATAAATTAGAGACTTTAAGATATGGTTTCTTGGAAGTAGGTTGATGGCACGATTAGGAGAACGATTAGATTCACTCCTAATTTAAGTGATTAGGAGGTCGTGATAGTAAATATAGGGCCGAGGAAAAGAACGAGCAGCTTAGGATGAAGATACAGCAACATCGAGTGAGGATGGTCATAGTCATTAGGAAGGATAGAGGAAGTTCTAGTATAACGCCTTCGTCCTTCTAAAATAGGTGAAGGCGAAAGCAGTATAGAGTTCGAAGGAGGCGTTATCGAATACGAATACGTGGTTCAAAGGCGACCGAATAATTCAAAAGGAGTTGCCAAGGCAGTCGCGGATGGGACTCTAGAGGACAAGTTTAGCTATGTCCCCATCCATGTAGAATGATATATAGAAGCGAACCAAAGTGCACTAGGTTGATCAGACCTTCATGCACCGGTTCTGAGTAGACAATCTGTTAGTGGAGGCCTCCAATAACTTATGTCATGAACAAGCTTGATAAAGAATTAAGCTTGCAAAAACTAGGCTACATTAGCATCATTAGTCTAGATAGTAGAACATATGCATGATAGTAGATGAAAATAAAAACAAAATGAATAGTCTAAGAGTCATAAGGATCTAAGTCTTGTTTACTCCTATACCATAATTCTATGGTTTATGCCCAAGGCTTGGTTGACCAAATGGGTTAAATCCCTCTAGTCCCTATAGTCTAGATAATCCTATTTGTATTCTCCTTAATGGTCAAGGGTGTGTCAGGTTATGGGTTATTCTATCCAACTTAACAATTTAAGCTAAGGGTGTTTGAGGCATCTAACTGGTAGGGTCAATCTCTAGCAAGCACGAAGGAAGATAAGAATAATGATAGAAGGAATCAAGCAAGATGCAATCGATGAGTCGGTCGAATATGGAATCGAGAAAAAAGGTCAAATATATGGATGCGATTCTAGACTCTAATCCTATACGCAGGCTTGCTTGGTACGGTAAAGTAACCAAACAATTTATCTAGACCTGCATGGACCACCAAAAAAATATGTAACATCTCAGTCCCAAAATACGTTGGACTAGGAACGTAGACATGCAAGCTGTACTCATACAAAGTATACTCCATATATGGAAATCTCGTATGAATACATACGCTGTAAAAGCAGTAGAACCATAGCTAATCTCATCCGCATAAAATAAATGAATAAAAGGTATCATATAATGATAATGAATTGTCTTGATACAATATGTTGGGCGAAGACAAATCCACTACCAACAAATAAGAAAAATACATGAGAAAAGAATGAATTTGGCAAGCGAAGCGAAGATGATCAAGTGCAATCACCCTCGAAGAAATGGAGATAGTCACGGCTAGAACTAAAGCACCTGTGAAAGACAAGAGCACACACCTGGGGAGATAACCAGGTCCTTAGGGACGTAATCAGACACAAATATCATGCCAATAACTGAATAAATAAAGCTCAACATAAAAGTTATGTGACTACACAAATAAAGGTCCTTAACCATTCTATGTGAAATACATTTTGAAGACAATGTTCCACACAAGGGCTCCCGAGACTAGAAATACGGTGCATTAGCGTTTCAACCAAGGCATTAGCGTTTCAACCAAAGCACTAGTGGCATCTAGAAAAAAGTAAATACACGACCCATTAGCACTCGGGTGAGAGCTAAGGGGCATCTAGAGGAAAATAAATGCACGGCCACTAGCTCTTGGGTGAGTCACTAACGGCAGCTAGAGAAAAGTAAATACACGGCACATTTGTGTTTCAACTGAGGCACTAGTGGCATCTAGAGAAGTAAATAAGTGCACGGCACACTACCTCTCGGCTGAGTCACAAATGGCAGCTAGAGGAAAGTAAATGTGTGAAAGCCCCTGCTCCTAATAACTGTCTTCCCCCTCCCCATGCACTACTCGTGCTGAATCCACACCACGATTTTCTAATCGCTAAGTCTTCTAGACAAATCTATTAGCAGTTATATCCTAACGCTCGTCCTGTACGCACCGATGTATGATCGGTACGCAAGTCCGAATCTATATGCGACTCGCGACTTCGTGGTATACATGTGTCGAAGCCAATGAATGCGGTACAAACCAAGGGCGGTCCCTTAACTCTAGGCCAAATACAACTAAAATATAATAATTTGTAAGAACAATTATATTTGCAAGAAAATAAGTAAAAACATGCATGATATTGAGCAATTTAAATAAACAGTAAGGCAAGGTGTCTTGCCTGAGGTCCTTGCTGGTGAAACCGACAATCCGTTGGGTAGAAAATAGTCACAGGACTACACAAGATGAACTCAAACGATGTGACAAACTTCAAAAATAAAAACCAAAAATAAAATATTCTGGAAAAATTTTGGAAAAATATATGATATGTATTTGTCCGTCAGCATTTCGAAACTTTAAACAAGTGATTCTGATTCCTGGTTCTCCCAAAATCTCAAAAACACTAAAATGTGTCAGATTTCGGACAACTGACACTCCACAAATTTTCCAAAAAATTAAGCTCCAAATTTATGAAAATAAAATTTATATTCATAAAATATACTTCAATACGATTCCAACAAAAAAGTGGAGGTCAAACGGAGTTCGGAGTTATGGTCTTCGAAGTTGCTACAACATTTGAAAATTGAGGCTGAATTTATGACAAATTTTGGGCTGAGTTATGACGAAAAAACAGAGAAATTTTGACAATGATGGCTTGAAAGATGATTTTATTCATAGATTCGATAAATAATATAATGACTAGCAATTAACAAATTATGATAGGATTAGAACTAAATCAATAAAGATGATTATGATTACCAACTAATTTGGATAGGAATGATTGGTTTAAATAAGAAACAATCTAATTAATGCTAGATATGATTCCAATAGGATAAGAATTTTTAATGGATAAATCTTCCACAAATTTAAATCAAATAAATTATTTAAAAATAAATCAATTTGATTGCAATCCTTTAAATGATCACCATAATAACTTTAAGTATTACTATATCAATAATTCAATCATATGAATCCAAATCAAACTCAACATAATAACTTTAAAATAATATCTATATTTATCAAATAATTTAAATCAAAAATAAATAAATATAATCAAACAATATTTTAAATCTAGATTAGACAAATCGTAATGCTCCAATTAGTCATCGTAAGTATTTTAAACAAATTTAAATTATCAACATAATTTAAGTATAGTTG